>CM046854.1:7495589-8073089 GCA_025617745.1 Heliocidaris erythrogramma | reverse complement strand
ACTTGGCCTTGTATGTATGTATGTATGTATATATATATATATGTATATATATACATATATTTGACTAACGGGTACATTAAGTCGACACCTAACAATGCAGTTTATTCCGTCATAATAGCGACCCCTACATTAGGTCGACAGTTGGTACATTAGGTCGACAGTTGAACAAAGAAAAAGAACAAAAACTGTCCTCCTAATGTACTCATTAGTCGTTTATATATATATATATATATATATATATATATATATAAATATAAAAGCACCCCCCCCCCCAAAAAAAAAGGGAAGAACTGGGTACTTTATAATTGTACATTATAACAGCGAACATATCTTCATCTTCACGTATTTTATGCACATGCTCTCAAGTATGTTTTTAACGAGAGATCACTGACGTCACTCCCCAGAGGAGTCAAAATAGAGTGAAAATCCACGCTCCTCTTTTTAGAGAGCACTCGATATTCATCCCCAAACAAGTTATCACATATACGCGACACCCGCGGAAGTAAAAATAGAGTGAAAACTCGCTCTTTTTTGAGAGAGTTTTGAAGATAATGATGACAACATTGAGACAGATGTGATTAAACAGGGAGTGAAATATTCTCAATATCAGCAGGTTTTTGACTGATAATTATTAAACCGCATGCTCTTTTCACATACATGGGCACAAATGAATTGAATGCATAATTGTCGAGGTAGAGAGAGGGAGGTAATATGGTAGTCGAGGATGGAAAGGGCAAGAAAGAGAGGGACTGGGGAGGAAGAAGATGAGGGGATGTAAACGTTGGAGTAAGACAGCTAGAGGGAAGAGAGAGAGAAATCGGTCATAAATTCAGTCCTGATAATACTGCAATTGCCTTCTGAATAATACGATGGTTGCCTCCAGTAGATTGCATGGCATGCTACACAAGGAAGTGAAAGGAGAAGGTCGAGTCCTGGTAAAGGTGACATAAAGAAATGAGCTTTCTCATTCCTTTTCAGCCAGTTTAGATAAAAATCTCTCATTGAAGTTAAAACGCCCTCTGAAAAGGATTATTCTTTAAATGCCCTCGTACATGTCATATTCGAAATCTGACCAGAAATGGCTGAAAAAGTGAAAAGTTTGGACCAAACTTTCACGCCACATGTATGTGTGGTCCCATATATACCCATTTATGTGTGGTCCCATATACCAATTTATTGTGTCAAGGAGTGACCGGTACACGCTGGTGATTTTCAGCAAGATCGATACAATTTCTTATCATTTTTGATGATCCCAAGACCTCACTGCATGCATCACTTCATATGTACTGCATAATCAACCTTTCCCAATTGCGTCCAGACAAGTTATTTTACGATGTAATCGCTTGACAAGTACTCAACTTTATCTATAATGACAGTATCGTTAAAGTTCATTTTTCTTGTTTATCACTTGAGTATGTGCAATACTCTATCAATATCACTTGATTTTCTATTCTCTTTTGCAACTTTGAAAACCTCTTACAAAATTTTCAATTGTTTAATTCAAGTGAAGAATGCATTCTTCTTCTCTCGTATGTCATCCACATCAGTCAAAATTGGCAGTTACTGAGGTAGGTGACCAGGTCTGTGTTGTCTACCTCTGTGAGTGGTCATAGTGGTCTTATCACAGGACATTGATAACGTGTACATGGGTTTGTACTTGTCCGCATGGGCAGAGGTCAGAGTCTGTGATTCCCCATCTTGTCATGGTTGCTGCATATCGGCCAAAACCAGACCGCAATCTGTTCAGTTGTACCCAGGGCTTTCTTGGTAGATTGCAACCTGGGGGTGAAATGTCCAGGCATCAAAGTAAGGCTGGGGCCGCTCTGGTATTTCTGAAGTTGGGGTTCTGCTTATTCCAGATTTTCAAGGAATGTGCGGAGGGGCTTCCTTGATCGCAGCCTGTGTGGGGCCTCCTTTTCGTAGAGGATGTGGTGCAGGATGTGATTTTCCTTAGCGGATTTCTTGTAGAGTCGTCTGCAGGTGATGTCTCGGCGGACTTGTGGGGATTGGATCCCAGACAAGAATAGCAGATGACTCAGAGGAGTGGATCTAACAGAACCCGAAATAAGCCTCATGGCCTCATGGATAGGAACATCAATTCTATGGGTGTGAGCACTCTGCGCCACACCCATAGAATTGATGTTCCTATCCATGAGGCTATGAGGAAGAATGTATTAATACTGCGTCACCTTTACCGAACAGCGCTGTTGGACATGTTGGAATGTTGTCTTTTTATCACAGAAAACCGGTGCTGAAGGTGGGATCCCACGGATTCATGTCAATGCACCTTCAGGAGCGATTTTCTTTTGGAATAATTTGTAGTTACAGTTCTCGTTTCGTTCAAAACTAATGGGACCGGCCCTTCATCAATAATATCTAACAATAGATTCATTTATCTATTTTATTATACGAATAATACTCTCCGATGCTAAAGCACTAAAGAAATTCCTTCCTACTCGGTTCCCACACCTGGGTAGAGAGTGGCAATGTAGTAAACGTCTTTCTAGAGGACGTTAGTGCTGAGGAAGGGATCTGAACCCCTTTCCTTGTGATCCATATCTTCATCACAGTATAAAAATAATAATAAACAGATTGGAGGGTTATCCCAACCCACCTTGTGGCGTAAAAGCAAAGCTTATTGAAAATACTTTAAAACCTGGAAGTGACTACCAACTAGCTACCCGTCGGACAAAGGAAGGATAAAATTTGACTGATGTAGTTCGCTATTACAGTCTTATGTGGGTGTATGTCGTAGGAAAACAGCATGGCTTTCGTCATATCCCATGCGTCTATGAGAGCTATTCTTGTGTCTCCTCCAAAAATCTTTCTCATGCTCTGGTCCAACCTCCACATCCACCATTCACTATTAGCTGCGATGTGTTTAACCGTAGAGTATTCCCTCGCTGTCAAAGACTTCATCATAACGACTGCATTTGGAACCCGCTCGAAAAGCCGGTCCACCGCGCCCTTGACGGAGCGCATACGATCCTCGTAAAGCTGCAAATCGTGGTATGTGAAATGCGCGCCGATTGTTAGGATCAGTACGAACCGCTTTGTTGAGCTTTGAATTGCGTCGATACGCGTTGTGGTATCCACGATGTTTGATCGGTTAAACCAGTTAGATCCGCCTATTGGGAATCCGTGGAAGTTGAAGCGGATTTCGATTTGGTTCATGCCGTCGATGAGCCACAGTGGTCCACTCCGGTGCTCCGATTCGTGCAAGAATTCGGATCGCTCGCTCGTGATGTGGCCTTGCAACATATCGTGTAGAAGAGTATACATCTGCCTTGCTGCTGAATCACCAATGATCTGAACAGCCGTGTTTGCGAGACAGGATGACATGTTGCCTGGGAGCCAGTGTCGTCGGATCCGGCATTGAAGCGAATACCATGTATCATGATAGAAGTAACCGGACGGGTGCGGTTGACCGACATGCTGACCGGGTTGACACGGAGGTAGAGTGAGGTTCTGCCACGGGTACTCGTAGAGGTATGGATTATACAGACCAGCTGAAAAATAAGCAGAATTAATACAGTTAATCGGAAAATGGCGTTGAAGAGAGACATACTGAATCTTTTCGTCTTGCACTCATCAGAGTATACCGCAAGAATGAATAGAAAGCCGAAATTGAACAATTTGTAATATAATATATATATTTTATAGAGTGAAGATCATATTCAATCGTTTGATCCATTCCTACAGGAGGCTCAGTGATAGAGCAGTAGTCTCTAATCCTAATTTAAATCCTTCGGATAGGACGCTGAAGTAGAACCTGATAAATCAACACCATGTGGCCATATTTATGTACCCAAACAAGTGTGCTTGTTTTTATTTTCGACATAAAATTTGAGCTATATATATTACAAAGAATTACAAACGGGTGCGTATATATATTAATACAGCTCTATTCAGAGCGATAAATAAAATGGCTCTGGTCGGCCTAGAGTTGTACGATACATACTCCAGCGACAATTGCTTGGCGGTCAATTCATAGACTAACCGAATGTAGAAGTTCAACCTTAGACCAAACACTGAACCTAACGCTAACCCTAACCCTAAACCTAAATTCAAACCCAATCGCAACCCTAAACCTAAATTCAAACCCAATCGCAACCCTAACCCTAAACCTAATTCCAAACAAAATCGGAAAACCTTTTCCCATGGGTAGATTGCAATTTTACCTGTAAAAGGATCCAGGTCCACCTTGATGGTTACTGGTAGTCCTCCATTCTCTATGTGTACTCTGTATCTTTGAGGAACGAGAGACATGTATAGACGAAGGGACATTATTAAACACAGTTCACATGCCACGCATAAACAACAGTGGGGATTATTAATGTCATTACATATTAGGCAGTAAATCCGCTATACTTTTTTTTTATTTGTGTGTGTGTGTGTGTGAGGGAGTGTGTGTGAGGGTGTGTGTGTGTGGGTTTACATAGATTCAGTTGTGGGTACAGAGAACAATAAAGCACAATGATGGCCTTTATTCCGTCATGCTCAAAATACAATAGGAGAAAACAATAAATGTGTGTGGTGGTAGGTGTGTGAGGGTGTGTGTACCAACAGAGGTATACTTGTGTGACTAATTGGAAAGTCAAACACAATAGATGCCTTTATTCCGTCAGGCTTGCGTGGCTTTTTTTGCTGCTTGTGTGGCTATTTGAACAATAGAGAGAACAAAGGGAAAGACACACAAGTATACCTGCGTTTGTTTAGCATTATGTCCGAGGACATTTTCGGACAGAGAACAAAAAAAAAATCATGACAACAATGGTCCTCGGAAGGCGGACAATAGTCCTCGAACGTCGAACAATGAATTTATGCCTTATTCCGTCGACTGTCCGAGGACGAGTAACAATAGAGGAGCAATAGTTGTCCTCGGAAGTAAAGCCATGTAAACGTGTGTGTGTGTGATCCTCAACTAAGACAACAGCTGCTCACCAGGAGGTATATTTTGAAAAAAAAGGTTCGTTACTCATGAACCTCCAGAAGTTCGTACAACCTTCGGAATATTATGAACAAGAACCTTAAAAAAGTTGAGTTCTGGTCATGAGATTGAATTTTGAAAGAAACTGTCTCAAAGCAAGTGGGAAAGGTTGATTATATAGCACATGAGCATTGGTTTGTGCTGTAAGGTTTTGGAATCACCAAAATGATAAGAAATTGACTCAGTCCTGCTGAGGGTCACATGCACTGCGCACACAGAAATGTGGATATATGGGACTACACACAAATGTTATGCCCGAACATTTCTGCCATTTTGAAAGTGAGAGCATTTGAAGAGCAATCCTTTTCAGGAGAGATATCTACTATGATAATCTTCCAAATTAAGAATGAGGAAGCTCACAAATTATTTTTACCTTTCCCAGAACTCAAGCTTCCCTTCAAGAATTAAGTTTGCATAACCGTAGTAATATCAGTGAATCCAAATAACGAACATTCAGAAGTCCGGAGAACATTTGGAATATCAGCGAACTCCAAGAAACATACATTTAGAAGTTCGGAGAACCTTCGGAATATCAGCGAACCCAAATAACGATCACTTAGAAGTTGGGAGAACCTTCGGGATATCAGCGAACCCAAACAGCGAACCCAAATAACGAGCATTCTGAAGTTTGGAGAACCTTCGGAATATCAGCGAACCCAAATAACGAACAATAGATCTGAAGATTGGAGAACCTTCGGAATATCAACGAAACTGATTAACAAACTTTCAGAAGTTAAATTACCAAAGGATAACACCGTCAAAATTCCACTAAATATATTTAGGGCACAGGTGAAGTGAAATATTTTCTTCTGAAAACACGACAAATGTATTTGCAATGTTTCACACGGCCCCTATGGAAACCAGTCATGTAACTGTTTGGTCTTTTTAACCGTGTATAAGTCAAATCAAAGGGACAGGTGCTGTAAAGGTACGTCACAGAGTTGCCAGTTTACATTTCAATCGATTACAATTCTAAGAATTCAAATATCTCAACCTTTATTAGATTTTCCTTAAACTAACTGATCTGCTTCTCTCAATTTATTACATGTACTTTTAATTAGAGTTGGCTTCCCTTTATTGTCGTAGTCATCGGCCACATTGTTCACGAGACCGATATATTAGTCACGCGGAACTTCTGATTACTTTTTCGAGAGTTCAAACACGAGACCAAGATTGTTGGTCTCGTGGGCTGGCGGTCTACTGTGATGCCACCGGAAGGTATTTAGTCATAAAGCGGTTTACATTTCATAGTCGTAGTTTGTCGCCAACAGTTGGACGGGAATCGGATATGCTTTGTCCTTGAAAGATCATAGAAGACACTTTCAAATAATTCCAATTTATCTGAAAATTGGTCTTGTTGGTGTCATTGACCTTAAAGTAGAACTTTAATGATTTTAAATATTGGCTTAATACTTATTATTGCATAGATGGCATAATTTAAACAAGGTTATCCAAATTCAACGCTTGGAAACATTTGAAGTAATGATTATTATCAATTATAAAACGGTAAAATACAGCCCCCGATATAGCAGCTGAAGAGCTCCTCGAACGCTGCTGAGATATGTGACGACACACCATGGACCAGTCCTGTCTAAGCAGACGATGTCCCATAACATCTTACACATTTTTCAGAGCCTATTTTGTCATCTCCTCTTCACTTATAAAATACAGGAATCAGTCACTTGTAAACAAAATAAGACGCCATTGTATTTTCAGCTGCTTGCACCGGGGCATGTTCGGCGTTTCGAGAGGGAACGAATACCATCCTGCTATTATTCGGAGGGCTTTTCAATTTGAAAGTGGGGTTTATTTCATTGATCATTGACCCTTCTCCTGTGTATTTACAATCAAACGGTTTTAGCTATCAGAATCAGTTTCACTTTCCCTTTATAATGGTGTGAAATAAGGTCATGTTTAAATACACCAAACTCTTTATAATTTGATAAATAATTGCATTGCAATTACGTTCATTCATTATAGGACGTCGTCTGCTTAAGCAGGATCGATCCCGAGTGTGACGACATCAAAACATCGCTATATTTCTGGCGAATCCTCGGATATTCCAGATGCTGAGAAGAGCTTTTATTTGTGTTGTTTTTATAATCATCAGATACGCAGTTGACATAAAACTTATACGATTGCCATCTGTAAGCTTCCCAGTTTCTAGTGATACATTAATTGCCATATTTGTGATTTTCTTTGAATATCTACTTTAAAAACAATTGTGTACAGGTAGAAAGTATAAAAACCAACCTCAAAAACTATATCTGAAATTATGTGAGGTAACGGTTAAAGGAGTATACAGAAAAAGGGTAACATAAACCCCCATAGATAGGGCCCGCACGGAACCCAAGTCGGACTTGGGTCCCATGCAGGCCCTCTTCTATGCGAGTGCGTTTGGGTGCGTTGACTATTCAAAAGTCGCTTTTATGTTGATTGAGGGTGCATTTAAATTCCAATATCTTTTAATAGAAGTAATATTAGAAGCTTATGTTGTTGAGTGCGACATTGAACCCTAACATACAAAGCAAACTATCTTTTGGTGATTGGTACCCTTTAAATTCGCCAGGATATCATACCTCTTCATAGCATTTTCTCTCGACTGATGTCCGATCATCATCTTAAGGAGGTGAGCTGTAGCTGGTTCATCACTCTGAGACCATCTCCAGTCATGACACGACATACCCGGAGTGCTGGGAGCTTGACAATACCATGGCATTCTACCATCAGGGCTTGACATGTTACATAATGGTCCATACTGCATTAGGAAGACAATGATGATATTAATATTCTGGAATTATATAGCGCCTATACATTTACGATGTCTCTAAGCATTTTTCAGGTATATTACTACCCCGGTTATGGGATTCAGGCCTGCATGCTCCCTGAGGAGCATTTCTGGCGCCTCTTTTGTACAGGCGCCTCTTTTGTACAGTAGCTCACAATGCTAAATAAATGCTAAATAAATCACGACTCTTGCATCCTACCGGGTACACATCTCACACCTGGGTGGACAGGAGAAAAGTAGAGAATTAAAACTACATTGCTTAAATATATAAGGACATATTAGTGCCTTGCCAGGGATCAAACCCGCGACCTTCGCATCTCCGGTAAAGTGTTTAAGCCACTCGTGACGACAGCTCTAGAGAGATGTTCTCAAAGTTGTAGATCTATATAGGAACCAGTTTATTCATTTTTATTTAACTCCACTTGATGTCTAGCTTCCCGAGAAGAGAGATGAAGAGTTCGGTTCCAAAACGTGCTCCATCAATAGAACTAAGTTCTGAGAAAAACAAAGATTTTTAATTCTCCTATTTTGAATATTAGATTTAAATAAAACTTGGTCCTAGTGTACTAGGATGGGATAACATAATTGTTGTAGAAAATATTAGTAGCTTATTTTCATTATTTGTTGTAATCAATTTATTATGAGACAAACATGTAGATATAGCATGTTTGGAACCGAAATTTTGATCCCCGTGGATACGGAGTCTTCTTCTTACAGCGTTATGTTAGCATTTTCTGAGGAAACAATGAAACCAGTAAGAGTTGGTGGGGATTTTTATGTTTAACCCTAGCAACAGTCCACACAGAAATTTTAGTTTGACTGGTAAATGACTTTATAAGATCGTATATCGGTACACTTACCTGTGGTGGGAAAATGTTGCATTTAGTTGTGTCAGCATCTTTTCCCTTAATAAACCGCCCAATATAAACCATCTTGGCCGGATTGTCGGATATTTCCTTGATAACCGCTAATGCTTCAGATGTGTGAACGAGTACCACTTCAACTTTAGATATTCCCGGCCAGCGGGCAGTGAACCATGCCTCATACCAGCCATTCCCCATGTCCTTCACCTCACCATCCGTACTCTGCCCCGCTCTCTCCGCCTCGCTCGACATCTTCGCGCGGATGAAATCGCCACCCGCAATTTTAGGCCCGTTGCGATCCGTCCGGGTCTCGATAAGAACTTTGATCCGGTCTCCGATGGCGTAAACCGGTTTGGGATCCTCAATGAAGAACCGGGAGTAGTGTGGATTCGTCATGTTCTCGTTGTTTATAATATTAAGGGCGTGGCCGTGGTTTGGTGGTGCTGGTGGTGCAGGTGGTCGTAGGGGGTGCCATGTTGACTCCTGTTCACCTTTATCTGCTGGGACCGTCATAAAATTTTCCTTTGGTAGGGCTATCCTTCGAGCCGATATTTTTGGTAATGAGAATCCGTTGGACATGATCATAATCTAGACAAAGACAAAAGACGGCAACAAACAGACTGTTAAGCTTTAATCAGTAATATAGGCCTAATACCACCCGGTATACATTTTCTAGAAAGTCCATCCCCCTCGCCCCTTCGCACCTTTTAAACTATCGGAACTAAGGAATGATAATCCTGCATTTTTTTTCCTGGTAGTAATATTGAACCCCTCCCCTGATGATAGAGTCATATAAATTGATGTCCCCCTCCCCACAACCTCTCCAAAGCGAATGGGGCTGCGCCTTCTTCCTTCTAATTTTGCAAGTTCTTGATATTGTACTGATAATGTACTGATGTAAATTGTACTATTTGAACTCATGTTGAATGTTGTCAAAATCAATGGAAGAAAATAAATGTTAACTTGAATTGAATATACATGTTTGCTTTTAAACATGCACTACACTTATTCGACATCACAGGTCAACATTTTGTGCATCGATCATACTGTATACTTTATTTAAAATATTGACATTTAATTATGTGCCCAGATCTACGGAAAAAGCATCATTAGTATTATTGTTCTTATATTTTTGTATGTTATGTACTACAGTGTAATATTGATCGGAACAGTGAATAAATCTGAAATCAGGGGAACAGAAAAAAGGGGGAAGAAGAGACAGAGAGGGAGGGGAAAGAGGGAAAGAGGGGCAAGGAGGAACGTGCAAAGAAGGTGATTGCGACCCCATCCTATCCTACCCCCGCCCCAATCGATTGCCTGGTTCACTCGCATCCAATCCACGTAGTAAAATCGGAAGGCCCCCCCCCCCCCCCCAAACACTGATGATAGTAAGTGCCCCTCAAAGGCTGGATTTGCGGGATCATTATGAATGTTGAATCAAAATTAATTTGTGCGATTTGCCTATAAAGATGCACAGCAAGTTATGATGACATTGCTGACAGAAATTTTAATTGGGTGTCCGCAGCCCCCCCCCCCCCCCCCTTCTATCGACGCTCCTGTCCAGGATCAATGTTACGTAACTGACCGTTGATACATAGGACTGCATATACACCTGTCAGAGAGAATATAATTGTGGACTGGGCGTTGTGGCGTGCGCCTGTAATCCAGCTAACAGTGGAAGTTATAAACTGATTCAGGCGGACCCAGGTTCAAGACTGAGTCACGTCTTTCGGGTGGTGACGTTAAAGGTCGGTCCCCAGACGTAAATAATCGTATCTGATTGATATGATACACGTCTGTAAAAACCCAGTTACACAAAATATAATAATTGTGACATAACTCCATGATTAGATATAAGGGACCCACAATTAATCTTCGGTACCTCTCTTGTTCTTATACTGATTTTACATGGAGGACGACATCATATTTCCACAATTTTCTCAATCCATTTTGATTATACATTTGCACTATATATGCTCTGTGTATGATTGTTTTGACATATTTCATTATTCACGTATGGTGTAGTGATAACGTAGTTCCACTGATTTAATTAATTTTGTATCAAATTTATTTTATGTTCTGGTATAACTTTTATACAGAATATGATGCGCTTAGAAACAACAGTATTAAGCGCCTAATAAATGTTATGTATTATTATTATTATTATTATTATTATTATTATTATTATTAAAGGGATAGCCCATCATTTTATTTAGTTCATTTGAATAAACTTAGAAACATGAAAGAAAGAGATTAGTAAGTTGTAATCAATCAAACACAAACTGGCAACTCCGTGACGTATCTTGCGAGCTCCTCTCCCGATTTGCTTCATATAGGTTTTTTGTAAAACTTATAAGCAATAATTATATCTAAGGTGCATGTATGATTTAATGATTTTCTTTAGAGAAATTGGAAATTAATGATTTGGGGGTATAGTGCAAATTGGAGAGGAGCTCGCAAGAAAGGTCATGGAGTTGTGTTTGATTGATTACAAATTGAAAAATTTCTCATCGAATTTTGCTCAAACCACCACTGATCTGGCGTTTTTCTGCTTCTTTTAAAATACCATACTGTAATTATAGTGGACTTCCCCTAACGGAAACTCTTAATTGCTGCCTTGACCCATGAATTGGCCTTCCTGTTTTGACCATGATGTCTGTTTTTTCCAAAGGGGAGGGGTAAGCACAAACTCGGCGGTGTGTGTGTGTGTAATTGGGTTTTTTACAGACGTGTATCAATCAGATATGATTATTTACGTCTGGGGACCGACCTTTAACGTCGCCATCCGAAAGACGTGACTCAGTCTCGAACCTGGGTCAGCTGAATCATGTCCAGTTGGTGCTCCGACATATTAATGCTCCGGTTACAACAGACCTGTTTACAAAGTTATTCAAATTTATTGATGTTTCTTTCCTGGGGACCTAGTAACGAGGTATTCCATTAACCTGTTTAATGAACTACAATGCTTGGAATCCAGTTTGCATACAGTATTTGTTGCTATGTCTGCTAAGCCTCTGACAAGCGTTCAGGTTAAAAGTATGCATAGAATTTGAATATATATTGATTCAGTAAACAGGTCTATTGATTCGGGCTTTTTCGTCTAAGATTATTATAGGTATAAGGTTAAAGCTTAATAGGTTGCATTAGGGTTTAAGGTTAGGTTTAGGGCTATGGTAAGTTATAGTACTTGGTTCGGTGTTGAAGTAAGAACTTGGTAAGTGTAATTGTTGCCGGAGCAAGGAAATGTATCTTAGTTACATTCCCATGGCCGGAGCATGTGTCGTACAACCGTACAGTTGTAATTAAAGTGGTTAGTGGGTCTTCGGGAACTGAAATTATGAGGAGGGGGAGGGGCACTTATCTTAAAAGGAAATTCAACCTTACAGATAAACTCGACTTCTGGTCTTGCGATTAGTGTGAAAGAAACTCGTCCTGAAGCAACTGGGAAAGGTTGATCACGGTCCACATAAGAATTGGTGAAGACCTTTGCGGTGATGTTTTGGAAGCATGAAATGATAAGAAATCGACCCAATCTCGCTGAAAAGCACATGCACTGTACACATGCAGAAATCATGTGTATAACGCATGTGGCATAATGTTCGGCCCGAACCTATTTCCCGTCATATTCCGCATATGAGAGCATATGAGGGCATTTGAAGAGCAATCTTCTTCATTCCAAACATAAAAGGAATGCTAAACCTTACAAATTATTTTTCACCTTCCCGCATTCTGTCGGAAAGAACACAGTGTGTTCGCATAGCCGACTCTGCGAAGATGCGATTCACTATGATTGTTAAAACGCTCGAATTTAACAGTGTGAAGATGATTTCACACTCTGGACACCTCCACAGTGTGGTTCTCCACAGTGTGTTCACATGGTGATGTTCTATTCACATGTTAAAGCGCTCGAATTTAACAGTGTGAAGATGATTTCTCACTGTGTTTCCCAATGTGTTACACACTGTGAACACACTGTGGGACACTGTGTTCATTACTCAACCTCCTCTCTAATGGCGAGTTGCTCTGAAGGAGGTTGGTAAATTAATGTTTGAACGAAATCGGACAAGCAATATGAAAGGTTTTTGAAAGTTGCAGTCACTTTACACTGTAAAAAAATGCTGTAGGAATTTACAGTAACTGGCAACCCGCTGCACAGTAAATTACTGTATTTTTCACGGTATTGTACTGTTTATTCTACAGTTAAACTGTACAAAAAAATTATTTAACTGTAAATGATACAGTATTTTACTGTGCAGCCGGGTTGTCAGTAATTTACTGTACACAGTAATTTTTTACAGTGTACGGTACATATGGGAATTTCCAATTGGCCGAATCGGTAATGTAACTCTTCCATCTGTTCCAACACACAAAATGACTAAATATTCCATTTTTCAAAATTTATCATTCAGTAGGATCTTTTTCTATTTGGAGGACATAAGACAATATACTATTTACAATATATTTTTAGTCACTGCCCCTAAGGCGCTTACAGGATAATGCGGGATAATTAATGACATCTTATCAGGTGTACGAAAAACGGGAGAGGTGGCGGGGAATACGTGACAATCGACCACATTTTAGATTCGCGTAGATTAAGTGTAATTTGTCAAACTGTCATCCGATTGCTTTCATACTCTCACCATCCTGTTTCTTTTATTTTCCTGCGTTGGCTTTCCACATTTCTTTCTTTCTCTCTCTCTCTCTCTCTCTCTCTCACTGTCTCTCTCTCTCTCTCTATCTCACACACTCTTTCTTTCTCTCTCTCTCTCTCTCTCATTCTCCCCCCCCCCCCCCCCTCTCTCTCTCTCTCTCTCACACAATGACACCACACACACACACACACACACACACACTTTTCGCCATACGATTATATATGCCCCATATGCGCCCCCTCTCCACATGGTTGACTACCTTATTTGTAAGATGCGTTACATATCGAGGCATGCCGTATCGGGCTCCAGTCTCCCATAGCTGTGCAAACATGAAGATTGATACAAGACACATTGATATCACAAGGAACCAGCCACGGCGTGTATTCCAGAAACCACCTGCAGAGAAAGAGAGAGAGGGGGGGGAGAGAGAGGGGGGGGGGAGAGAGAGGGGGGGGGAGAGAGGGGGGGAGAGAGAGGGGGGAGAGAGAGGGGGGAGAGAGAGGGGGGGGAGAGAGAGGGGGGGGGAGAGAGAGAGAGGGGGGGGGGGGGAGAGAGAGAGAGGGGGGGGGGGGGGGGGGGGGGGGGGGGGGGGGGGGGGAGAGAGAAAAAAAAAATTGATACAGTTTATCAAGTTATATGAATGAGGTCTTCGACTCAATTTGATGGTGATCCGGCACATGCTCCGGTGATAATTACTCCGCGGCCATTTACTGATTAACCTACCCTTACCGACTTCCGAACTCAGACCCCTAGACCAAAAGTATGCCTAAATCCTAAACCTCACAAACGATTGCAACCCTAAAGGGCCGTCACATATCAAAATCGGAGCCCGCCCGACTTCCCTGCGAGCTCAAAATGGCATTAGGGAGTTTTCGTTCAGCAACGTACGCAGGATTTGAGGACGGAGATTACCAATAAGCCACTTCGGAGATGCAATCTGAGCATGAGCAGATAAAGGTCATCTGTACCAAATTCTAAAACCCACAGACACTAATATTCGATATGTGCTCATGAATGTCATGTAATCATTATTCAATTATGCACTAATGGTGCATTCCATGATATCCAGGTGGAAGTATTCTTTTTAAAGGGGGAAACAAAAGCTATTCATGAGGCACCTCTATCACTCCCAGAGTTATTTTTCTGAAGTACACATAAAGGGACCCTCCATGTCTAAAATATCTGTGGATATTTGGGGTCATTTGTACCATGCGCTAACCCCGAACTGCTTATTGCACGTGACAAGGATGCCTAGGCATTCTTTGTCGAAAATAGCTAGCTTTTGATCTGCGACGGGAGACACACGGTACGGGGGATTTGACAGACTGTGAGCGTTCTCGCATCCAAGCTCCCGTCCTGTTCTGAAGCCATTTCGTTTCCGTTCACGCGATGGCGACTGGAGAATATGCGTGACGTCAGTTGTTTATATGCATCGCACAGTTTGGAGCGAACGCTATTTTGCCTGATGACCGTCGTCAAATTCTGCGGTACGGAGAGATTCGGGATTTCGCGCATGCGCAGATCGATTTTCGTGTCGAGTTACCGTACGAGATTTCCCCCGTCGCAAAAAGAAAGCTCATGAATGGCTTCAGAACAGGGCGGGAGCTTGGGTTGCGAGAACGTTCACAGTCTGTCAAATCCACCGTTCCTCCCGTCGGAAATCGAAAGCTCGCTATTGAAAGAACCGGAACGGCAATACCGTGCTAGATCAAGAGTGCACGATAAATTGCAAATGCATCGTTCGCTCTGAATCTAGGACGAAACTACTGTTCCGGTTCTTCAATTTTCCACAAAGACTTTAACCCGGGCGTCCTTTGTCATGTGCAATTGTTAATCTCCGTCCTAGAATCCCACGTACGTTGTGGAACGAAAACTCCCTATTTTCGCCCGGAATACGGCCGGACTGCGGCCGGTGTCTGCTCGATCATCGCGATTTTTTAGGGGTCGGCCGACTCCCGTTTGTAACTTACGGCGACTTCTGATCACTAGTGTTCAAAGGGCTCCTCCCGATCGAGCCCCGTCCAATATGTGACATGGTAGATTTCAAGCGAAAAATACGCTCGACTCCCGGGCGGATTTGAAATTCGGCGACTTTATGGCGATCCACAAATTCGGCCGGAGACCGTTGGATATGTGACGCAGGCTTAACCGAAATTATATTTTTGACGAAAGAACAATTTTAGCCGGAGCAGATGTCAGGTCACCTTCAAAGTGATAATGTAGACAGTACAGTCGAGGGTCTGAGGTAGTATGCAAGCACAGACCCTAATCGACACTTTGTCAGAAAATCATTGTGCCTTGAGAGAAACCTAATCCAGCTACCGACTGGGCGTTGTGGCGTGCGCCTGTAATCCAACTAACAGTGGAAGTTATAAACTGATTCAGCGGACCCAGGTTCGAGACCGAGTCACGTCTTTCGGATGGTGACGTTAAAGGTCGGTCCCCACACCCACACCCACCCCCCCCCCCCCCCCAACTCAGCCGTGTCATCAGGAGCAGCTATAGTACAGGGCCTATGGTAGCCCTATTACGACTAACAAGGGTTTCTGCCTGCAAACTAAGTCTGAGCAAGGAGTTATGCGATAACTCCTTGGTCTGAGAGTGGGTTGGAGTCACTTGAGTGTAGAACGCTAACACCCCCATGGGGGGGGGGGGGGTCAGAAAGGGGTAAGGGGCATTCCTCCTTCCCCCAGGATAAATCAAATCTGTTTCATAAAACTTGTAATCAATAACAACTGCCCCATTTTATAGGACAAATTTGCTCTCAGCCAATCAGATTCAAGGAATTCAGTAGCTTATAAAAATTATTATAACTTTGGTATACTTTAGCCCATACTTTTGCCCAGGCGGGCGTATCAAGGGGGCGATCGCCCCCTAAAAAAATACCAACCAACAAAAAAAGCAAGAGCGAAAAAGCGAGGGAAGTGAGAAAAAAATCCCACAAAGGGGCTACGAGCCGTTATCTTTCTCTCAAATTTGCTAAAACGTCTGAGCTTTATTAGCGCTTCGCGCGGGAAGGGGGAAACTGTCCCCTTCCTGCGCCCACCCCTGTGACAAACAGTGCAGAAGTGCGTCCAAACAATTAAAAAGCAGTCAGGGCGTCGAACTAACTTTCCGCCTAAAAACAGCTGCTACGAGCCGTTACCTTTCTCTTAAATTTGCTCAAACGCCAGACCTTTCGCGCTTTGCGCGGGAGGGAGGAACTCTTCCTCCAGCACCACCCCACCCCCCCCCCCCCCCCCCCCCCTTGGGAGCACGCGTGCTCATCACCAATTTCGCTATTTCACAACCGCCCCTCTAAAATTACATCCTAGCTACGCGGTTGAATGCGCCCGGTTTCGATTTTGCCCCCCCCCCCCCCTTAACAAAATCCTGGATCCGCCCCTGCTACGCATTTACATTAGTTAAGGAAGACAGGAATAAACTGGGCATGCACTAGTTGGCATAATTATCTGATATCACATGACCGAGACAGACATTGTAACAAATATTATGAGTCACATTTCAACAGTTCATGAACAGTGGTGCATAGTCTAGATTTAAACGGGGGCACTCGGCATATTCGGTTGTGAACCCAATAACACGTGTTTTCAGGCTTCCAGAGTGGACATCAAGTTCTATGACCAACAGGCCTTAATGCCAAAAGGCCTTATCACTGTATAAAGTCTATGGCGCTAAGGCCCTTTTGGCATTAGGCCGTCGTTATATCATCCACCCAGTACCCTAGGGTGGAGTTGTAGGACTGTTGTTTTAGGCGTTGAAGGACTATCGGATCGCGAGACACGGAGACAGTCCAGGCATTGGACTTACCCATCGCCCCATTTATGGTTAAAAAATAATAATTATTATTATTATTTTCTTTTTACATTTCGCCCCATTTATGGTTAAAAAATAATAATAATTATTATTATTTTCTTTTTACATTTCCCTCAAACAAAGACTCTCCAAGAATTCTTGACTGGACAGCGTATTGCTGCGTGCGAGATTTGAATATTACCCATCGATATTTCCCGTGATTTCCACCAACTGTGGTGTCAGCGAATTATGACCTACTGAAAATGGAAACTGCCTATCATATCCCTTTAAAGCACGAGGAAATTGAGATTTCAGTCTGATAAAGGAGTGCCAGAGACGCACCCGTCCTATAAGTCAACTCCCATATATCATTCACATAATCCACTCATCTGCTCATATACATTTGTGCATTTTCTTTGAAAGTGGATATCATAACATAATAATGATAGCGATGATAATAATCATACTACTACTATTATTACTACTACTACTGCTGCTGCTACTTACTACTACTAATACTACTACTACTACAAATAATAATAATAATAATAATACAACTACTACTACTGCTGCTACTACTTCTACTGCTGCTGCTGCTACAACACATACTACTACTACCACTACTACTACTAATAATAAAAATAAGAATAGGCCTAATAATTATATCATTAAAAATAGAAATGATGGGAATAATGATAATAATAATATTATTAATAAAAAAATAAAACAAAAAATTAAAATTAAAGTAATAATATTAAAGATATTAATGATAATAATGACAATAATAGTGATAATTGACTATTACCCCAAATTTATCCCCGGCAACCGCGGCGCTCAATTCATTCAATGAATAAATCTTACAACTCCCAATTTACTACACCTGGGTTGAGGGTGGCAAATGTCTTGCCAAAGGATGTTAGTGCTGCGGCAGGGATTCGAACCCCGTATCTTGTCTTTCACAGTCCACAGAGTTTTCCACTAAACCACACCACCTCTACATCATACGTGTTACCCTGTTTGACTGGCAAATAGACCCTAATATGTCATTGTCATATCTACATTACGCAATCGTCTAGTTTGTATGACAATTTATTGAGAGACAGCATTTTGAATAGTATGTGAATGGCGGATTAAAGGAGGTTACATTACCCCTACCCCCCCCCTGTACTTTCCCCTCTCCACCCACCCCTTCCTTCATAATCCCTCTTCCGCCATTGTTTGCATACACGGTATAAACTAGGCCTATATTAGCATATCTGCCCCAATCTCAAATTGCACGTCTGCAGAAATTGCAGAATGCCGCTGCTCGTGTAGTTACCCTTCGCAAAAAAATTAATCACATCACACCTGTCCTCAAAGCATTGCACTGGTTGCCAATGAGTGAACGTGTTTTATTTAAAATCCTTCTGCTCGTATATCATTGTGTTCACGGTTCTGCTCCACAGTACAATATTACTCTAATTAATAGATACATCATTACGTTCCCAAAACTCAGGATTTCTTTTTGTTCCCAAATGCACTACTAATATAAGTGTTGGGGGGGGGGGGGGGGTGGCGGTGGAAGAGATTTTGTTCATGCTGGGCCCTCACTGTGGAACTCTCTCCCTCGAGAGATCCGCGAAACCAATTCTGTTGAAGTATTTTAAACCTAACTTGAGACATACTTGTATAATTCTGTATATGCATAATTTGTTGTTTTGTCTCTTCATTTTCTCTCCTTTCACCTGTGCGTCTTGAACATTTAAGTTTAAATGGATTTGGCGCCTTATAAATCACATGTATTATTATTATTATATCATAATAGTCATTGAATTGTGCAATTAACATAATTACATGTGTGGTATAAGCAAATGGGTTGAGCACTTGACTGGAAATAAGGTCATGATCGAGTTCGAGCCCCTGCGCGGTACTATGGCGAGGTACGTGTATTTCGTACATTTGCCATTATTTGCTGCTCTTCCACTTCCCTGCTTGACCCATGACTAGTACGCGTGGGCAGCCAACATGGTAGGATTTATTTCTTGCAAGGTCCTATACTACTACTATTACTACTGCTACTACTACTACTACTACTACTGCTACTACTACTATTACTACTACTACTACTAGTACTACCACTTAGTACTACTACTACTATTACTACTACTACTACTACTACTACTACTACTACATTTGTTGGAGTTATTATTTATTATCATCATCATCAGTGTTATTATTATGATTATTATTATTATGAGGATATTAATAATAATATATCATTAGTCTCTGGAATGTTTATCATTTGGAAATCTCATTAATCACTTTTAGGGTTTTAGGAGCTTAACGAGAAATCAACCTTGGTGAGATATCAATTAAGTCATATGAAAAATAAGGACAAAGCAACGAATAAGAAGCGTTGAATTTGGTTATTAGTCAATCAAAGATTGTTGATATAATTATAGTTACACGCCATTAAAGGGATACACCACCGGGCGGCCGTGGGGAAAATCAGGATTGCGTAAGCCCCATTGACTCGTACACAAAGTTCGTGCGTCGAACGCGTCCGTTGGACTAAGTGGGATTACATTTCGACTGCACGGAGCCCACAGAACTTAGGAGTCCTGTGACGGAGCCGACCGAATCGAGCTCAGGCGGAGCGTGCATGTTGTGCGGCGACCGGTCTGTCCGAGGTTTGCGCCTCGCGGGGCAACGGCATGATCAGGTAACTATCACGGTGCCCTCTCGCGGCATTAAAACGTCCACAATCTGCGGTTGAGTATCCCTTTAAAGGCTCGTTCACATATGGCGCGTGAAACTACGGCGGTTTACTATTGATTTATTATTTATTTATTATGTATCAATTGACAGTGACTGCTAAATAAAGATTATAATTTGAAAGTTAATTACATTTTATTTGGAATTTTGACAACAGCTTGTTTGGAATAGGTCCATTTCATATTTCAAACTATCATTTTTTAAACGAAGAAGCTTGACTGGGGAGGAATTTTTAATTAATTTTGTAAACAAATCTTTCGGCATATTACTCCCAGTGTTAAAGATCGTATGCTCGATCTGTAAATGAAAAACATCATTTTTTACTTTGCAAATGTCTAAATTGCCTACAGGTACATTCTAAAGCTTCTACAATCTAGAATGGGGCATGGGAAAATGAGAGGCACAGACACTTTTCAAATCTTGTTAAAAGATGGCGCCATTGGGAGCTGCAGTTTACTGTCACTTTTTATAAAGTTTAAGGGGTCAAATCCCGGGCGAGGCACTAACGTCATTTGGCAAGACATTAATCCACATTTGCCACTCTCCACCCAGGTGTAAATGGGAACCAAGCTATGACCATGCAGGGTATGATGTTTGAGTGTTAAGAGCGTCACCTCCTGAGAGACATGAGCGCTATACAAGCAGCCATCATCATTATAATTATTATTAATATTATTTTTATTATTAGGGACTTTAGGGCGAAACCTTTAATCTCATCCTATTGTTACGTTTCGCCCTAACGTTGAATCTCTATTGTGACGGAATAAACCTATTGTTAGGTTTCGCCTTAAGTCGCAGTTAGGTAAATTATCATTATTATCATTATTATTATTATTATTTTACGTGTAAATGAACGGCAATCGAGAGTGAGGTAATATAATTGACACGCAACAATGGTCTCCACGCGAACACACATATTTGTGTGAATTACAAGGTATTTATGTGAAACGCATAGTGCTTAATTAAGAGAGAAAGATCCGTGGTAAACCGCAACGGTTAACAGTCATAATGTGAACGAGCCTCTATTCATCGGCAGTGCAATTATCCGGATCTATAATGTTTACACTCGGTTGATGCTATTAATCCGCAGTAAATTCATACCATGTGACATAAAGATCATTGGTGAGTAGAGTATGGAGGCCCCGCAATTTCTTGCTATTTTTGTTGGTCATGTTGGTCATGTTGGAATAGTCATTAATGGTATGTGTCATGTATCATGAATCATAACTTCCGACCAACGTTCGGGCTTCGAAGCAGTATGTGTGTGAAAGACAGCGGATATCACACATAATCCATCATCCTTTCTAGGTACATATTTCTAGGGTATGTTTTTTTCCTGTAAATGATCAGCAGCTGTGAAAATATATAAACACTGCATGCCCTCCAAAATTTCGGGTACACCTGTACTAGAACTGATTTCTCACAATCACACACATTTCATTTATAATATTCAGATTTGTGGCACTGCACTAATATGGAATCAAAATACTGTATGTAAAGCGTTTTAGGAACTACTGTTAAGATGAGCAAATATCAAATACGTTACTTTAAGGTTGTTTCATTAAGAAAAAAGTATGCTGTAAATGAACGCAAGGCTCAGGTACTCTTTAATACTTACGCTATTAAATGTTTAATCATACACCGGAAATTACACAAGAAAATTATTATTTTTCTGAAAATAGTGTGAGAAAGGAACGGCACATCAGGGTCCTCTTGCATAAAAAAAGCGTTTAATCGCAAGTCAAAAAATTAAGCGCAACCTGAGTTTCAACCAATCACGATCGCGTATTTTGCATGGACTTGCGTTTAATTTTTTGAGTTGCGTTTAATCGCAACTTTTTATTCAAGAGGACCCAGATACGTTACAATCAAATACGTTACTCATTGAATGTATCAGGCAGCATGATCAACGCAACGGTGCTTTGGCGAACGTGTTTTACTTTTCAGACCGCGTGCTCTACTTTTGTAAGAATAGCGGCTTATGCTCTTATCTTGCTTATTGCCAAATATATAGGTACGGTGACGTATCTGATCAGATCAGATTAGTAATGTATCTGATAAGATATTTATTTCTCATTTTTAGCCCATATCTACAAAATATGTATGTCTATATATTACGTTATTATTAATAATGCAAATTTTAACCTCTTCTGCTGACACATTCCCTATCTTCTCTCTCGATCTCGATCCTTTCAGTTTCATCGATTCTTTTCTGGTCAGGGTGGTGCCCCCCCCCCCCCCACCTTTTGGAAGAAAGGTATGCATTTTGACCATAGACGATACGCCATTTTCTCGATTGTGCCCCCCCCCCTTTTTTTTAGAATGAAGACTTTTCCTTTTTTTTCCTTGTCAGGGAATTATGGAGGGAAACTGGACCCCATACCCCCCCCCCCCCCCCCCCACTGAGAGAATTTTGAAAGTCTGGCGAAAAAAAAATTGTCGACCCCCCCCCCCCCCCCCCCCCTCTTTTACTCAATCCTGGATCCGCCCCTGACGTATCTGATGAGATAATTGGCCTATGTATTGTTCATTTGTCGTTTATTATTTTCCTGAAACATTATTTTCTTGAAACATTATTTATTACAGGAACAATTGGAAACGGAATTTATGAGTATTATTTTCATAAAAATCTTCTCCAACTTCATTTTTACCGTCTTCCGTAACTGCAAATTTCAGAACTATTTGTGTTTTCTTGTTCGTATTCGTATTTTACATATATCTCAATGTTTAGATGCTCCTAATCACTTATCTGCGTAAAGATCGGTATTCACGGATAGAAATATGTTAATATTTTGATGTTCTACAAGTTAGAATGCATTTAGTGGCGCTGGGTCTGTAGCTGAATGTGCTATAACCAGTGGCGGCACCAGGGGGGGGGGGCATTCCCCCCCCCCCCCCCAGTCAGAAGCTTTGCCCCCCAGTTGCCCCCCCCCCCCCCAATAATTTTCGGAGTGAAAAAAAATAAAAGGGTGGACATTTTTTTTGTCCGTCCTTGCCCCCCATAGGTGGATCCTTGAGCGCCGGATTGTTTTTGTTTTTTTACTTGACGCCGTCTTTCTGGGCCCCATAACCCCTTTACTGAGCGTTTTTTGAAGTTTGGCGAAATTTCCCCCCCCCCCCCCCCCACACTTTTTGAGAAGCTGGCGAGACCAAAAAATACGGGTCTACGTTTTGACAAACTTTTTACATTTTTGTACCCCCTCTTTTACTCAATCCTGCATCCGCCCCTGCCCCCCCCCCCCAACATTTTCTTTTGCCCCCCATTTGCCCCCCCCCCCCCCCACATTTAATCTGCATGGCAGAGATGTTGCGTGTCATTTGTTTTTATCACAAGTGTATTACCCATAGTTTCATACATAATCAATTAGATTACTAATAAAATTAAACTACAAATAGAAACTCAATTCAGAGTTACATATTTTAAGCAGAAATATATATACATGTATATATGTTTTTGCTTTGTATTTAACCTTCACTTTATAAAGCACGATCATTTTTATTTCAGAAAAAATCAAGATTGACTCCAAAATGTTTCCTTGATGTTTGTAGCCTACATATTCAGGCTTGCAGCTTTACATAAGTGTTGACATTTTTAAAGCAAGAATTAAGCAGACTATCAGAGGTTTTCTAAGATACTTCATCTGGTCACGTATCTGAGATGTGGCTTCAAAATGTTAAAAAGGGTCACTGAGTTTGGAAATATTTCTTGAAAAAATGTTGGTAGCCAAAAATCACCCTTTGACTGTTTTGTATTCTTAAGGGATTAAATTTTCTGAATTCATAAGAATTTAATGAAATCTTTGAAGTTGATATTTTGTCATTTGTACAACTCTAATTGCACACTTTTTCGGAGAATGGCCCTATAATTGCATTTCAATAGAATGCAAATCGCGTACATTACATGCTGTTGGGTCGGGCAAGCCATGTTTTCGATTCAGCAATTTACTAATGTATGCAATTTGCATTCCGCCTATTGAACTTTACTTGTAACAGGTGAATTTGATGTTTCTTTACGAGGCAAGCATGTATAGATTCGACCGTTACGAAACTTTACGAAAGGAGTGAAAGCGCTAGTTCAGTTACATTTTGAGAATCGCTACATCTAGATAAGCTTTTTTTATTTGAAATGTGACGGGAGCAATGCTTTAATGAAGCGGCATATACCATGTATATACATAGGGAAAGGCAGAGGGGAAAGGCAGAGGGGAATGCTGGCTGCGAACAGCTTGTTCTCTAGATAATTAGTTCAATGTGTCAAGTGGCCTTGTAAGTTGTGAAAAACCGTCTTGGTTTTATCCTTAATATAGTTTGACTCTTACAAAAACTTGCGCAATCATGAAATTAAGAAACAAAAGTTGTACAGTTTAATAGACTGAGAACAAACTAGACTTACCCATTTTAACGCAAGAAATATGTCCAAGTTATGGTTTCAAATAGTGCTTCCAGCTCTCTATCTCACACACAGATACACAGGCATATGCTATGTTTAAACTCCCGTCTCGCACTGTCTTAACCAGGTCTTAACCACAGCGAGTCATTGCCTCAGATCGGATGAGGGGGACTTCCAGTTTTGACGAGTGACAAACGGGGGAAGGTCTTAGGAGTTTGTGTTAGGCGCATGCGTGTAAGGGTATGATAACTAGAAACAGGAAATACGGTATATATCGTTTGCTAGCACCCACAGGTCGAACTCTTTATTGTACCCCCTCCCAGGCTCCTTCCTCAATCATTCATGCAACAATAAGCCATTTCGGGGATGCAATCTGAGCATGAGCAGATAAAGGTCATCTGTACCAAAATTCTAAAACCCACTGACACTAATATTCGATATGTGCTCATGAATGTCATGTAATCATTATTCAATTATGCACTAATGGTGCATTCCATGATATCCAGGTGGAAGTATTCTTTTTAAAGGGGGAAACAAAAGCTATTCATGAGGCACCTCTGAAGTGCACATAAAGGGACCCTCCATGTCTAAAATATCTGTGGATATTTGGGGTCATTTGTACAATCTCAGTACCATGCGCTAACCCCGAACTGGCTTATTAAAACCCTTCCTTTCATTAACTTTTCATTTCCTTATTAAGTGTGGATGTGCAGCAGTCGCAATCGAAACAATGGAAACGTTAAACATGTACTACTAACTAATATACACGCATTGACCGGGTCACAAGTTCACATTTCCGGTGTGATTTTCTTTTCATGTCAATCTTGAATACCAATTTTCTTTAATACTCCTATGATCTATAGCGTTTCAGTTCCTTAAAAGCAATAAAGGTGACCTAAAATTCGACGTATTATTTCAGTCAGGGGCCGATCCAGGATTTTAGTATGGGGGGGGGGGGGGGGGGGGGGGGGGGGGGGGGGGGGGGGGGGGGGGGGGGGTGGGGGGGGGGGGGGGGGGGGGGGGGGGGGGGGGGGGGGGGGGGGGGGGGGGGGGGGGGGGGGGGTGGGGGGGGGGGGGGGGGGGGGGGGGGGGGGGGGGGGGGGGGGGGGGGGGGGGGGGGGGGGGGGGGGGGGGGGGGGGGGGGGGGGGGGGGGGGGGGGGGGGGGGGGGGGGGGGGGGGGGGGGGGGGGGGGGGGGGGGGGTGGGGGGGGGGGGGGGGGGGGGGGGGGGGGGGGGGGGGGGGGGGGGGGGGGGGCACAAATGCAGGTTTGTCAATTTTTGGAAAAGGTAGCCTTTTGGAAAAAGTGGCGACAAAAAAAAATCGCCAGACCTCCAAATTCGCTCAGTGGGGGGTGGGGGGGGGGGGGGGGTTTATGGGGGTCCAGTTTCCCCTCCATAATTATCTGACAAGCAAGCAAAAAAAAAGGAAAAAAAAGTTTTTCATTCTAAAAGGGGGGAGGCTCAATCGACAAAAGGGCGGATCCTTTATGGTCAAAAAGCATACTTTTATTCCAAGGGGAGGTACGGGCCGGAGTGCCCCCCCCCCCCCCCCTGGATCCACCACTGATTTCAGTCATATTTTGCGAAATGATAATGATAACAGAGCTAGTGTGGCGCTGAACTCTACAACAAAGTTTGCGCTTGGAGACATGCAAAGAACAGGTGGGACCCCCCCCCCCCCCCAGATTTTTTTCCTACTCATACTTCTAGAAAATAATGAGTAAAAGGCTGATCGCCCTGTTTAGGCTTTAAAGTGCTCTAAAATGCAAACTTAAAATTAGATTACCCTGTGTTTTTCAAATGACAATGTAAACCTAAAGGATTTATTGCAGGGTCAGCATTTCAGGGGAACGGGGGATGTTTCTCCCTGAAATTATTCGAGGGGTTTCCCCTCCCCCCCCCCCCCCCCCCCCCCCCTCGAAAATTGAAAATACTCGATGTTTTGTATAATTGGTGGTTTTATCGCTTGAATTTGCCTGTGTGATAAAACGTGCTCCGAGTCTAAAAGGCTTTGGGGTGAATCTTCAGAGATCCCACCCCTCCCCCTCCCCCCTGCGAATAATAAGTCAGTGGCGACAAGTGGGCTCTTGGTTTAGTTCACCACTATTGAATGTCGGTCTAGTGGGGCTGTCGGACTCTTAGGCTATTGGTCACGTGAGGTTATCGGTCTTGTGGGGTATAGCTGGTTAAATTTCGGACGCGAATCATTAACGCAACCCACAAGGGTGTGGGAGTCCATGCATCTTCTTCTCTCATGTTCTTTTTAATCTCTCTTCCTCCCTCTCTATCTCTGTCTTTCGTGTCAATAAACATGCAATCTATTTTTGTAATAATTTGATTTGTGTGAAAGCAGAAGAATCAGAGAAGCAGATTGGTGACAATTCTAACGAAATCGGATAAGCAATAAGAAAGTTATGATTCTTAGAAAGTTGAATTTCAAATAGGCAGTATCGGTACAATACTGTGATATAGGTTCGGTCCACTTTCCTATTCGCTCCAACACACAAAATGACATCCATTTTTTCAAAATGTATAAAGTAAGATCTTTTTCTTTTTGGAGGACATGTAAATAATATGATATCTACAATATATTTTGAGTACTGCCCGAAGGAAAAAGCACTCAGGAGAAAGCCGGAATTCAATATTTTGGTGTATGACAAATGGGAGGGCTGACCGTGAATACTCCACAATCGATTCACCAAATTGCCAATTTGAGATTCGCACAGATGTAGTGATCTCATTTTTCAAACATTCATACCTTTCTTATTCTTTGTCCGATTTCTTTCAAACTTTCACCATCCTGTTTCTCTTCTTTTGCTCCTTTCACACAAATCAGCTTTTTACAGAGGTTGAATTTCCGTGCAATATCCAGTGTCCAATTTATTATTTTTGTTTGGAGTAAGTGGGCAGGGACGGAGCATTTTTCGAATTCGTGAATATATGATATGCCGATCTGAAAGCGAAAATTAATCATAACGTGATTAAAAAAAGAAATATCATTCCCTTATTCAGATGCGACATAATTCTATTATTTCCGTTCGTTTCTCAACTTTGATTTTAACCATGAACTGCCGATTAAAATAATAAGCATGAAATATTAGGATCTGTATCCAGTACAATCCACAGCTTCCTTGATTAAACTGTAGATCAATTTCAGTACCTTGGTACATCTCACATTTTACAGGCCGTTGTATACCTCACAATTTGCTAATCATTAGGGGAGGGGCATGCCTCCCCCTTTTTCCATTTTACACAATTACAAACACATTACGATCAGTTTACGACACAATGCTTCAAAAACCTTTCAAAACATCTGTTTTATTATCTCCTACGCTCTTCATATCCATTCCAAATATTAGCATATCATCATGATCATCTTTGAATTTGAAAAATATAGCGTGTCTTTGAGAAAAGTGAGAAAATACAGTGCAAGTCAAAAAAAATATATAGCGTGTCCATGAGAAATGACAGAAAATACAGTGCAAGTCAACAAAAAAAAATTCTTCCAGTTCTCTTCCAACACTGGTCATATTGTTATTTAATTGATTCTAAACCAAACAAGGTCTGAAGTTATATGGACTAGCCTTGCAGTTGAAAGTTTCCCTATGAAAAATGGTACTAAACTCAGTAAGGAGTGTTACTCGAATTGCTTATGCCAAAGGAAAAAGGGAATTTTGTAAAGAATGTGTTAATTTCAAAATACATACTTTTTTTTTACTCACACTGTAGACTTATGATAACAAACAACTACCAGCTCGGGCAATTTCAATATCTCATTACGTTTCCGATAAAAGAAATGCCTATGTTATGAAATGTACCATTAAAGAGCAGTGGATTGGCTAGCTACTCCCCCCCCCCCCCCCATGGAATTGCAAAAAAAGTAGAAGAGCATAATTATTAAAAAAAAAACTATAAATGTCTGGACCTAGTTTGCAGGCACAAACCCCGGTCAGTCATTAAAAAATGTCTGCGCTGTAAGACTACAATAGGCCCTATACTATAGCTGCTCCTACACTGACACAACCAAGTAGGTAGCTGGATTAGGATTTTCTGATAAAAGTGTCAAATAAGGGTCTGTGCTTACAGACTAGTCTGGACCCTTTCTACGCCGCTCTATAAGAAATTATTGAAATCACCCTATAAAACTAATTTTTTTTTTAAAGTGTTTGCAATTGTCTCACCTACAAGCATTATGAAGACAAAGTCATAAAGCAAAAAGTAAAACATCAAGTATTTAAAACAGAAAACCAACAAATATGTACACAAAGAGTTGCTAAAAACATTACAAAAAATATAAATATAATGAATACAAGCTCTTTTTGAGGTTATGCACTTCCTCAAATATATCATTTGCATATTAAGTACATGTATATAGAAAAAAACACCAAACATTTCATTTTGTACTGTAAGCAAGTTTCAGAACTGTGATGGATCATGAATGTAAACAAAAATGTTTCAAGGCAATATCATCAAATGAGCTACATATAACATATTTAATTCATCTTGTATTTCATCGAAAAATGGAGTGAAAAATCGCTTAAAGATGACCGATGACCCATGCCTCCATGAGGTAAATAATTATACACAAACCTATGTTGTATCAACATGAATTATAAAGTAAATTTAGCAAAATACAATAAAAAGCTATCCATCGAAATGTGTTTATCCTTTTAGTATGATCCCAGAACATAACAAATATCTGCATATACATGCATGTAATAAAATAGAATAGACCTGTACTAAATATATATATATCTTTTAATAATACAGTCACAGTTGGCTTTGCAGAATACTAGTACATGTACTTTTTCATTGCAAATATAATATGCTGACACACTGCCCTCTTGTGGAATAATTTAGTGAGTTGACTGTGAGTCAATTCATCTAGTACTGTTGCATAAAAAATTGCATGTTATACCGGTACTCCACTAATGAGTGATGAATACAAACTTTCATGGGCCCTAGCTCTTACATTAAAAGTTGCGTTTAATTGCAACTCAAAAAATTAAACGCAACTTTATTTTCAACCAATCAGGATCGCGTATTTTGGACTTGCGTTTAATATTTTGAGTTGCGATTAAACGCAACATTTAATGCAAGAGGGCCCTGATCTAACTTTGTGCATATCAATCTACTGCATACATAATACACTGTACATGAATAGGACAGGTGAGCAGGAGGCATTATTCAACTACGTAACCGTTGATTGCGCCAACTAATTGTTCAATTCAATAGAATTCATTCGACAGTATGGAGTGAACAGTAGGCCCCTACTGCTTGGGCCTGATGCATACGAGGCATTCCTCTACCATCTTTTATAAGAGTAACTGTTTCTGCTTCAGGAAGAAAAATGTAGCCATCCTAGTCAAAATAAAGCCCAGCGCACACTGCACCATCTGACTACGATGCGATTTTGGGAAAAGTTGTTATAACATTTGATATGAACCTTCAAACATGTAAAATCTTCATGATCAAAGTTCTGAATAGTAGTATGAATACTAAAATCAAAATTCCGGGCTACTGCGAGCCCACGTGTAGGAATAAAAGCGAATTCAATTCCAAATTGTAGTGACGTCATACCAATCTTGCGATCGACTAAGATTTGAAGCCGATTTGGCCTTTACTATACTCTAACCAGAAGAATTGCAGTTAACCAAAATTTCGATATTAGTATTCATATCATTATTCCGAACTTCAAATGAGATAATTTCACTTTTTGAAACTTTCACATTTAATGCAAACTGCAGTTTGTTCGAAAATCGGGTCGCAGTTGGATCGTATAGTGTGCGCCGGGCTTAAATTGTTCACTTGAAATCTTCGGCAGGATTTGCCACCCACGGCATGGAAGGGGTTAACCCCTTTCTGACTTTGAGCAGGAAGTACAGCTGAAAGGGCTATGGCCTAAAAGCCCATGAGACTGACATGTTGGTCTCACGGTGCCTTCTGTCAACTTTTCTGAACTTTTTGTTTAGACTAACATTGTCGGTCTTGTGGGCTGTTGGTCTCGTGGGCCACTGGTCAATTGTACTGTTGATCTCGTGGGACGACCCCATTTGAAAGACATGGCATTAGAAATACTTTTGAACATTGCTTCACATAATTCTGAATCCCCCCAAACTTACAGTCTATTTGACTTATAGACTCTTTAAAAAAAAAACAAGCACAACAATAAGCATAACTTGTTAATCTTAAAACACCATTACCGTTCGCTTAAGCACAAACATTTTCTTGCACTGTCATCGCATTATTCATAGCCATACTGCACGACCATTGCAACATCTTGATTAAATGTAATCATGGGAAGTACTTCTATATTTAGAAAAAGATGTATTTAAAGGTCATGCATGCAATTATATTGTGAAAAAAAACTGTGCCAAAAAACAATTTGGAAAGGTAATGTCTACACAAGAACTTGTGTATATTGCGAGGTTTTGGAATCCTCTGAATGATAAGAAATTGACCCAATCTCACTGAAAAGCACATTCTCTGCACACAGAAATGGGTATATGGGACTGCACACACATGTGAAATGAATGGTTCGGCCCAAACACATAAGCTATTTCTTGTCATATATCGAATATGAGGGCATTTGAAGAGCAATCCTTTTCAGGAGACATTTCTACTACAATGTTTTTCCAAACCGGCATAAAAGGAACGAGGAAACTCACAAATTATTTTTTCACCCATCCTAGAACTCGACCTTATCTTTAAAAAGTGGGTGCTAACAATATCTATCTTATTAACATCTAAAAACCCTTCTTGATCTGTTTCCTTTTTTTTTTTGCTATCATTCCACTAATGCTTTAAGCTCTTCTGGTGCTTAATATATGATGAGTGAAACTACGAATTATACAATATCAAATGTCTTGGGAAATAGTGCAGCACGGTGCTAGATAGATGATAGATACAATGATTGTGTGTTTAAAAAAAAATGCATAATTCGACTTCAAAATTTACTGCTCAGTAATCCGAATCAGGAATGGTATATTAAAAACACACGATGCAGCTTCACAATCTACTTCAATAATGCGAATCATGCAGGTTTATACAAAAATCACTCAATTCAACTTCAATTTTACTGGTCATCAATTTATAATACCCCAATACAAAAATATAATAAGCCCACCTCATAACCTTCTATAAAAATTATCTGCACTACACGTGCCCCATTTAAAAAAATCCCTTACAGTTTTATTTCAGTGTAGTCATGAAGAAGTCATACGTTGAAACATTTAGACATATATGATTTACTCACTATGATAAAAGTGATAAGTTAATTATAAAGTAAAATTTCAGAGAAGTGAGAAGATCACCATAGACATCACACTGATCAAAATTTATGCAGTGTTAGTAAAGGTTAAAAGGGAGGAAATAAAAAAGGGAGGAAATAATCATTTCATGAATCTCAGAAAAAAGGTGTTATCAGATATTTATGGTCCAGTTCACCTCCAATGCTCTGACAAGCAAAAAAAAAGTTATCACACATTACCTTTTAGAAACGGAAAGAGGGGGGCACACAATTTCAAAAAGAGGGGGCACAATATACCCCCTAAATTCGCACCTGATTCACCCAAAATCTGGTTCCAGCAAATTATTACGCAAACTGATGACAGTGTGGCTTTAACCTTTAGTGTGCCTGAAATTTTACAAACATGATTTTCAAAATTTTCTTTCCATTTTTTTTTCATTTTCAACTTGATATAATCATTAATCAGAGAAAATTGTACTTCATAATTCCTGATAATAATTTGGATTTCAAGAAGAAAGGTTTTTTTCATCAAATACATAATTATTATCAGACACAGAAACAGAGCAGAGAGTATACATTTTGTCTGGCACTGTTGAGGTTAACAACGCATACATGCTTACTAAGAAATACATATTCATGTCATATTCTTGCATAATTAGGTACCCTAGTTTCCATATATGGAATATTCCACGTAGCTATCATCCCACTCAATAGACCGCTTCTGTAATGTATAAAAATTTATGCACATATATTCTCTGAGCACCTAGTGATAAGCTATTCCATGAACCTGCTTTTTATAAATGAGCCTCAATGCTTGGAATCCAGTTTGCATACATTATTTGTAGCTATGTCCGGCAAGCTTTCAGGTTGTCAAGAACAACCTTTGTTTGAAAAGGTATGCATATAATTTGCATACATTAACGAAGCGGTATATTCTGGACTATTCTATTTCAGATGGAGGGGTGGATACATTCATTCCAAATGTGAGAAGCCCTCGTCTAACGTATCTCCTGTGTGTTGATCTGGGTCCAAGTAAAGATAGTTATCATCATTGAAGTCTGACATTACCAGGTAACCCTGCCATCAAACGTAAGGAAATAAAGATAGTTAAAGAATTTGTACAGGTATTTACTGCATTTTGTTTTGTTGCTGTTATGAGTTTATATCTTCATAAATGTTATCACAGTAATATTGTTAACAAACAGGGCCTCCACTACTATCGGTGGGCATATAATACCCTGTGTAAATATCAGAAATAAATAAATATATAAATGAATGAATAAATAAAGGTATGGTCAAAGAAATCGGTAAACCTAGTCCATTCAAATTATATAAAATGAACATGGGTTTTTATTGTTGAAGTCAGACATTGAAATGTAACACTACAAGAGATGTCTGTAAAGAGATTCATCAGATTGTTGAAGAATTATTAAAGTGAATTTTCATCATTTGACAAGCAATTTGGTTGTTACCTTATGAGCTTTTGATTCGCCTACTAGTTTCTGCAGGCTTCTTGAGACTGGCACTGACTTGCCGTAGATGGGGCATCGGCAGTCGCACGGTCCGAGAAATTATCTTCCCTGTACATTCCCATTCTCTTGGACCGTCCGACTGCCAGTACCCCATCTACAGCAAGTCAGTGCCAGTCTGAAGAAGCCTGAAGTAACTAGTAAGCGAAAGCTGATAAGGTAATAACAATATCGATTGTGAAATGATGAAAATTCCCTTTAATAACTTCAAGAGATCGTTCGTAATACCTGTGCATCTGCCAGCATGTTCTCTAACTTGAGTTTGACCTGAGTGAAGGTTGGTCGTTCCTCGGGATCATAAGCCCAGCATTCCTTCATCAAATTATATCTGGAACAAGTCAGAAAATCATCAATAATAATAATAACGTATAAGTAACAGAAAAATAAGCTTTCCCTATATATCATACCATATAACAACAACAACGATAATAATAATCATAATCGTCATCATCATCACCATCATCATCATCATCATCATCATCAAAACAATAACAGTAATAACAATGATAATAATGACAACACTGATAATGATAATAATGTAATAACAATAATATTAGAGGTTAATAATTATTATGATGATGATGATTATAATTATTATGATGATGATGATTATAATTATTATTGTCGCTCATCATCGTCATAATAATAATACTAATAATAACAATAATACTGACAACCGCTTTGCAAAGTGTGACAGAAGCTACAATTTTTTGTTTTCTTAATTTTTAATTGGATTTAATTTACCATGTAAACCATACACAAGATGAAAGGTAGTCCAGAGAAAAGAAAATACCATGAAAATTTCAAAGTTCTTTCCTTGAAATTACTCAGAAACACAAAATCCTAAGCATGCAAGTCACCAAGGTTACCAAAATTGCCAGAAAAGTTGGCAGAATTTTTACCGCTTTAGTTTCTAGCATTATGCTAGGCATAATTTGACAAAGTCTAGCAGAATTTTAGCATAATTCTGGTGTTTTGTTTTTTTTTGCTTGCCAGAGAATTTTTGAGTAAAAATACACCCCCAAACTGCTGATAACCATTTTTTTTTTTTTTTTTGCTTGTCAGAGAATTTTTTAGTAAAATTTTGATTTAGCAGTAAAATTTTTGATTTTGCTTAATTTCTCCCTAGCTTCTCCCTAGCAGAATAGTATTTTTTTCGCTGGCCACACTGTTAGTCACCCATTGACTACGGGAACGGGATGGTCCGTGTGTTAAGCCTATGGAATGAGAGAATTCAGTAGTTAACGGGTTAATATGCTTACATGTCTTGACTGCAGTGCTCTGGTTTGGGTAATCTGTATCCAGCTGAGATCTCCTTGACAACCTGCTTGGAGGACATACCGGGATAAGGATGCGATCCTGGGATGGGGATGGATAGAAAATAAGAAGAATAGTTATGGTATGACATAGCATTTAGTAACTCCTTATACCCAGGCTTCCTGACAGTGCATAGAATCCTAGGTGCTACTATCAAGTATGGTGAAGGGCAGATCCAAAAAAATTGCAAAGGGAAAATTCTCCTGTAACATTAAGGATAACCAGCAAGAATCCAAAATATATCAAAGCATACATGTACTTTCAACCTATAAAATTGATTTGGTCCTCGTAAGCTACCCACTGGGATACCGTAAAGCCTTACTCTTTTTTTAAAGAACCAGGGTCAATAAATTCTTGCCGGAAAGCCTAGTATATGTACATCCTGCCAGGGGTGGATCCAGGATTTTGTATAAGGGGGGGGGGGGGGGAGGCATACATGTAAATGCAGGTTTGTCAACTTTTAGAAAAGGGAGACCCATATTTTTGGGGTCTAGCCAGCTCTCGAAAAGTTGCTCGGGGGGGGGGGGCACATCTGGCTAGACCCTAAATCCACCACTGCATCCTGTCATTTAATTTCTCTCTCACTTGTATCTTTGAAAGTTCAAATACATGAATGGTTCCATACCATGTTATATGTACCCTTTCTTAAATGATCTGTATAATGCTCTCAGTGCATCTAAAGATCCTTGTTATATGCCCTTTTGTGCTCAATATTTTATTTTGGTGTATTTCAAATATTTAAATATTATGAGCATGCATGTCCGTCAAGTTTGGCAACTTGAAATAATAAAGATATGATATGAATCGTGGGCAGTGTGATGCTATATCATCTGGAGTGAGGCAAGATACATGTAAATGTGTGATAGATAAAGAAGAAAAACATACCTAATGTAACAATCTCCCATATAAGAATAGCGAATGACCATACATCGCTCTGTGAGGTGTATGTGTTGTGAAGCAATGACTCAGGTGACATCCATCGAACTGGCACACGACCCTGCACACAATAGGAAGATTGACTATTAAAAGTGTGCTATCAAGTGAAAGAAATTGCAATGACATACCAAACAGTAAGAGATGATAAAAGGAAAACAAAGCATTTTGTGACATATCTTTCACTTTTTCAATACCATCAACATAAATGCATTATTCTCTATAATATGAAGACTGAAGAGCCTTACTTTGAAAAAAATGACAGAGGTGGGCAATTCCACTGTTACTCACATTACATTTGGAGAGGCTTTGAGTTACATCTTAATTAAGCTCCTGTTCTCTTTACTAGAGGTGTTAGGTAAATGAGTTTTAGTTACAACAATGCACACATATTAGAGTACCTAAATACAGTATTAAAACTTCAGAAGAACAAACATACTTTCTGCTAACCCTGCAAATCTTTGGTTACTCACGTTACATTATCCAAAAATAAAATGTAACGGGAGTACCTGAACAGTTGCAGGGTTGGCAGAAAGTACATGTTTCTTCTTCTGAAATCCAGTCATTGCTTGAAAACTGTCGTTCCTTGATTGAACCACTATTAAAAATACATGTATAAGATGGCAACAATGGTATGAAATAATCAAGAAATTATTAATTTAATTATGATGAAATTTATGATTTTAGTTTTATCATTAATATAGATCCCCATGAGAAAGAACATTCTTGCTGATAAGGTTTTCATATCTCATAAATGGAAACTTAATAAATCAAAATTAAAAATTGAATTAAAAACTGAATAACTACAAAATTAAATTAACTTGAATTACAATAGAATTTTTATTAGTCTTTTGAAAAGAAAATTCCTAACTAAATAAACCATCATCAGTTTTCTTCAGACTCTCTGGGGAATTTTTCAGATATTTTTATACCAATACAATTACAACTACCCTCACTATCATGTCAGAATATTGTTGGCAAGCAGCTAATTTTTTTCATCTCCACTTATCATCAATTTACATTTTAAAAAGTGTTTATTATGCTGCCATATTTTCTAAAAGTAGTTAAAGGTAACGTTTAGCTTTGGTACTCCCTCAAAAACTTTTTGTCAGATTTCTCGAATTTTTGTTGATAAATAGTAAGATATTAGTACTACTAAGATGCTGTGAAGATTTCACCTTCTAAAGTGAATTATTTTACAAATGAGAGGTTAAAAATATTTTATATACTGGGCCAGGGATACAAACTCCCCAAAACGGCAGTGTGCACTACACTATAACGCGTGCAAAGACCTATGATGATCAGGTGTATTCCACACAAAGTGATATACGTGCTATCTCCGCGCGAAGCCCCCGAGACTGTTGCATGGCGAGCCATCAGGGTGGAAAGGTCCTAGCATATGTTACCGTGATCTAGCGTTCCTTACAGATATTTACACTAGAATTCACAGGAAATCACTGTTGGAATACAACAAGACCTCGTACAAACCTCTTTTGATACAAGGAGAACAACATGAGACTATAATCAATTTGTTTCTTTCCATCCTTTTTGCTACCAAAACTGTTCATGAGCTTTAATCACATCCTGAATGATCGAGGCTTCGGTAGACGTTCTAAACTCACCTGTGATTTCATCTCGTATGTCTGGCCGTCCTCCAAGTCTCGTGCCAAACCAAAGTCAGAGACCTTACACACCCATCCCTCACCAAGGAGAATATTGCGAGCCGCAAGATCACGATGGATACACTGCAAGAAGAATGACAACTCAGTGGTTTCAGTATACATGTCACACATCTCTACAACTAGCTAGAAGCCTCGTCTGTGTATTATTAATCAACTGATGATTCTAAGGATTTTAAAAATATTTCTGGCAGTGGTTGAGGAAAATATTACATAATATTACATATAAAAATTACACACATGATAAAACACAACATACATGTACCAAAGATCACTGTGAAGTAAACAAGTTTTGTTCTTACACGGCTACTTCTGCGGCTGTTGATTGAGTATAAACAGTGATCATTACAGCCGTTTTAAGAATATAAATCTCTCTTCCAGGAAATGTTCGTCAAGAACAAAACTAAATATGATGTCGTAAACTTGTAAAGATGTATGGGGTGTTGCAAGAAAGTTGCAATCAATTGCAAATTGTAAAGCAAATTAGAACAACCATTCTGAATGGTTCAGGGTCTGCCCATCATTCACTTGCAACAATGATTTTGATTGGTCAGTACCTATCAGTTGCAACTTGCAATCAATCGCAACTTTCTTGCAACACCCCATTACAGTGATATAAGATAATAATAAACAGTAGGACCAGATTATTTTGAAGTAATGTATTCATACGGGACCATCGCTCATGTTGTTCATTGAGCCGACACACTTATTATGACTATTGCAATCATGATGTTACACTGTACATACGAGATAAGTTATTGGTTCCAAAAAATTATAAATAGAAGTGGAAAATAGGTAGCTTGGCAAAAACGCAACGATGTATAAAGACGCAAAGAGAAAAATTGCCAGGTTTGTCCGTGCTTCTAAACTTAGTATCAGACATATCTGGATAAAAATTTTGCTTAAAAGTGTTCAAACGGGTAAATAATAATTCTACATCATAATATTTTGGTTCTGCCACTATAGAAAAACATTTTGATTTTTGTATAATTTTGTCCCGCGTTTTTACACGCCATGACGTTTCAATAAGCTACCTAACATATATATATATATACAATGGAAGACTTACTGCTCTAGATGCCAAGTATTCCATCCCCCTGGCTATTTGCACACCAAAGTTGAGAAGGTCATTAGGAGGAATGTCTGTCTGTTTCTTGACATTCTTGTACTCAGGAGCCACGGAGCCTCCAGTCCTGATCTGTCTCAAGTAACCTTGTAGGTTACCATAAGGAAGGTACTCCATGATGATGTACCATGGATCTGCAGGATCAAGAAACAGAGAAAGCATTAACCCATTGTCTACAGGAGTGGAGTGGCCCATGTATAAAGCCTATATGGCCCGTATTCTGAACTTCGGTTTAACTTAAACAATGGTTTAAATCTGTGGTTTAACTATGGGTAGCCAAAAATGTCAAAACTTTGTTTACACTGTATGTTCCTTATGTTTACTGGATTCTGATTCTCATGCTTTAATGGTCATGCAAGAAAACTATTGTACTTATCATTCCCAGACAGTTTTTAAATGTTTGAGTACCAAAAATGCTGATAAATTGAATATCTACTGTTAGACATTTGTGTCACATTTAATAATAATAATAATAATACCTGGCATTTATTAAGCGCCTTTCCCAAACTGGCCCAAAGCGCTAGATATATATCATTTCCCCGATCATTGCATTCTGGCACGCCCGCACACAATGTATGCACATTCTCCACTCCCTGGGGAGTATTCCAGCAATGGGCAGTACAGTGACGCTCTCATTCCTAAGCAAACTTTCGCCATCCTACAGGGTACCCATTTAACACCTGGGTGGAGAGTGGCAAATGTAGATTAACGTCTTGCCAAAGGACGCTGGTGCTGCGGTGGGATTCGAACCCCGGGACTTATCCACTGATCCACAACACCTCTGCCTATAGTTGAACCAAAGATTTAAACCATGGTTAAACTGGAGTTCAGAATACATGAGTACCATGGTAATACCATGGTAATACCGCGGTAAATTGGGACGGTATTACTGTGAAAGTACCATGAATTTACCGCGTTATCCATTGTCAAGATGAAAATACTATGAATGTACCATGCTTTACATGGTACACGATGCAAATACTATGAATATACAATGTTTTTCGTAGTAATACTGTGGCAATACGATGTGTACTACGGATTTACCAGGTTTTCGTGGTATTATGGCGGTAATACCATGAAATACGTAGTATTACCATGGTATTTTTTTATAAGGGCAGGCCTATGAGAATAAGAGAATTCAGTAGTCAACTGGTTCATTATAAGCAGAAAATAAGTTTAAAGGGCAATCCAAACTTTGTTGGAGAAACAGCTGGTGGGGTGTTTCATAAAGCTGTTCGTAAGTTACGAATGACTTAAATATGACAAGCCGAATGGGATATGCTCAATCACTTTTAACTGCATCAACTAAAGTTGAACTGTGCAGATGTAGATTAACATTCTTATTATAACAAACATTTTTAATACAAAGTATATTTTTGGCCATAATTTAAATGAGGTTATTGGAAATACATTCACACTTTGTTAAAACATCAGGAAACACTTTGGGTATCCTTACTGGCACTTCATATAAGTCGTTTGTAAAGTCATGCGTAATTTACGAACAGCTTTATGGGACAAAGAATGTTTGAATAATTAGATCACTGCATCTATGCGAATCTTAAATTGGCAATTTGGTGTACCGTTTGCCGTCCAAAATATCATTAAATCAGGTTTTCCTTCGGGGCATTACTAAAAATATAACATAGATAGCATATATTGTTATAGGTCTTCCAAAAAGAAGAAAATCTTACTGAATTATACATTTGTAAAATATAACATTTTAGTGTTGAAGCAAAAGAGAAAGTTGTTCACAGCTACATCACAGTGACCGTACCGATACAGCCAATTGGAAATTCCCATATGGTGTATGGTTACAACTTTATGATTGGTGTATGATTACAACTTTATTAAAATTCCAACTTTCTTACTGCTTATCCGATATAATTCAAACTTGTACTAATCTGCTTCTCTAATTTTTCTGCTTTCACAAAAATTAAAATTATTACAAAGGTTGAATTGATTTAGCCCCTTCTATGCCAAGGGCTGTAAATCCCATCCAAACTTGTAGCTGTTCTATCGTAAGTTGGACCCTAAAGAAGGCAAATAATTTCTTCCAGAAACAGAACCAGGAATATTATGATCGTACGACTTATACTAAAGTAATGTTGTTGATGATGATGACGATGATTATGATGATGATAATAACAATAATTATACTGACATTATCAACAACAACAATAATAATATTAATAATAACAATAACAATCAAGAAAATTATAACTAATTTTGTTATTTACTAGATAAATCTATGTATCTACCTATTTGCTAGTTTCCCAAACTATGCCGTCATTCGAGAAAAACTAAGTCTAAAACGCGCAGCCCCTGCCCGCGCGCGCGTACTCCCCGTCCACCAATCCAATCGCGCCACCGCCATACTCTTCCTCTTCCGAGCAGTCAGAGACAGATCTAGGACATGATGTCAGACAAGGAGAGGGGCTGGAGGGAGGGACATAGGTAGATACATAGATTTATCTAGTAAATAACAAAATTAGTTATAATTTTCTTGATTTACAGCAATAAATCGATGTATCTACCTATTTGCTAGAATAGCACGGATAAAAACCCGGGTGGCATGTCCCAGGACGGGAGTAACTAACGCGGGGCAGACAGAGACGACGAAGCAGCTCTCAACCCAGAGGTTGCAAATCTAACCTCACCCAAAGGAACATCCTTAAGATGTGAAGGAAGTAGGGGAACGCCAAAAGGCGGCCCTCAAATGTCTTCCAAAGGAAGACCCTGAAAAAGCGCCCAGGAGGTAGAAACACTCCTAGTATCATGCGCTCTTGGAGGATTCTCAGACAGGAGAGCCTCCGAACCCGCAGCTTGGATAGCCTCGACAATCCAACGGGAGATAGTCTCCCGTGATGCTGGGGAATAAGCGTGACAGGAAAAAAGAAAGAGCTGATCATCCTTACGAAAAACCTTAGTCCTATCCAAGTACCATTTGAGAGCCCTAACAGGGCACCAAGATTTATCCTCCTTGACAGAAGAGAATTCTGACAGAGGACTCAAGAACACTTCGATTGAGCCAGAAGAATCCGTCTGATTCTTGGCAATAAACGAAGGTCGAGGGACAAGACGTACACCTTGCCTTTCCCATCTGATATGCCCGGGCGCCGTAGAGAGAGCCTGAATAGTGCTTCTCCTCTGCCCAGAAGCAATAGCGACGAGAAAGGCGGTCTTAATCGAGAGATGGTGTAAAGACGCTTTGCACAACGGCTCAAAGGGCGGTTTGGCCAAGGCGTCCAAAACCAAAGGAAGGCTCCACGCAGGAGTCAACTGGCGATTTGCTGGTCGTTTCAAAAGAAAGACCTCAGCAAATGAGTCAAGAAGGGAGAGTTTGAAACTCCCGAACCATCAGAAAAACCAAGGTGAACCGGAGCAATAGCGGACCGGTAACCACGAATGGTAGAGAGGGACCTGCCCTTATCGAAAAGGGCGATAAGGAAATCTGCAATAGCACCCACCGGGGCAGAACGGGAAGCAAATCCCTTCTCCCCACACCAAGCATGGAAGGCTTCTAATTTCGAGTTGTAAACAGCTCGGGTAGAATCTCTTCTGCTCTGGACTATGAACTGGGAGGCTCTCTCTGAGAGTCCTGCCGTCCTCGCATCCTCCCCGATAGAGGCCAGGCGGTCAAAAGTAGAGCCGCCGGGCGATGGTGGAGGATCCCCGATAGGGGCTGAGCTATGAGGTCTGCTCTCCGGTGAAGGGAGAGAGGCCGACCGTCCAGCAGAGACAGAAGAAGAGGAAAACCAAGGTCTCCTCGGCCAGCAAGGTGCTATGAGCAGAAACCACGCCTGATCCCCCTGAATCTTCCCCAGGACCTGAGGGATTAAGGAGACCGGCGGAAAAACGTAACCCCGGAAGTTCTTCCACTGAAGGGAGAACACATCGAGGGCCCAAGCTTCCGGATCTCACCCTCGAGAGCTGCAAACAGGTCTATCTCTAGAGGGGCGCAGACTGAACTGAGGTAGTCGAAGACCTCTTGATTCAGTGTCCACGCGGAGGGGGGACACATGCCCCGGGACAGAAAAAATGCAACAGGATTGTCCTGGCCGGGAGCATAAGAGGCGATCGGAAATACTCGGAGAGACCGACACCACCTCCAAGCTTAGCGGTCAGATCGTACAGCGAACGGAACGAGACCCGCTTTTTATGTTGGAGTAGGCAGCAACAGAGGTGTTGTCCGTCCAAAACAGGACGGAGCGACCTACAATCATGTTTCCGAAAAACGGGAGACATGAAGACTGCCATGAACTCTATTGATGTGAGGCAAGGTGCACAGGTGTGACCAGAGCCCCGAGACCAACCTGGCCCGAACAAGGGCCGCCCCACCCCAGAAGTGAGGCATCCGTCTAGACGGTGACTGACGGAAGGGGCGTGCGAAGAGACTTGCCTTGAAGAAGGAACAACTCTTTTGGCCAGGGGGAAAAACCGGCGTTTGATTCCCTCGTGAGAGGAATCCACACCGTGAGAGAGTCTACACTGGGCTTTGATAAACTTCAGATGAAGTTGGAATGGCCTCATATGAAGCCGACAGTCTTGGAGGACATCCACAAGGCTCGATAAGTGGCCCAAGAAATGGAGCCACCGGCCTGCCCGAACTCGACGTAAGAGACGAAGAGATCGAGCTAGGAAGACAATCGCTTGAAACCTCTCCCGCTAGGGCGGGCAACTTGGTTCACGATGTCTATTTCCTCACCCATGTAATTGGGCCTGCAGGTAGGAGTCAACTCCGACTTATCCCAATGGACTATGAAACCTACTCTCTGTGGGTACAAAGAAGTAGGTCCATGTGAGACTGAAGGACGGACACAGAGCTCGCCACCAGGAGCCAGTCGTCCAGATAGTGCAAAGTCTCAGACCGCGATCCCGAGGAAAGCGGCTAGGACAGAGACTACTCGAGTAAAATTCGAGGTGCTGGTATCGGGCCGAAAGGCAAGGCTTTGAACCAGAAAGTTTCGCCATGAAGGAGAACCTAACAGGTCCCTTGAGAAGGGCGTATTGAAAAAGTCTCAGACCGCGATACCTGAGGAAGCGGTTAGGGCAGAGACTACTCGAGTAAAGACTCGAGGTGGGGGTTTCAGGCCGAAAGTAAGGCTCTGACCGGAAAAATTTCGGCTTGAAGGAGAAACCTGGTAGGTCCCTTGAAGAAGGGTGTAAAAGTCTCAGACCGCGATACCTGAGGAAAGCGGCTAGGACAGAGACTACTCAAGTAAAAACTCGAGGTGAGGGTTCCAGGCCGAAAAGTAAGGCTCTGAACTGGAAAGTTTCGCCTTAAAAGGCAAAAATTTACATGTATAGGTTTCCAAGCGGAAAAGCTCCCTAGGTCAAGGTATTCATGACCGTCATATCCAGACCAAACTGAGTTTCCCCGAGTGTTGGGGGAAAAACAAGGATGGGGAGAGACACCGATGAGGGTGTCTTGTACCCTGTCAACCGCGCCCTTTACCAGCAGCTCCTGAGTCTCTGTGGAGATGAGCTCTAGAAAAAAGGGGGCGAGAGTGTAGGAGGGTTGTGAATCGTGGGCCGAAAAACACGGCCCCGAACGCGACCCCGGGCCTTCTTCCTACTACGAGGAGAAGGCCCCGCCTTGGCTCCAAACGAAAGTGGAGTACTAGGCTGAACTAGCGGTGTACGAGTGGGCTGAAAAGCCGGAAGTGACACCGCGGAAGTGACACCTCCAAGGAGGTGGAACGTTAGCCTGAGCCTGCGACTTTGGAGCCGTTATAGGACTTAAGGCGTTTGGAAGTTCCGTGCGTGACGCAACTTCAAGTTGGATCTCTTCAGTCACCCTACCTCCAAAGAGGTGTTGACTGGAGAGGGGAACACTGACCAACAGGGAAGTTATGACCCTCTAACAACAGAATGTCTGACTCAGACAACTGGAGTTCCTAGCCCCTAGCCCGAAGGGAAGGAGCGTACCCAAGTAGGTTGACCTGGAAAGAACTTCCTTCAGGTTCGAGGAATTCTCCACTTTGGTGTAACTTTTACTCGAAGTTGACACCAAGCCTTCCACCTCAAGAATGAGGTCACTGGAACGAGACTGTCTCGTAAGGAATCGAGAGTGTCTTGCTGGGAGAAGATGAGAACCCTGGTCTTGGGTCAAGCCTTACCAAGAAGGGAAGGCGGCTGAGAAGCAAGTCATTGTAGACTTGCTTAAAGCCCTCTGTAAGAGGGATGCCCTTGGAGGGACGCTCACCTTTGAAAAGGGGAGAGACGGAAGTCCCAAATCGACCCGACACGGCAAAAGGTGTCAGGAAGATATTTCTCCAGCAGGGCTGAGTATCTACCTCCAGGGACCGAAAGGTCTGGGGTGTAACCACAGCCTGTGAAGAGGCATCATCCTCTGAGAATCTCGACTGCGAAGCCTGATCCCAAAAGGGCGGTTTAGGCAGTCCCGAGATTCCTCCCCAGGCGAAACACAAAGTGCCGCTGGAAGGGGAGTAGTCCCGTCCGGACGATCAGAACTGAACGTGGTCGGGAGGCGCCCGAGGGGGCGGCAAGACTCATGTGTGTTGGAACCACCAACACTGAGCCGGATACCTGAGCACAGGAACCGGATCCCAAAAACCACTGACAAAAACCGGATCCGGGAACCGAAAAATCGATATCCGAACCGGAACCGGTATCCGAACCGGATCCGGCCCCCCGGACTCACTCTCTCGGTATATCCCGCATGAGTTGGTCGTCAAAACAGACGACGAACTCATAACAGGGCGAGCCGTACACGAGGTAGGCCCTAACTTACCTTAGTCGAAGCTCCGGGGAAGATAACATTGGTGCGAGATGAAATCTCGCAGCCAACCTTCCAAGGCTAGGCGAGTCCCCATATAAGTATTAAAATACTGGGGAACGCCAGCCCTAGACGGAGACTTCGACATGGCTGAAAATAAAGACAAGCAAACAAATATAGAAAACTATATATGGTAATAAGATTATTATTATTACAAACAATATAGATCTATATAAAAAGTAACAACCAACTCACAATAAGGAGTGGGAATAAACTCCTATTACGGAGTACACAATGTTTTGATAAGACCGCTTGTCTAAGCGCGTTGAATCAACCACCTACAGACACGGGGGAAGAGCCCGACACAGTGTACTAGTACACCGTCTGTGAATAAAGCCCCGTAAGGGGAAGGAAAAACGGTAAAGCAATTTGATTAATTTACCGTGAAGGAGGTTGACTCAGGAAAAATCCGATACACCAAAATGTGTGTGAAAACTTGGTGAACAGGATTTTTAATGCGAATAGCAACCAAAAACGCTTTTGGAGGTAAAAATCTCGCAATTTAGGTTAAGACTTAGCTTCATAGATGTCACTTCTCTGACGGGCGAGAAAGGAAGAGGAAGAGTATGGCGGTGGCGCGATTGGATTGGTGGACGGGGAGTACGCGCGCGCGGGCAGGGGCTGCGCGTTTTAGACTTAGTTTTTCTCGAATGACGGCATAGTTTGGGAAACTAGCAAATAGGTAGATACATTGATTTATTGCTGTAAATAATTATACTGACATTATCAACAACAACAATGATAATAATATTAATAATAACAATGATAACTCTTATTCTAGCGTTACGGGGAATCCTTTTACCTCAGCCTATTGATATTATTCGCCTTAATGCACAGTCGCTTTCGCCTTAAAGTCTAATTTCTATTGTGATGGAATAAACAGCATTGTTAGGATTCCCCCTAACATAGGAAATAATGTTGTAATACTTCTAATTATTACAATTACAATAACAATAATAAACTCAACAACAACTAAAGAAACTAAAGAAAGTGTCAGCATAATTGACTGAAAATATAATTATTCTTCAGAATAATTCAGACAGTAACAGAAAAATTAACTCCAGTAAACCTTACCACATTCTGTACAGCATCCGAGGATATTGACAATGTTAGGATGAGGATCCAGGAACATGAAAACACTAATCTCTTTAGATAGATCACTCTTATCATTCTCTGTTGCAGTATCTACATGAAAACAAGACAATGGAATACAAACATATATTAAGCTTTATTTCACAAGCCACTAAAATCATGGACTTTTCTGGTATCAATCTATGAAGTTAAGTTTGAAAAACATTTATTGGTAGCCTCTTTGAAAGCTCATTTTGTTTCAAGTAATATGTGACTCACTTAATCTTCACAATGAGAATAACAAAAAATGAAGAGACTGATCTATACATGTAGATCACCCTTATTATCTGTTGAAGTATCTACAGCACACAAAAACATTAGGAAGTATATGAAACAAACAAATGATCTCTTTATAAACCACTCAAAACTTTTTGTCATAAAATTTCATTCAGAAACATAACTGAAATTAAAAATCGAAACATTTTGACCCTACATGTAGTGGGGGGGGGGGAGGGGAATTATTGGGGCAACTGTCATATTCGGCCAAATGTGTACGTAACCTAGCTCATATATCAACTATGAAGTGTCAAATATTTTGCTTGCTCTCTGCAGTTGCTTGGTAGATATAGAACATTGGAGATTTAATATTTAGGCAACACCCCTAGCAAAATTGTTCCTAAAAGCCTATGATTTGGACATAGGCATGGCACAGAGAAACATAGAACATGTGTATGTGCTATTGACCTATGGGTAAACATGTATTTATGAAGTACAAAAGTAAATACCTTTCAACTTTTTCACTGCTACTATACTCTTTGCATCCTTCTCGGTAATCCCATAGGCTTCAGCTTTATAGACATCAGCAAACGATCCACTGCCAAGCTTGTTGAGGAACGTCAGTCGATTACGAGGAAACTCCATCTTAGTTTCGTCTCTCATCTTGGACACTCTCAGATTAGGGATGGAAGGCATCATGGTCTTTGTTGGGGATGGGATGTAATCATGGGATCTCTGCACGTGAAAACAATGCATGTGGGACTGAGTGAAATTGAAAGATGCATGTGGGACTAGGTGAAATTATCTACATCGGGAGATTCCTGAATGTGAAAACAATGCAGTGAAATTGAAAGATGCATGTAGGACTAGGTGAAATTATCTACATCAGGAGATCCCTGAACGTGAAAACAATGCATGTGGGACTGATGATGAGTGAAATTGAAAGATGCACATGGGACGAGGTGAAATTATCTAAATCACGATGATCCCTGAACGTGAAAACAATGCATGTGGGACTGAGTGAAATTGAAAGATGCACATGGGACGAGTTGAAATTATCTACATCTGGAGATCCCTGAACGTGAAAACAATGCATGTGGGACTGCACACCCTATGTAGCTACTATGTTGCGGTACATGTGAGTATGCTCATGAAAGTTAATTGTAGGGCAGCTATCGTAAATCTTGTTATCGTTATCGGAGACATCTAACCATGCAGCCCTTTTCCCTGTCTGCATTGTGTAGTTTGAAGTTCTAGACCCAGCAATTGATCCTTGTTTTGACCCCCTTTCTATGACCGCAGATAAGACAACAATCACAAGTAAAACTAACCATTTACAAAAAAAAAAATCAATAGAGGATGTTGTTCAATCCTTACCCGTCTGCGTTGATTGACTCCAAGTTCTAGACCCGTTAACTGATCCTTATCATCGCTCCTCTTCTTCCGGCAACAACAGCATGCGATAGCGATGACGATGACGATGACGATGACTGCTGCGGCCGCTGATCCCGCAATGATACCAATAGTTTCTTGTGATAAACCAGTGTTCGGTGGGGGATCTAAGAATGAGTGTCATGCCAATTTAATCATTAATACGAAATAAACTTAATCCTAAACGGGAAGTCTGGTCCAAAGTCAATATAGAAGCTGCAGAAGAATCAGAAAGAGAACCCCCCAAAATGACAAAAATCGGACAACTGAAGAAGTTATATGAACATTCAATGACATGAAAACTATAGCAAACTACATGTATGAAAATCACAAGATAAAGTGGTAATTGTGTCATGAGCTGGTGACGTTATTCCCTCACTTTTTTTTTGCTGTTGTTGTGGCTTGTATCAAAAGCAACTTTGGACCAGACATTCCCTTTAACATGTTCAGTGACATATATAGGCACAGCAGTTTGAAACACTGAAATTTTTATATTGCATGTACTGTTATATTTATGGGTGAAGAAACAGTGGAGGCATCGTGGTAGTGGTTCATTCGCTTGACTCTCAATCAAAGGGTTGAGGGTCTGGATCCCTGCATTTACGCTTGTAATTGTGTGATTCAGTATAACAAAGTCATTTTTCTTTTCAGATTTCTTACCATTTATCAATTTTCCTCAAATTTTCACTAAATTTTCTTTAAATTTCTTATTTTTATTAAAATCATCTAGATATCATGGAGGACTTTCATTTCAAGCTCTGCATGTCTCTTTTTGTTTTGATCTGTTTGCTTTTGCTTTTATAGAGGGTCATTAAATCTAAATTCCACATGGCCTCTACGTATTACAAGCTCTGAACCTACTCTGTTACAATGATATACTGCTTTCTACAAGCTTGCAGCTACACTAGCCTATCCAATGGGGGCAGAGGGGGAGGGAAATTTGCCCCCTCCCCCTGACAGATGTTCAACCATGAAAAAAAAATAACCATGACTGTCATGACAGTTTTTTTAGGTACTAGTTTTGAAGCCAATCAGAGCTGATGTTCGAGCACATGCAAAGCCAAACAGCATGAAAATGAACACCTCTCTTAGATTAATCATCCAAACAAAAAGATAAATATTTTCAAACATATAAATCAAATCAATTGTTAACGCATGGATTATAAAAAATAAAGCTGCATGTCCAAACACTTTTAATCAAAACACAATGGCCCGAATTCACAAAGGAGGGTTGGTTGAAACCATGGTTTAAACCCCCTCCTGGGTTTTTTAAGTGTACGTACGCACAGAATCCGATCCAATCATATATTTTCTTTGAGCGCGCGCATGGGCAATGTGCGCTTATTTACGCTTATTTTAGTATGCTTACGGAGGTTTAAATCTTACCGGAGGTTTAAATCTTACCCGTGGTTTAAAACTTCTTTGTAAATTCGGGCCAATGAGGCAAACGATTTTGCTCGCTTGCAAATATATATGACTCATTGTGCTTTTGCTAATGACACTTCATGTACAATGGATCAAAAATGAAATTGAATCAAAAATGAAATTGAATCAAAAATGAAATTGAATCAAAAATGAAATTGAATCAAATGCATGATTTGCAAATCATGAATAGATGGGTGAAAGTAACATCGGACGACCTACCCCCAACCCTTCCGACGCAAATTATGGTTTGAATTTTTTTTTCTGGATCACCATTGGCTCAGCTGTTTTTTGCCCCCACCCCGAAGCTAAGGTCTAGATATAACACTGTGCAGCAACATTGTAATTGGCATTTTCAAAATAAAAATCTGGGACCCACAAAAGTGTTACAATTTTTTCAACCTACTACAAAAATGTGGTCATAGCAAAATGAAAATTATTTTGAAGAAAATGAATCACAATTTGGAATGCAAAAACTAGCTGAAAGCAACAAAGACCCCTACTGAGTAAACTCACATACCTGTGAGTTATAAGATACACAAACATAAAGCAATTAAATCAACCCTTCAACCATTACTGTACTGGGGGGGGGGCTGACAGATTCCGCAGCGCATTTTCGAACCGCTCCATTTCACGCCAAGCTACTTTCCGACTTTTGACATTAAGTTTATGAAATCGGTCAAACTGTTACGAGTCACGTGACATTTTGTGACCTCACGTCAGCGCGAAAAAGGAGAATTTCTGAGTTTTGTGTACAGAATGAATGGGAACCTGCATTTCCTCATGTTCCTCCTTTAAAAACAAAGAAATACTTAAGAAATTAGGAATAGAAATCACTTCCAAAACTTTTTCTTATGTAATAATGTTTTTAAGGTGTAGAAAGAACTTCTTCCATTGAAATTGTAGATAAAAATACTTTCTTTACATGATTATTAATCGAAATGCAAATTTAGGCACACAATTTGCATAAATTTTAATATAAAATGAAACAAACAAGCTTTACATAAAAAGGATTATGGATTTGTGTTCTTTACGCAATTCTTGAGGTCTGTGCAAATTTCGCGGAAATTGGTCAAGTCGCTGCAAGATCGGTGGGGGGGGGGGGGGGTGGGGCTCTGATCCCTCCGGTCAGAGAGGAGCTTGAAATAGCCTAGTACAGGGCTAAGGCTAACTTTACATCTCATTGGCATTCAAGTTTATCTACAATAGAAACACATCTACATGTGGACCTGTTGGCCTATGCTTTTTCATTTTTGATTTTTTGTAAACAAGAAGGGTTTTGTACTATAAAACCATGTAAGTCAGAGGCGGGGGGGGGGGGGGGGGGGGGGGGGGGGGGTGTCATGGGTGTCCAGACCCCACCCTTTTTAGCTCATGAGTTTTTGTGTATCAGACCCCAACCCCTTCTTCTTTTTGTCTTTGCCTGATTGGACAAACCCCCCCCCCTTTTTTTTTGACTGATGACCTTTTTTTGGTCAAATTTTGGGGAAATTGGACCCTCCCCTTTCACTAAATCCTGGAGCCACCCCCACCCCCACAAATGTCCATGCAGCTTGATGGAGAAGTCAACTCACAGTTCCACATTATGGTAATCCTCAATTCCTAAAGCACAGTATTGATTATCTAGCTTCACAATATACTATTATCTAGGGGTGGGGCTGAACTTTGTGCCTGAGCAAATTTTAGCAATGAAAGGCAATAAATGTGAATTCTCACTATTTGCTTTTTGAGTTTCGGCCATTTGATCTGAAAAACAATACAAAATATAATAATAAACTGAATTACTGTATAACCAGAAACTTTCGCGAATTTCGCGAGGGGTCAAGATTTGTGAAAGTTTCAAGCCGCGAGATAATAAAATCACAATTGAAGTAACCAGTAAAATCCATTTATTATTTGCTAAATAAGTTGATGTATCTACCTATTATGCTAGTTTGGTCCAAACTACGCCACCACCGAGAAACTTAAGAGTCACATTCGTGCACGCCCCACCCCGGTTATGACGCCTTCCCATCAGTCACTTGCGCGAGCGCACGTCCGCCATCTTCCTCTAACGAGCTGCCAGAGACAACGTTCAGGACATGCTGCTGGGCAAGGAGAGGGGATGGAGGGAGGGACATGGGTAGATACATCAACTTATTTAGCAAATAATAAAATCAGGTAGGATTTTACTGATTTACTACAATAAATTGATGTATCTACCCATTATGCTAGACCAGCACAGATAAAAACCCGGGTGGCATGCTCCAAGGGAAGGAGGCTAACGAGGGCCAACGGCAGAAGCTGCCGCCCTCAGCAAACCGCAAACCGCACTTCTCCAGAAGGAATGTCCTTCAGATAAAAAGAAGTAAAAGAATAGGGAGACCGCCAAAAAAGCGGCCCTTAAAATGTCTTCTAGGGCAATACCCTGAAAAAGTGCCCAAGAAGTGCTAATGCTTCTGGTATCATGCGCTCTAGGTTTACTATCCGAGAGGAGGGGAGGAGGGCCTCAGGGCCAGTGGCCTCAACAATCCATCTAGAAATGGATTCTCTAGAAGCAGGAGAGAAAGGTTAGCGAGTAATAAGTTGCTCGTCCGAGCAGCAAGCTTTGGTCCTGTCTAAGTACCATTTCAGTGCCGTCACCGGGCACCAGACCCTGTCTTCCTTGACTGAGGAGAAGTCTGACAGAGGGCTGAGAAACACCTCAACCGGTCTGGAGGAAGCCATCTGATTTTTGGCTACAAAGGAAGGCTTGGGAATAAGATGAACACCTTGTCTTTCCCAACGGATGTGACCGGGAGAGAGCATGAAGAGAACTTCTTCTCTGCCCTGAAGCTATAGCCATAAGAAAATGGTCTTGACAGTCACCTGATGGAGAGAAACCTTGCTCATCGGTTCAAAGGGAGGCTTTGATAACACATCCAAAACTTTAGGAAGGCTCCAAGCAGGAGACAGCTTTAAACGATCTCAGCAATCTAGCAAGGAGATGGGAGTTCGAAACTCCCAAGCCGTCTGGAAAGCCAACGTGAGTGGCAGCGATGGCAGATCGATATCCACGGATAGTGGAAAGCGATCTACCCTTATCGAAAAGGGAGATCAGAAAGTCTGCAATCGTGCCTACAGAAGCCTCACGGGGAGAAACCCCCCCAAGATCTTCGCACCAAACTGAAAAGGCCTCCAGACGGGAGTTGTAAAGAGATCTCGTGGAATCTCTACGACTCTGAACTATAAACTGAGAGGCTCTCCCGAGAAATCCGAGGCCCTAGCGTCTGCCCCGATAACGGCCAAGCGGTCAAGCGAAGGATCTCAGGCCGACCATGGAGGATCCCCGAAAGAGGCTGCGACACCAGGTCTGGCATCAGAGGGAGCGGAAACGGCTGCCCCTCCAGGAGGGACAGGAGTAGGGGAAACCAAGGCCTCCGCGATCCTCCTTGATCTTTCTCAGAACCTGAGGGATCAATAGAAACGGGGGGAAAGCATACCCTCGAAAGTGTCCCCAATGGAGAGCGAAGGCATCGAGTGCCCAAGCCTCCGGATCCAAACCCGATAAAAGTACCTCGGAAGACAGTGGTTGAGAGTGGTCGCAAACGGATCGATCTCTAGCGGCGCCCATGACGCTTGAAGAAGATCGAAAACATCCTGATGGAGGGACCACTCGGAAGGGACACCTGCCCCGGGACAGAAAGTCTGCTAAGAGATTTTCTTGCCCGGGAATGTAGGAGGCTATCGGAACAATGTCGTTCGTCTGACGCCACATCCATAACTGGGCGGCAAGCAAGTTCAGGGAACCTGACCGGGTTCCACCCTGACGATTGATGTAGGCAGCAACCGTGGTGTTGTCTGTAAGGATAAGAACGGAGTGCCCCACAATCGTGCGCCTGAAATGGCGGAGCGACATGAAGGCCGCCAGCATCTCCGGCACATTGATATGGGGACTGGTGCACAGATGAGACCAATCCCCCGAAATCACCTCGGCCCCACAATTGCCGCCCCAGCCTAGAAGCGACGCATCCGTCGAGATGGACACTGACGGAAGAGGGACGCGGAGGGGTTTGCCTCGAGCAAGAAACGTCTCGTCCGCCCAGGGGGAGAATTGACGTCTGATCTCCCTCGGTAATGGAATCCATACTCTGAGGGAGTCTACGCCCGGCGAGAAAAACTTCAAGAGGTGCCTCTTGAAGGGCCTCAACAGAAGTCTGCAGTCCGGCAAAACATCCACTAGGCTCGAGAGGTAGGCTAGAAATCGAAGCCAGTACTTGACCTGTACCCTCTGCAATAGGCGCAGGGACCGGGCAGCTGACGTAATCGTCCGAATTCTGTCGCACCTAAGTACTGGGGTACGGGTGGGAGACAGCTCCGATTTCTCCCAGTTGATTAGAAACCCAAGCTCCTGAGTAGTCTGGAGTAAGAGGTACATCTGGTCTTGGAACACCGACTCTGAATGTGCTACCAGGAGCCAATCGTCCAGGTAGACAAAAAGTCGGAGACCGCGCTTCCTTAGGAAGGCGGCTAGAGTCGTACTACCCGGGTGAAAATGCGGGGAGCTGGTTTCAGCCCGAATGGAAGGGCGCGAAACCTGAAGCTTTCGCCCTGGAAGGCGAAACACAAAAGATCCCGCGAACAGGGATGTATTGGGATATGGAAGTATGCGTCCTTCAAATCAAGCGAAACCGCCAAGTCTGACTGCTCGATTGTCGGTAGAATGGACGCTAGCGTCTCCATCCGGAAGTGTACCGGAGGAATAAAGGTGTTGATGACCTTCATATTAAGGATCATCCTTAGTTTCCCCGAGCGTTTGGGAATCATAAAGATCGGGGAGAGACACAGATGTGGGTGGTCTCTCACCTTTTCTATTGCGCCCTTCACCAGCAGCAACTGAATCTCGGCCGAGAAATGCTGCTGATGAAGGGCTGCTGACGAAGGGCGGAAGAAGCTTGCGGGCGGATACAGAAAGCACCGTGTGGGACGGGCTCTGCAAGCTTTATGAAGAAGCCGTCTCGCACGATTGAGAGAAAGAAGCTGTCCTTGGTAAAGAAAGTACCAAAGTCGTCCGCCTACCTGATGATCCACAGCTCGGGGTGCCTCTTCAAAAGACCTGCTTGGGAATGGCCGTTGCTTACCAACAGAAGTCCCAGGCTGCGACGCCTGTTCAGCTAAGTTTGCGTAGGCAGCCTTGAAATCATCAGAAAGGGGTATTCACGAAGAGGGAACCCCTTGTCTGAAGAGAAAGCCTGAGCCGGTGGGAAAGTCTCAGGTAAGTATTTCTCCAAAAGAACCTGCGCGTCGACAGCCAACCCACGAGAGTGTTGCGGGACCACACTGGCTTGAGACTCAACATCAGAGTCAACATCAGGGCTGGCTGTGTTTGAGAAACCTTTGCCCCCAGGGGGGGCGGGTGTATCCACAAACCAAAGATCTCCTCACCTGGTGAAACACCAAGTGCCGCCGGGATAGGAGCAGCTCTTGCTCTGGGCCTGCCGGGATTGAGCATGACCCTCAAGGGACCAATCACGACCAGATATTAAAGAGCCGGCGTGAGTATGAGGCTCTAGAGAGCTAGGCACCTGCAAACTAGGGCCTGATATCGGCAGTCCAGGGCCATAAAACGGCAAACCGGGGCCAGAACTCGACAAATCGGAGCCGGATACCGGTAGACCGGGGCCGGGAATCGGCAAACCAGAACCGGAAATCAGCAAACCGGAGCCGGTTCTCGGCAACCGGAGCCGGAACCCGACAACCCGAGACCTGAAACTGGTACGGGGTCGGGAATAGTCGAACTGAAACCAAATAAATTCGGTACCTGGTTCGGATTACCCGCGCCTACGTACTGATCATTGTCCGGGGCGGGGTCAGAGCCACCCGCGGTCGGCTGAGAGGTAGGGGGTAACCACCCGCTCATCTCGGCAACTATCTTCACAAGGCGAAGAAATTCAGCCTCCTCGACCTTATCCTTCCTCCCCGTCAAATTTCTAGGTTTGCTCGGGGCAACCTTACATTTTGACTTTGAGAGAGACTTGGTCGACTGGTGCCTTTGAGACTTCACGCAGGGAGGACTTTTGCCCTCCGGCACAGAAGTTGGCCCCATGACCGTATCAGAGAGGCTGTGCTTGGCAGGGCGCTCGGATAATGTCTCATGGTTACCCACCCGTTTGGAACGGGGGGTAGCCGTCTCTATAGTAACTAGGGCTGAGCGACGGCTCGCCGAGTTACCAAGAGTGTATAGATCAGTAGATGCTCCAGTGTCTATATTAAGGTGGGAGCTCGTTGTCGGGCATCCGACAGCTCCCCCTGAGAGGACCTGAGTTTCAGAGGTCGGAAGACCGGCGAAACTTACGACCTGCATTCGGGGGCCTGCGGTCGTTAAACCGCCGACCCCCTCGTCGGGACAGGAAGTCCCGACTGATGTTGTAATGCTGAACCCGGCCGCTGCCGGGCTAGCAAACAGCAAGTTGCCTGATCCAGTTCGAGACCCGCTGCAAGCAGGGGTCCCTTTCTTACCTCCCAACGAAAAGTCTGGTTCCTGAACGAGTAGACGGCCTCACGCCCGTCCCGGTAGATAGTGTACTGCGTCTCAAAGAAGAAGAAGCCGTAACACTGGCTCCCGCCGTGTCAGCCTGCGTACTGGCGGGGGCCATACGGGTAACAGGACTCAAGGAAAAACTCATACCGAAGCTATAGAGTCGAAGTGAGAAAAAAACCTGAAAACATTTTTTAAAAATTCAAGAAAATTAAACAAGCGCGCGGGGGCGAAAATAAAGAGCTCACAGTATTCCTAATTAAGGAAATACAAGCACAACTAAGTGTGAAAGGGAGCCAACTATTAAACACCCCAAGGGCTGTGCACGAAAGAAGAAATCCCCAACAACCCAAGGAAGGCCAAGTGCCAAGCATGGATCGCCCGCCCAGCAAACGAGCAAAAAGCTATGTCACCAGGAGGAACGAAGGGGAAGAAAAGCGAGACAGAAAAGTAACTAATTTCCTGTCTTAAAACAACGTGACTAGAAAATCCGTACCACAAAAATAATAAGCATTAAATGTGGACGGAAAATTTAATTAAAGCAGATCAGAAAGCGCAAAAAACAGAGATAAATCTCAATTTGGGGCGCAGTGACTTATCTGTGTTCACTTATCGGCAGCAAGAATGAAAAGAGGAAGATGGCGGGCGTGTGCTCGCGCATGTGACTATGGGAAGGCGTCATAGCAGGGTGGGGGTGCGCGAATGTGACTTTTTATTTTCTCGGTGGTGGCGTAGTTTGGGTCAACTAGCATAATAGGTAGATACATCAATTTATTGTAATAAATATAAAATTATTTCAACTGGCGAAAGTTTCTTGCGGCAAAAGTCGCAAAAGTTTCTGGTTTGACTTGGGAAATTGCCATTTGACATGTATTACATGATGCACTTGGAAATAACTGTTCAATCTGGAGACAGTATAAAATATCATGTGGAATAGTCAACATTTCAAATTGTTCATTATTATTATTTGCTTTTCAATTTATACTTGCTGAATCACATTTGGTCACTTTTGTATTAAAAATTCATATTGACTGTTTGTTTGATTGTGATTTCTTTGTAATGTTCATATCTTGTATTGTATTGTCAATGCTAAATTTGTTAATTTGCAGGGCCCTCTTGTAAACCAGTGTTGAAATAACTGATGAAGCCACCCAGGTAAGATAAGACTAATTAAATAATAAACAAATAAAATGCATTTTGGAATGGCCGTTTGATCTGAAAATGATACAAAATATCATGTCAAGCTACAGTACTACTCCAATATCTTTGCATTTGGGAAATGGCTGTATGATGGAAAAACATTTAAAAAATACAATGTTAAACTTAAGCATAATCTGTTTAACTTGGCAAAATTTTGACCATAAGGATAAATAATGCCACTAGGATTGAAAAGTCATCGTACAAAATATTTTCTAACTATTTTGTCTTACATATTTCTAAATCTATTGGCACTATACTTTAATTTCAATTAAACTATCAGAAACAAAACAAGAGTAATTATATCATCAGTACACTCATAATACATTTACTTTTCTAAGGCCTGATTTGTTTCCACAAAAAAATGAGAAATGTTAAAAGATATTTGATTTTATGACTGCATACATGATTACGTCATTATCCATTTTGAAGAACGATTGTATTGCTAATGATTCTTCTCGAATTCCAATTTTGAAATTTTGTTCATTTTCAAATTCACTAATTGAATAATACTCTTGTGAAAATTGTAAAAAAAAAATTTAAAAATAGATGAACTTTTTATCAGTGTTTGGATTGTTTCTTACAAGGGCACTTTTATCAATATAAGCTGAAATCAAATGAAACATTAACATAATTATTCATCCTATTAAAAAATATTTTAAATGATCCTTTGTTTTCTCTGCAATTATGAATTTTAACTCTAATACCGTTAGAAATTAAAAGCTGAACATCACTACAAAGCTTTAAAAAAGCTTTTAACCCATTGACTACTGAAGTTTCTAAATTCCATAGGCTTAACACATGGCCCACCTGGTTCCACTGGCCAATACTGAAGCTTTGAATTTTGGAGTTTGAACAACTTTGAGTGAGGTTGAAATTTCTTACTGTGTATGACTATTATATCTCCATTGTACTATTGCTTCATAAGTTATTATTGTATATATCTATATATTTATGTGCCGCCCCCTTGTGATACCACCCTGTGGAAATATTTTGTCAAATAAATAAAATGAAATAATGAATAAAGGAATAATTACCATCACAATACTGTCCCTGGAAACCAGCTGCACAAGCACACCTACGCACCCCATTCTGAACGGAACAGACCCCGTTATTCATACATGGGTTTGGTATGCATGGAGTAATCACTGCAAACAAAAAGGTAGAAAATAAGAAGACCGTTTAGGCTTTAATGAGAGATGCCAGTTGGTCTAGCAGTTGGTCTAGCAGTTGGTCTAGTGGTTATGGTCAGCTCTGTCTTCACTCTCAAAGAGACTGATCAGACAAAAAATGTTAGAGGTTGGTCCCCAGATGTAAATAATCATATCTGATTGATATACATGTGTAAAAAAGACATTTACACACGAAGAGAGACACACACACAATAATAGAAGGTTATTTAGAATAGAAAGAATATGTGATATTTGGTTTTAACATTTTTACTCCAAACTGTTACAACTTATCCCGCTTTCTGGAACTTTCTTACATGTTGTTAAAATTTTACTTTCCATGCTCAAAGACATGATCATGAGATTTCACTTTCCTACATGCAATTCTTGTGAGTTCTTGTGAGAAGAAGATAAGCCATAGCAAATTTGCTTTAAAACTGCCCATGATACTATGAAATCATTATGGAACAAACAAAAAAATTAGAGTATACTGGTTCATTAATGTTTTCAACCCCCCCCCCCCCCCCCACCATTTTTTTCCTCTAAAAACTGTATCACTATTGCAAAATAATGTGTTTATTAAATGAAAAGAAACAAAAAAAGGTGCAAAGCTTGAGATTAACATTACTAAAGCTTACAGAATACGATCAGTGAGAATAGTATTAGTCAAAGTGACCACATAGCCCTTTCTAACATCATGGAATTAAGCTAAAGTATGTTAAAGTGGCATTAAGCTGGTAGAATTTGAACAGCGTCATCTTCCATTCATTCCTAGATTAAGATTATAATTAGAGATTAGTTGCATTGTATTTTCAAATTTAACTAACAACTGGCTTGGAAAATAAGCAAAGTTTTTAAATTTCTAACTATTACTTTTGACTTATAAATGTAGAAAATTGCTTGCAAGTACATTCTAAGATTCTCCAATGAAGAATGGTGCATGATGGGGAAAATAAGACGCACTTGCATACTCCAACTCCTGTTAAAAGATGGCGCTATTTAGGAGGTTCAGTTAGTGTCCCTGTATTAAAGAGTTGCGACATGGACGTCTCACTTTTCTGGAAACAAAATGGCGTTCGAATTCTTTCTGTTGAGAACACCCAGGTGCTCATCGGAATTGAACAGAAATGTTACGTAATAGTGGAAACAAAATGGCGTTCAAATCCCCTGTTGTCGCAACTCTTTAATACAGGGACACTAGGTTCAGTTTAAGGCAACTTTAAGAAAATACACAATGATGATTAGTGACGTGGCTTAAATAAACACACAGTGATAATTACTAAGGTGGTGTCAGATGTATACTTACTCTCACAATCTCCACCAGAATAGCCACTGGGACATTCACATACATAATAGACAGGAGCAGGGGTAGATCCAGGATCAATAGTTGTAGAATCAGAAAATATATCCACACATGTTCCTCCATTTTGGCAGGGCTCAGAGATACACAGAGATACTAGTGTAGTAAAACAACCGGGTTATAATAACAAATAAATTATATATCTTAGTGGGGGCATGAGTAAGATTATTTCATGCAAATTGACCCCTCAAGCGTTTGGCCTACTTAACCTTAATTAAATCTAATCACTTCTCCTCACTATGGTGATGACTAGTACCAAGTTTGAAGTTGATGGCTAAAATTGTTCCAGATATTGCAAATAATGAGGCTAAAAACCTGTAATTTCATGGTAAATGACCTCTGTCACCTTCAAACTTTGACCTAATTACCCCAAAATCTAATCACGTTTATTTCACTGTGGTGATTAATATACAAATAATCTAAATGGGCAGATCTATGCTTATTATTATACATATCTAATCTAGTTTATAAGTTATGAACAATGAAACAAGAAATATTCCAGAAAATAATTCAACAGATAAGTTTCCACATTAGAAAAAGTACACTTTTAAGAAGATGAACTGCTAAATACTTCATGAGACAATGGCATTAATGTTAGAAGCTAAATTAGTTTTGTTACAATCTAAATGTTTTGAGGAACGAAAAGGGAAGACGGTGAAATGCAGATCAAAGCAAAAAGCAAAGTGGCTAATAAGAAAACAAATTAAAAATCTTTTAATAATGGAAGAGGAATGTTGATGGTTGTTAGTCTGTGTGCTATAGAAATGTGTTATAATAAACCGCAGCATTGTTTTCACGGGGGTACTGGTTTTTCCAAATATTCATTTTTCCTAGGTTTGTAATTCCAAAATGCAATTTTCCATAACACGGTGTTCATACTTCCAAAAGTGTATTAATGGGGTTCATAACTTCCAAACATGTGATGCATTACTCTCAAGGTTCATTATTCTGAAGGTTCGTAATTCCGAAAATTAAATAGGGTTCGTAAGTCAGAAAATGAAAAAGGGTTGATAATTCTGAAATAAAAACCCTTTTTCATTTTCGGAATTATGAAACGTAGTATATTCCCTCATATTTCACGCTAACTTTGTCTTATCTCAACTTTAAAATGCTGGAATATTAATCTGTATCTCTGTATGTTCACTTACACCATGATTGTCTTTTGCTGAAAGTACTGTAATAATGCACTGGTCATTGTTTATGTTCCATTTTTATCATATGAAAATATGAAATAAACTGAAACTGAATTGAATTGAAACGAAGCCAGGCGGATGACTAAAGCCTGTTCCACAGACTTAATCTAGGTCTCATTGAACGGCATCCGCATCCCATAAACGAGGATTAAAATCGAGAAGTTTTTGATACCCTATTCAGGGAAACCCACAAAAAAAATCTGATTTTAGATCCTTAACAGGGATTTTTAGATCTTGCATAGTATCGTAAACCCTTTTCGAGGATTGGTTCTTCCAGTGGCCCTTCTTTGGCCAAACAGGAAGATTTAAAGACTAATATTTACTTTGGAACACATTACAGAATGATGTTTTCATTGAAAGACTGAATAGAAAAGAACCTGTTTGGACTCTTTTTATAGCGTAAATTCAGATTCGCTGCTTCTGACAGGCTCCCAACTGGTAAGTTGTCAAATGAACCTACCCATTTCAAGGATCCTTTCGCATCACTAGTGAATTTGATTACCCTTTTTTCAGGATTGTCCTGTTTTCGAAACCCTGAATGAGATCACCGGGGTTACCCGTCTGCTGGTGAAAAACACCCCTTTTTACTCGTTTTCATGGACGCTGATGCCGTACAGGCCTCAAATATGAGACATACACCCTGTACCCCTCCGGAACCTCCTGAAGAAACTCACCACCTACGCAGGTTAAGAACTCATTGCACTTTTCATATAAGAGTACTGGGAACCCTGCTGTAGTGGTACACCTGCACACCCCAACTGCTTATACCAAGAGGAGAGACCTGAGGCCCAGCAAAGGTGTTTCCAGATAGATTACATTAATAATATTGATAGTTTTTCAAGCTACGAGACTGACTGCAAACATTTTTACAGGTTTGCCAATATCTTACCAATTTCACAGAAATTCCCAGTAAAATCTTCAGGACAAGCACAGTAAAAAGTAGATCCATCATCTACACAGATTCCACCATTGTAACAGATGTCAGAGTCACACATATTCAAATCTATCATTTAGAAGAAAATCCATTGAAGATAGATCCATTTATTTTAGAAATACTTTAGAAATATGCACCAAAAATTAATTTCCGTTTATTAACGAGGATACCAGATAAACTATATATGTGTATATATTTGAATATCTTTATTTCGTTTTGTTGCTGTAATAAGCTTATATTGTTACTCAATATATTTGTTATCAAACAGTGCCTCATGGAAGACCACCACTATTGGTGAAAATGTGCTACCCTGTATAAATATCAGAAATAAATGAATAAATAAATAAAATTATAATTACACTGCTTTAGCCTTAACAGGCTAATACATGTATTCAGTTTTTATACCAAAAGGAAACTGCAAAAAAACAACATATTTCATACCTCTCAAAGAAGCCTATGAAGGAAATAATTTTCAAACAAGGAATATCTATGTTTATAATGATGATGCAGTCTTTGAGAGGCTGATAGCAAGCATGATTTCAAAAGTACTAAACAATCACAGGAACGCCATTTACACTCCATCCCTCCATAACACTAGCTTTACATACTACGACAAAGCTAAAACACACTGGCCCATATTCTAACTCCGGTTTAACTTAAAGTGACAGTAAATTGAAGCTCCTAATGGCGCCATCCTTCAACAGGATTTGATAAGTGTCTGTGCCTCTAATTTTCCCATCACGCCCCATTTTAGTTTGTAGATGCTTAGAATGTATTCTGTAGGCAATTTTCCACATGTACAACGTCAAAAATAATAGTTTGAAATATAAAATGTACCTACAGTATTTACCAAACAGCTGTTTGTCGAAATTCAAAATAAAATGCAATTAATTTTCAAATTATAATCTCAATTTAGCAGTTACTGTAAGGTGGCGCTGTTCAAGTTTTGCCAGTTTAATGCTATTTTAAACCATGGTCTAAAAGGTCTAAACTATGGGCAGCCAAATGTGACAAAAACCTCTAATAGTAGATATTCAATTTATCAGCATTTTTGGTACTCAAACTTTTAACAACTGTGTGGGAATGATAAGTACGATAGTTTTCTTGACCATTAAAGCTTGAGACCAGAATCCAGTAAACATATATTGAACATACCGCATTAAACAAAGTTTTGACAATTTGGGCTACCCATAGTTAAACCACAGGTTTAATTTAAACCGGAGTTCAGAATACGGGCCAATGGTTTCATCACTTAGTTTACAAGTGAATTTGTTTGAATGTTCTCATTAGGTTGTGACAAAACGTTATGCTCAGAGATGCTGATACATGTATACAAAAATGAATTCCTCTATTAAAGCTAAAATTTGTAACAGCATTGTGAAATGAAAATGTGCCAATCCTTCCTTTCAGATTTTAGGACTCTTTTTCAACCTTGTCAGAGCTTGGGGAATTATTATTTTGTTCTTGTTTTGGTACAAGTGGTTTGTTGTTAGCAAATTTGATAAATACACTCGGTAGCACACTTATTGAATATCCCCACAACTTCCATTTTACCTTGTCGACAAATTTCAAATTTGACAAGAATGCTATTGGTTTTTTGATGTCAGAAAACTTGTCAGCAAACTCTACACCCCCCCCCCCCACCCTCTCCTCCCTCAACTTGCTGCAGTAACGCCCTTGGAGGTAAACAATATACAGTTTGGTTTCAATATACCCTGCTTTCACACAGGAGTAAAATTCAGCTCTTTAGAGCTGATTAGTTAAAGAGCTTTAAACTAATCAGCAATAAAGTTTATATGATAGCATTCACACAGAGAAAATTTTGGTGCGATCGTTAGAGATTCACTCTGATTATATGCGCAGTAGGGCCATTGCACATAATAATAGCAGGTCATGTCAATCAAAGCGCACGCCCGGTCTTAGCTCCGTTCACACACAAAATCTCTTACGATGCTCTGACCGGTCTTTAGATAGCGAGAACGTATCTGTCCGAAGAACGTATCTGTCCGAACAACGCATGGGACGATGTTCACACCGGGAAAATTTGCTTAGAGCTGATTAGTTAATCAGCTTTAAACTAATAAGCTTTCCATACGATGGATTTTACTCTCGTGTGAACAGGCCGTTTGTCTTACCTATCTCACAGAATTCTCCAGTGTAATCTACCGGACAAATGCAGTACGTGGTATTTCCCGATTCTATACAGGTAGCCCCATAGTAACAGACATCTGAGCCACACATATTCAAATCTATTTATTGATTTAGAATGAAATCCAATAATGTTAGATCCATTTGAAATTAACATAACCTAGTTTTCCTTTAAACCATATTGCTTAATAGATTTTATAATAAAAGGAGACTGGAATGAAACTACATGTAATAGACTGCTTCGGTAATGTATGAAAATTTTATGCATACCTTTCAAACAAACGTTGTTAATGACAACCTGATAGCTTGCCGGAGGCTGGCCAGACATAGCAACGAATAATGTTGCAAACTGTATTCCGAGCAATGAGGCTCATTTATAAAAAGCAGGTTCATGGAATAGCTCGTAAAGAAGTGCTCAGAGAAGAAATGTGCATAAATTTGTATACATTAGAGAAGCGGCCGGTCTATTGCTTTGAGACGGTTTCTTTCACAATTCAGCCTCATGACAAGAACTCAACTTTATCTTTAAAACCATAAAGATGTACCAAATTATATCACAGACAGAAATGGTGCATATTTCATTATTTACAGCACAACAGGAAAACAGAAATAAATATCTTGTCAACTTAAGTATGAAGAAGTACAGAAATAGTAATGTTGTTAACAGAAAGTATAGGTTTTACAGTTCTAACATTGTGGTACATTAATTTGTACATTGGAGAATACAAATAAAGTGCTAGTAATATTGTTAATAGAAAGGGTGAAGACATGTGTCATGTAGTTTGCCAAATGTATTTTAAAAGAATTCAAGGAAGGGAACAAGTTCAAAAAAAGAGATCATTTATCAATGTTAATGGCGCTGCATTTCAGTTTGATTTCTCAAAATGCAGCAAACAAATATGATTCAAAAATTATAATTAGCCATCACTGTACATGTTGATGTTTAATACTGTATTCTGTGAAGATAAAACTTCAGTGCCATTGATATGTTTGATGTGCCTTGAGTGGAACTAAACCAGCAAAAACACATTGGACAAACTTTTTATGAGGAAGAATTTACAATGCCTCCAAAAGACTAGACAGCCAATTTGCACAAACGACCTCATGCTTTAATATTCCTTCATGTCTTAGCCCATTGTTTAAGCGGATTGGTCTTGTATGAAGACTATGTGAATGACAGATTTTAGTGGTCAAAGGGTTATTACTGTCTTACCAATTTCACAGAAATCACCAGAGAAACCGTCAGGGCAATAACAGTACAAGGTAGTTCCAAATTCACAGGTTCCCCCATTATAACAGACATCTGATTCACACATATCTACAACAACATCCATCAGACACGATGAATAAAACATGACAAATGGAATGAAATGACAAGACACACAAATAGAAACAAAATGGAATAGAACGAAATGAAACAAAATTAAATTGAACAAGAAATTTACACTTAACAAGAATGAGGGGGTCCGCTATTTATAGAAAACTGCTATTCATTTAACACACGTCATGAATAGCGGTCTTTGTGAAAAGTTATGAATAGTGGTCCTTATGAATAGTGAGGTAATTTATCTATAGTTTGCTCACGATTTAGAAGGACCGCTATTCATTTCACGCGTCATGGATAGCGGTCCTTGTAAGTTGGTCCTTATGAATAATGGTCCTTATGACTACAAGGTGGTCTGTCTTTTAAGTTGATGTTACATCAGTTATGTTCATATAAGGCTGATTTTGACTTAGTGCTATGGATAAGCCAAGTTTGAGCTTGAATGACCATGTTTTTTTAGGGATATGGAAGCAATTTCAGAACAATGATCTGATGCTCTACTGATGCAAGGTGACATCATTAAGACATAGTAGACATAAGACATCATGTAGACATAGCGTTGGTACAACATTTTGACCCTTTGCTGTTAGGTTGACGTAGCATCATTAATATTAACAGAGGTGATTATTACTGTTTAGAACTATAATAGACCAGTTCACTAATGTATTCATAGCCATGCCCACAAGCACAGTTGGACAAGCTTCGATCCACGGCACCTACTGCGAACACTTTTTATCTACAAAGTAAATGGGCGAATCAATAAGTGCAAGATTTGTAGAGACATTTGGCCGTTTCTTTGTTCATTTTTTTTTCATATCCTAATGCACCGCAAGTGAAGAAAAGTCATGGAGCTATTTGGAGTAATATCACCTATTATTAGATAAACCATATAATTCATAAAAGAAAACTTAAATTGCACCAAAAAGAGAGATTTATCTGAACATTTTAAGACAGACATCCGCACAGTGCATAGCACGCATAGTCACATACATACAAACCATGTGTGTATGTGGTGATTCAAACTAAATATAGCAAGCAAAGAATGATCAAGGAGAATTTTTGTTAATGTTATATCCTTGGATTCTTTTGTTTTTGTTAAAAGATTAGTTTTAGGCTTGCAACTGGATTTATTGTAAACCAGAAACTTTTGCATGCATTTAACATGAATTTCTCAAGTTGTTCAGACTCGAGAAAGTTCATAATAGTTGAACAACCCCTGACACAACACAAAAATTTTACAAATCTCAAAAAGTTTATTGATGTGTGAAAATGGCTGTCGTTTACAATTCGAGAAATTTCATGTAAACAACGTTTCTGTTTTTACTGAAAGAAGGTTTAAGGTTAGAGTTAGGTATAGTGTTTGGGCCTGTGATGAAGGAGTGCTGTAGCTCGAAAACCAAAATTATAGTCTGGTCTAGCTCGGTAGCTTCTAAAAATCATCGCCAGTAACTTTTTAATTTAATAGGAACATAGTTAAATCTATCATCAAAATTTTGACACCAATAAATGTCTGTTCTTTCCTTTATGTGGCTGTGTAATACATATTGCAATACACTCTGGGCAGACATCCACATATGTACTAAATTATATTAGAAAAATACACTTTCTGAGTGAAAAAAAGATGACAAAACTGAGCTTTTCACAACTCTTTTCTACCGGAACGAGTTGACTTGATTGGAGTTTTAGTCTGGTTCATGTCTGGCTCGGCTCAAAAGTTTGAGACCGGTTCAGAGCCCCGTTTCATAAAACTTGCCATCAATGACAAGGTGCAATAGCTGTTATAAGCTACTGAAATCCTTGCATCTGATTGGCTGAGAGCAAATTTGTTGGTAAAAATCACCGATAAGACACTTGATGAAACGCGCCCTGGTTCCGAGCTACAGCCCTATGATGAAGATACAAACTTGGATTGACCAGGGAGACATTGTTGCTAGAGCTAAGCTTGTGCCTTGCAACTCTATACTATACAGTCCTCACCGAAGTCTCCTGTACAGTCCTTAGACTACCGAAGTGATGACGTCACAAAAAGCTAATTTTTCATTTTGACATTTTTTATACCATATTTCAAAGGAACATGGTGAAAAACATCCAGATCCAAAATTTTATGGCAATTGGCTCATTGGGCCCCGAGATATGGCCGCATGATACCTCCTTAGCCCCATTGAAGTCAGTGTTAAATTGGCCTGGTTAAGAACCAGGCCAATTTACACTGACTTCAATGGGGCTAATTAGATATTCATATAGCCATACCTTGGGCCACCATGAACTGATTCATGTCAAATTTGATGTGTTAACGTTTTCCATCATGCTCTACCTAAATATGGTCATAAAAATACTGAAATTCAAAAATAAAAATTTGATGACGTCACACTTCGGTACTCTATAGGGTTAGTATTAGGTCTAGTGATTGGTCTAGTGATTGGTCTAGTGATGAAGATCGATAGGAAAATGGATAGTGTGTGCTATTGACAGAACCTACATGTATGTTATACAGAAGGGTACTCATTTTTCTGAAGGTTCGTTTTTCCAAAGTTTCATAATTCCGAAGGTTCGTAATTCCGAAACACAAATTTCCCAAAGAGTCCATAATTCCAAAATTGAAATAGGGTTTATAATTCCGAAAATGAAAAAGGGCTTATAATTCTGAAGGTTTGTAATTCCAAAAATACAATAGAGTCCTACATAAGTTTTAGAAATATGAACCCTCTTTCATTTTCGTAATTACGAACCGTCTGAGTGACGAACCTTCAGAATTATGAACCTTCAGAAAAACGACATGTAACCGTTATAAAACCCCCTACTTACAGTCTTCACAAAATTCTCCAGAGAAGTCCAAAGGACATATGCATGTCCCTGAATAACAGGTGCCTCCATTAAAGCATCCAAGATCATTACACGTCGGTACAGGATCTGAAAGATGATCAAGAATATTGTAAAAAAAAAAAGCAACACGTTATCATTGTTTTAAAATTCATATAGAATATGAGATTGTGAACTGATAATTAAATCACATGTTATTTAGCTGTAAAACATTAAAAAATTGTCAACCAGAGCGCTTATATATGTCCAACTTTCTACTTTGTTTGTCAACATCTAGATTTTTTTTTAAAATAAGTTATAGCCACCTTAAAGCATCCCTATTATAATAAAAAAACAATGGAGGATAAAGTTGCCTATGATTTTAGACACTGAACCACTGAAGATGAAAAAGGCTCCTCCGATCAAAATATCTCAAGAAGATGAAGGTCTAAGTAATAATCGGAAAGCTCCTCCGTTAAAAAACTCACAGGTAAGGAGATTCATTGTCACTATGAACATGGCGAACAAAGAAGCAGACAAAATATACAGCTCCTCATTGTAGCTTCCACAATTGCCCTGATAGACAAAAGAACATCCCTTCATTGCTATTATGTAAAAATATGTAGAACAGGTGTCACATGCATATTCACCTGTTCTGCTTATTTTACATAATGGTAATGAAGGGATGTTCTTTTGTCTACCAGAGCAATTGTGGAGGGTACGATGAGGAGCTGTATATTTTGTCCGCTCTCTTTGTCATCGTGTTCATAGTGTGTAGAGCCTTATGATTGAAAAAAATAGTGCAAACAAAAATGTTTGAATGGGGGTGGGTGTCATCACCCTCATCTGCTCCCCATGCACCTCATCACTACAGAACAATTCAGGACCATTGCCCACAGTTTTTGGTTTGGCTCAAGAACTTTTCAATCATAGCCCTTAATATAAAGCCTGAATGAGCAGGAGCAGATATTTCGGCATGCACTGTGACCATTTCTCTTTCCCTATATAGGTTATGGTGTACATGATGCCAGGAATTTTAAGATTAGAATAAAGTTTTTTTAACTTGGTTAAATATTTTTGTCCATGTTTGTTCTTTTCAGATACATGACTACAGTGTACTTATTGGAAAAGAGTAGTGAATAAAAACTGGACAAATATTGCCAATTTGAAGAAGAAAAGCAGATCAATTTAGCCCTAAAATAATTGATGTCCTGAAAGGTTGAAGTTAACATGGCAAACACAATCTCAGCATAGCCTATTTATTGCTTCCAGCGATTATATAAATTGCATGTCATTAATTACTAAGGCATACAAGTGACTAGTGCCATCAACTCTAACAATTACAGAGAGTTACCAAGGCAACTTGATAATGAAGGTCATCAGTGAGCCCAGCAATAACGCACTGATTACCATAACCACCTAATCACATGCCTTAGGGTGGTGGATAACCACTTTTAAAGGCTCGTTCACATAAGACACAGTAAACAACAGCGGTTTTCTTATTATAGCGACGTAAGCACAATGCACTTCACATTGGTGCATATTATAAGTGAGCACATACGTGCAGCTACTTTAACCATGCACTTGCCATTCATTAATAAGTTAAACAATACATCACTGTTTTCCACGTCATATGGTATGTTCCCACGTCATGAAGAGCCTTTAAGAGGCTCCTAATCATTATCAAGTGATAGTGATTGACATGTCAAATTTGCTTCCACAAATATCATGTATGAATGTGAGTTGCTCCCATGTGATGGTTTTAAATTTGTTTTTGTATTGTTTTGAGTTTGGGTATTGCATGGTTGTTTCCATCACATTTTTATTTTCCTTCTTTTTCTTCTTCTTCTCACATGTCTATCTTGTCCTCATATATTCTTTATTAACCCTTTCATGACAGGATTTATTTAAGGGCTAAATTAATCATTTTGTTCTCCAAATTGGCAACAATAATATTTTTCTTTTAATGCTACATGGTTCTGATAAAATGTAATGTCTTTGAAAACAGTATACATTGTTAGATTTCGTTGATTAGTTGAAAAAATTGCCAATTTTGAACCTCCCAATGTGCTGCCAATTTAAGTATTTAAAAGCTTATTCTCGTTTTTAAAATTCCTGGCATCAAACGCAGTATGATCATGCAACAAAAATGGACAAAGTGTGTGCAGAAATTTTTGCTCTTTCTCCTCATGCATCTGGTATATTTTTTAGAGCTCTGAATCAAAAGTTATTGAGCCAAACCACAAAATGTGGTGAATTGTCTTGAAAGTGTTAAGAGGGAGAAGGACAGTTAGTTTGTGTAACAGATATAAGAAAATGCCCTTCTAGCTCTTAACATGCGATAATTTGTTCTGTCTTTCTTTTTTTTTCTTCATTTGCTGATTGGATTGTTCACTCTAGTTTGAGTGATGTTTGATCAAGTTTGGCTTATTTTTTTCTAACTTACAAACATATGTATAATAATATTTGTAACTTATATAGTGCCAAATCCACTCTGTGGAGTGCTCAAGGTGCATGTAGAAATTCATTAAGAATTAAACAGAAAGGCTTTTACATGATTTTTAAAAGAATCAGATGTTATGCACTTTTTTATGTCTTCAGGAAGGCTATTCCGTAATTTAGGACAACACGCATGGGCAAATGATCTTTCCCCCTAAGATTTTGCGACTTTAGGGATCACAAGAGAACTGGATGTGGATAAGCGCAAAGATCTTGCGGTGGTGTAATTTTGAATTACAGAGGTATTGGGGAAAAGCGAGCAACAAAATTTTGAAATTTACATAATTTATTCATACATCATTTACTTTATTTTGGCACACCTATAACTTCAATATCATATGTTGAGAGCCAGAAGGTCGTTAAAAATCTGTGTTAAAGTATATGAGTTAACATCCTTCTGGCTCCAAACAGACATTATACATAGAGTCAGTGCAAACGGGATACATATTTTGTATATTCTGTATTGGTAAATAAAATTGTAATTTGAATTGAACTGAAGTGTACGTTCAGAGTAAATATCACTCCTTTTATGTCTAGTCAATCGTAACAAATATACTTAATCTAATTTACTTTGCTTGATCCAGTACTTCTGACCAGTATTGACAAAATACAAAACCACTTCTATTTTTCAATAGAAAAGAGGTACAGTAATTGGTGTTTTTTAAATCCAGAATATAAAACTGCATCTCTTTTTTTCTTTTACTTTTTCCCCTGCTACTTTGTCTGCTATCTTTCTAATGTATGCTTTATTCAACTAGGTAAAAATATATAAATGTACTAATACTACGTTTTTTAAAACAATTTATACTATACAAGCATATTACATGTATCAGTCAAATAAAGGAATTTAATTTGTTACTGAAAGTGTATGCCTACATGTGGTGTGTTGATTAACATGTTTAATATAGCATACATGTATGTCTGGGTAATTCAAATTTCAAAGTACCATAATCTTTGTGAGAAGTTATCCTTACACTTTTAAAAATGATAAAATATAGCAATAAAAAATATGATTAACAAAATATATTAAAGGGGTAGTCTACCCTAATATCTAGTATGTTTTGATTAAAGCAATGGCTATTAGTTAAACTTTACAGAAAATATGATAAAGGATAAGAAACTTATAAAGAAGCTATATGTAATTTGTAAACAAATCTTTCGGCATATTACTCCCAGTGTTAAAGATCGTATGCTCGATCTGTAATGAAAAACACAAGTCAGAAAAAATTGGAACCAGCGGGATTCGAACCTGTCATCTACTGCTTGCCGGGCAGCGACTTAACCACCAGGCTATTCTGGTTCACGGCCAAGTCACGACGAACTGGAATCAAATACCCAAGATCCTCTTCTTTCTGACTCATTAATATTCAAACGGTCCGCCGTAGACAATGGTTAGTAAACGAAGAAGCTTAACACTGGGAGTAATATGCCGAAAGATTTGTTTACAAATTAAAAATTCCTCCCCAGTCAAGCTTCTTCGTTTACTAAGACCCCGTTTACACAGAGACTGAAGTCAACTTTAGTCGAATTTGAACTCGAGTTCATTTGTGTGTAAACAGGGTAGTCGCAATTAGAACTCGAGTTCAAAACTCGAATTCGAATGACGACCCAGAGCAACATTTATCGAATTCAAACTCGACTTTTATCGAATTTAAATTCGCTATTTGCTGTGTGAACGTACACGTAATTGAAAGTCGACTAGCAAATATCCAGCCAGTGACCCCGTCATACGTCACTTCCGGTATTGCTAAGCAACGCGTCAGTAAATAAGCGTCATTCAACAAGTGAACCACAACGCACGAACGATCCTACAAAACCCGCCGAAGTCACCAGGACAATTCAGAAAATACATCCAAATCAATAGAAAAAGCTGGCTATTTGAGCAATTTAGCTACAAGCAAATCTTTAAAATAAAATGTTATCCATTACGGCAGGTTTGTGGGAGCGGGTCACATATCGATTCTGACTCATGTACAAAAGGTAAATGTGTGAAAAACTGACATGGAGGCTTAACAGAGTTGTCAAGTTTATAGGTTTATTCAGGCAAAGATATTGGAAAATTACACTATGAATGAAGCATTGCGTTGCATAGCTCAAACTATTTTAATGTTAACCAGTAAATCACTGAAGTATCTTGTAAATTCTACCTTTTGCAGTCTTTCGCCCTCCCCCCCCCCTCCAAAAAAAAAAAAGAAGCGGCTGGATTGAAGAAAAAAAATCTTCCCGCCATCTTCTTAAACGGTCTGCTCGACGAGCAGATCTGACACGTTGCTGTCGCATATAATTATTGATCAGGATATTCCTATTCCGACGTAAAATAATACGAAACCAGATCAAAATGACTGCGCTTACAATACTTGCTACCGCCATTTTGAACTCACTCGCGGGGTTTTCACAAATTTAACCCGGAAGTTGATAATCACGATATTCCCACCAAGCGAGGGCGTAATCAAGTCGAATTCACTTTCCTTCTGAATTCGAGTTCGTCCAACGCTTGGTGTAAACAGCCCACCGAAAAATAATTTATGCTAATCCAAGGTCGCAATTGAATTCGCTGTCGCATTTGAACTCGAGTTCACTCTGTGTAAACGTGGTCTAAGCTATATGTAGTTTGTAATTTGCCCATTTTATTTTCGTTGTCGCCCCGGTCCCCGCATTTTCGGGAGCTCTTTTAAGACATTCCGAGGCGAATTCGCCCTCCCACCCTTGTGTACTTTTTTTGGCTTTTTGTACCATTTGACCAACTAGCTTATTCCTTCAGTTTTAATCAATAAAATGAAAATTGGCAAATTTGTGCTGAACTTTGTGAGCATCCCTCACTTTCTACAAATAATTTCAGAATTTCAAGTTGATGAATAGATAGATCAATTTCATATAGCGGCATGTAAAAACATATGTCCTATAGTATAGTATACATTTCTCTAGAGCATATCTATGACAAAATTTTTTCTTTGGAGGAAACAAAATATATCATTAAATATTTTTGTAACTGAAAAGATGTTTGGTACTACAGAATCTGAGTATACCACAATAATGTTCTTGCGGTATACTCTCTGATGAGTACAAGACAAAAAACTTTTGTCTCTCTCCAACGCTATTTTCCAAATATTATGTGCATATCAAATGGGGAAGATGATTGGAAACCTTGTAAAACTTTAAAAGAAACACACCTATCTCTCCTCATCAGGCAGAATGTAATAAAATCTGTCACCTTTCATACTAAACTGCAGGAATTTAATCTTTACTTGTGACCAATATCATTCAAAACAAGCCTGATGGATTCAAGTGTCAAGCCTTATTGACTCTTACAGTAGCACCACCTTTCAGCTCAAAATTGATGGTCATATATTTCAGTATATTTACGCTGCTAACCAATATATATCCAATTTCATATTTCAATACCACTCTTACCATATGATATTCTATCTTTCTTTATTTTCTATATGGTTTGCGATGATGGAGATAAATTATTTTCAGTTCAATTTTCAATATTAGGAAGTTTGGAGACATGAAAGTACGATGTGTATAATTCTTACCTTCACATGTAGGTCCCTCCCAATCATCTGTACACAAACAAATTGCTAACTCTCCTGATGACACCGGATCCTCACAAGTACCGTCATTCCGACATGTGTTCGTATTACATGTCAAAGGAACTAGATTAAAATACAAAACAAACAGCAACATAATTCAAGCACATGTGTGGTATATAAACATGTAGTACATGCACTAAAAACTAACTTAGTTTAGATTTCCCAGACTTCAGGAAGTGGGATGGCTCAGTGCTAGAGAGGTCCCTCATTGTGTAGTCCCTCAGATAGGACTTAAGGCCATAGTTGTTGTTGTTGTTGATTATTGTCATATGGCAATCAGTCAATTTTGACTATTATCACCAACAATTTTTTGTTATTATTTTTTTTTTGCATATATATAGGTCCCTCTGCTTGCTTACTTTAAACATACACTTGCTTTCTTAGCAGTTAGGCGTATACACGTAAAAATCCACCTCTGGAAACAGTTACGGTTTTCCGTTACTGTGACAGTAATCCTAATATGACAAATTGGATGTTTCTAAAGAAGCATGCACCTTGAAATAATCCATTACACCGAGAAAGTAATCGTAAGTAACAGTATTTTGAAATCCGGTAGAAACACGCCGAATGACTTGAAGTTTCACATTTTCCTGCAAGTACTACAAATTTGGTGTACTGCCCCTTCCAAGGCAATTGACCACGTTTTGTGGTTTGGCTCAATAACTTTTGATTCAGGGACCTGAAAAATATATCAGATGCATGAATAGAAAGAGCAAACTTTTCTGCACACACTGTGATCATGTTTGTTGCATGACCATATTGCATATGATGCCAGGAATTTTTAAAAGAAGAATAAGCTTTAAAATCCTTAAATTGGCAACACATTGAGAGGTTCAAAATCATTGTTTTTTTATCAAAACTGGCAATTCTCTAAACATGTACATGTATATTGTTTTCAAAAATATTACACCTTATTAGAACCATGTAGCAGTAAAACAAATGTATTATTTTTTGCCAATTTAATATATTCTTAATCATTGGCCTGTATCACTTTAGAAATAAAATATCAGAAAAGGATTTAAATCAAGACATTTTAGCACACGGTATCATCAGCTAACACTTCACATGGGGGCTGCCATTTTCTTGATGATATGGAGTAGTACATGAACCACTGGAAACTGTTCCGGTGAAGAAAATATTTTTAATCCTAGAGCTAAATTGCTTCTCTTCATTGCACAAAATCCCCTTATATGATGGAAAATACATAACAGGTGTATAGATATATTCTAAAATTTGAAATTTATAGATTTCTTTTTAAATTCTCTGGTTTTGGTAAATAGAAATCGATTTCTTGGGCTTGCCTGGCAGAGTAGAACATAATTTATACAACGCGCATTCGACAATGGAAGTCCATTATCTCAAAGCAGGTGAATGCATAGTTGTCATTATTGACATGACTGACGCTCGGGAAAGTTATCATCCATAAATTTGAATTAATTTGCTCCATCGCGTACGTCATAGTATCACGAAAATAGATTTATATTTAGTAAAATAGTAATTTTCACAGAAATATAAAACACATTTTCGTTTTTAGAAATATATGCATATATCTGTTAAATATTTTAAATCTCAAATGGGATTTTGTATCAGGAAGAAGGATAAATTTTCATTCGGATTAAAAATATCTTTATGTACACATCAAGAAAATGGCAGCCCCCAGGTATCGCTAGTCGTTAGAACACAATACATTTTCCTGGGAAAATCTTGATTTATACCCATCTTGTATATTTTAATGCAAAACTATGTAGGGCAACAAGATGGAATAGATTACATCTTTGAATGTAAACACATTTATATTTTGAGGTTAATTCCCTTTAAATAATTGCTGTCCTGAAAGGGTTTTAAAATTGACTTACATTCACAGACGTCCCCTGTCCAGCCTGAATTACAAGCACATGAAGAAGGATCGTCATTAGTAACTCCATCTACACAAGTTCCTCCATGTATACATGGATTCCTATTACTACACGACGGGGTTCCTAGAAATTAAAACAGATTAGAAGTGAATACACAGTACATGTAGATACTTGGAGTGAGGATATTTTGGGTCAGACTTTTTGCGGTCTTGAGTCAGCTTCGTTGGTGTGGTCGAGGTTGTGTGGGTCTTAAAGTTCACCTTACCTTACCTTACTTGATGTTTAAATACACAATGATGCATAATTGTTCTGACTCTACCAATAGGTCTATATTCATTCCAGTTAATTTTATATCATTTGCCATTGTGTAACACTTCAAATTTTGTTACCACGTATCTACTAAGTTATCGTACACAATTTAAATAGTTAATAGCATGAATAATCTAGAATTATTGTCAACCACTGATATGCATTTCCTTGTATTTTAAATGTATTTGATATGAATTGTTATTTCTTTGTACCCTCTTTGTATTTTTATATGTATTTGACATCCAACCTATGGTTGCAATAAATAAACGTATATATTCATAGAGTATAGATTCCTGGGCAAGTCCAAGCTATTTTCTCCGAAACGTTACAAACCACATCTAAGATTCTAGTATATCTGATGACTGCATCAACCTGGGGAGCATTTCATCAAGCGTTTTGTCAGTGATTTTTACCGACAACTGTTATAAGCTACTGAAATCCTTGCATCTGATTGGCTGAGAGCAAATTTGTCGGTAAAAATCACTGACAAAACTCTCGATGAAACGCTCCCCTGGTAACCCTCCTAGGAGCTTAGATCAGACAAAATATCAAGTAAAATCTATAATACAATTCCATGATACTAACTTAGTTTGAAGTTTGAAGTTTGATGTTTATTTGTTCCCACATTTACATCAAAACAATTTTTCAGAAGTTATTTTATAAGCATAATTGTCAATTTCAAAAGAACTCAGATCAAGTATAATGTACAGCAAATAGGTAGAAAGTTTAAGAAATGTATAAACGACTGGCAAAAGAAAAAATATGTAAAATGTGGGGAGCCTAAATTAAAAGCATTGTTGTAAATGATTAGGCTCCCGTATAGAGTAATTCTGATGGGGATGCGATGAAAAGGGGGGGGGCGGAATAGAAGTAAAGGCCAAGTCCATAGTATGTGACATCTCTTGAACTTACCCTTTTTATTTTACAGGATAGGATTAAGTAAAAATACTTTTGAATAAGACAGTTCATAATAACAAATGACCTTGAAATGACCAAATTTTCCACGCGCACGCACATCTGTTTTGGTGGACACGCTAATTGTTTAACAAGTAAAATCACAAGTGGTGCGCACATTGTCATGGTGTGCACACTATGACAGCTTATAAAGGTCTATCGTACTCGGTACAAATGACCTAGCTTTATCTGCCCATGCACAAATTCTAATTACGAGCTGGCTTATTCATGATAATATGGGACATACCTGGGACTTGCGCCTGTGTTTTCACAGGATATAATTAAATAGAAATACTTTTGAATTGAATTCAACTCCAATACCACATACCCTTTTAACATACACTTCTGGAAACCAATTTAGGAACAATTAACAGAATAATTATCACTATCACTGTCAACGGAGAACACATAACATTGATTTGCACTAAATGAAGAGGTTTACACTTGGCATTCCATAAATCAGTGGCTACTGTACATTTAACTCTACGCAATTGAGCAGTGTTAATTCTGGCATAAACGTGCGCATATTTTGAGGCCATTTGTTTGAGGACACAGGCCATTTGTTTTCTCTTTTTTTCTCTTTTTTTTTTGCCATTCAAATATAGGGGGAGGGCACGATACCCAACGCCCCCCCCCCCCCTCCCCCTATAGCTACCCCACTGAATTTTGCTGTACTACATGTATACTTACTTTCACAGAATGCCCCACCGGTGAAGGGTGTACATTCACAGTATATGTAGCCATCTCCTTCATCGATACATTCACCTGCATCGCATGGTACTTGACTACAGGAGGAGTAGTTTGCCAGAACTGAAAATAATTATTTATGCTATATGTCATTCATCACAGAAATATTTTTCACATTCAAATTCAACTTTTAGCACGAAAATCATGTGGAATCATCAAAAAACAATTCCACGAAAAGCAACAGTCCAAATTTCTCAGAGAACCAGAGATTTTTTTTTTTTACTATTGAAGACTTTCTGCTTTCTGGTATCACAATTTGGTAGAAGCAGTAAAAAACAGAATAGTGTTTCTTTACCCATTTGAATACTAAGCCTTAGTTAACTTCAGCTGGAGTCTATTGGAAATGTGTGTTATACCAAAATCATATCACACCCAACGGGTTGAAGAAGGAAAACAGAGGCACATCTTTAGGGGGTGTTACAATAATAGGTCCACGTGCTGTTGAATATCCTTGGGTGAATGATTGTATGAATTAAGACATTTAATACAAGCACATGCACACAGTTAAGAAGTGAAGTTGGAAGTCCAAATAGGAATTAATCAGACACTAACTGCTGCACAGTTTTTTTTTTTGTTGCAGTTAACATCATATGATTTCACTTGATGTGAAAGATACAGAGGAGAAAGGAGTGATGGTGGTGAAGGAAATGGTTATCTAGCAAGTCACAAAAAAAATTATTTCCACTTCAAACCTGGACGGGACAGTGTTGGTATACCTGGGGAGCGTTTCATCAAGTGTTCTGTCAGTGAATTTTACTGACAAATTTGTTCTCAGCCAATCAGATGCAAGGATTTCTGTAGCTTATAACAGTTGTCGGTAAAAATCACTGACAACACGCTTGATGAAACGCTCCCCAGGGCAAGGGACAAGATCTTATAATCCCTATTACATAAATGAAATGTCATTGCAGAGAATGATTCAATTTCAATATTTCAATGTCATTTCAAATTTAATAAGACATTTTCTGTTCTTTGCATGTTCAAAGTGATATTTCATCCAATTTAACCTCAGATTCACAAACTATGGTTTTAAAATATACCATCTAGTTACGTTCTGATTTGATAAACCAGTCTTTATATAGAAATGACCTCCCAGACCACTAGAAAATATATTTTAACTTTTTTCATAACATATAAAAATTCACAAATAATTTCCTGGTACTACAAAATTTCAATATGGCACAAAAAAGAGACATGAAAACAAAGCTTTTCGACCTGCACTCATCAGGTTATCATGCAGGTATGTAACAAAGCTTCGTTATCATGTCTCTTTTTCATGCCATATAAAATTTCCTAAGAATCTAAATTGGTGAAAGTGTTGGCAAATATCCAAATCAGTAATAATTATTTTCAAAATTCCATAAATGCGAACAGACCAAAGTATACACATAGAATGGCCAACATGGATTCCGTTGAACTCACCCTGATTTACAGTACATTCCTTTGTTATTTGCATTCTCAACAAATCAACTTCTGCCATATTGTGTCTTACTTGAACAGAGTTTGCCATAATTTTGGTAGTTTTCAGCATTGGATTTCTGAACTTGTTACATGTTATTAAAAGCATTTTATGATTCTATAACAGTTGAAATATTTTTCTTGCAATTAATGTGAGGGTGTTGCCTTTTTCATATTACAGTCAAACCTGCTTTAGTGACCACCTGTCTATAAAGACCACAATTTTCCTTTCCCTTGAACAATGTTTCTCATTGAAATGTGTATTAAAGGAACCTGTCCATAAAGACCACTTGCTCATAAAGACCGCTTTTCTTGTCTCCCTTGAGCGGTCTTTATAGACAGGTTTCACTGTATTAGTAATTTTACTGTATTATTTTATTACATGTTATGAACTTACATCCGCAATCCATTCCCGTGTGTGCTGGCCTGCAGTTACATCTATAATCCGTTCCCACAGGCACGCATGAACCACCATTCAAACATGGAGTGTTTGCACAATACCCCATTAAAGAAGCTACATTACCCCAGTCACAATGGAGAAATCAGTATGGAAGATAGGTCACAGGTCAAAAGGTCGTGAGTTGTTGGAAGATGAAAGGATGGAAGCACACAGAGATCATGTATGTGAAAGGAAAAAGAGAAAGAAAAGTAATCATTAGAAAGTTTTATAAAATGCTAGAATTGTCTTCACAACAAGCCAGTTCGTAATTACTATGTGCGCATGTGTAGATAAAGATCAGTTCTTACCCAGTCAACTATACCGAATACAGTAACTGACCTTTATACGCTTTCATAGTGTGCGCTCCATGATGTGCACACGAGTATGATTTTACCTGTCAAACAAGTAGCGCATCCACCAAAACAGATGCGCATATAAATTTGGGTCATTTCAGGGGCATTAATCTGTACCATGTACCATATTACGAACTGGCTTATTCTAGCTATCACATCAAACTATTAACCCTTTCAAGACAATTGACCACATTTTGTGGTTTGGATCAATAACTTTTGATTCAGAGGTTTAAAAAATGTACTATATGCATGAGTGGAAAGAGCAACAATTTCTGCACACTATGTCCATTTTTGTTGCATGACCATATTGCGTTTGATGCCAGGAATTTTAAAAGCAAGAATAAGCTTTAAAATCCTTAAATTGGCAACAAATTGAGAGGTTCAAAATCATTGTTCTTCATCAAAATTGGCAATTCTTTTAACTAATCGATAAAATTAACCATGTATATTGTTTTCAAAGACATTACACTTTATTAGAACCATGTAGAACTAAAAGAAAAATATTGTTGCCAATTTGAAGAACAAAATGTGATCAATTTAGCTCTTGAATAATTCCTGTCCTGAAAGGGTTAAATATCATGCAATGAGTAGGCTAATAGGAGTTTGTTAATAATGTGTTCTCCAATTGCAAACAGATTGTAAAAAACAAATTCTTCTTTTACAATAAGTTAATGAATTATATAACGAATCAATTCTTAGAAAAAGGGAACATCGTTCTTTATCACGATCTGTTGCTGTTTGATGCTGTACTAGTTCTGTATTTCCCATTATTTTCACATTTTCAGTTTTAGCTCTGTGATAACTGCTGTTTCTGGTATAGGTTTCACAGAATATTCTACATAATTAGTCAGTCATAATAATGTGCATTGAAACAATTAGTAAAACATTCAGTTGATTTCATCCTTCACCAGACTACTAAAACACATAGATGAAAAAGAGAATAACATTTCACGAGAGAAAAAGAAGTTATCAGCTAAACAAGGTGCAAATAGGCAAAGATGAAAATTAACAGGGTGATATTTTGTCAATTTTAGTAACTTCTTTATTACATCATTACTATCATCTGCATCATCATTATCATCATCATCATCATCATCATCATCATAATCATCGTAATCACCACCACTCTATTGCGTGTACCTGCAATAGAAATGTACTGTAAGTAATGTAAAGACAACACAACCGAAAGCTGGACCCACAACTTCTCAAGTTTTATTACAAAAAAAAAAATCACCATTATTTCTCAATTATTATTTTATTTCATTCCACACTGAAATACACTCCAAATTAAGAAAAAACTTTTTTTAAAAGGGCCAGCATCTTCACATCACAAATGCACCAAAAAATGCACCAAAATACAAAACAAGGCATTAGCGATAATGTGTCTCGCCCACATGCGATAACTAGAAATATCGTGATATCGAGGAAAGGGGGAGGGGAGGGGAGGGGATGAGGAGGGGAGGGGAGGGGATGAGGAGGGGAGGGGATGGGGAGCGGATGAGGAGGGGATGGGGAGCGGATGAGGAGGGGAGGGCGAGGGGAGGGGAGGGCGAGATTAAACATGCGCAACTTTACACCTGGGATTACATAAATGAAAATTATCCGTATGCCTCTGTCCCAATTGTGTTACAAATACTAAATACATATAGTAATTATGATTTATGAGCAAAGAGCATGTCACTGTAAATTGTGAGTACTTAACACAGTTAGGAAGTTGGTGAAAACAATATCAAACAGTACTGAGAACAATAACAATAAGAAAACAAAACCATAACAGTGACATAGATTGAAATAAACACATAAAGTACAAACATACAAAGAATATCGGTCATAAAGACTCATAATAAATATTTCTGAGTATTTCATCATATCAAATACATAGTATGGTCATGAAGAATAAGTAAGAATAGGTATGCAATATTAGACATAAAAGATATAATAGACAATTATGTCAACAATACCGAAACAATTTTGAATATTTGATAAAAACAGAGGAAAGCTTCAGGCCTTGCCACACTTGTAAACATTCGATTATTCTATTAAAAAGCAATATAAATGAAACGACAAATACAAAAATATGTTCAACTTATTCAATATAAACAGGGCATTATATTCAAGAGATTTGATACAATAAAATTTTCCGAGCAAAATTGGAACAGAAGGTATTGAAATAGACGAGGAGAAGGTGGGGAGAAGGTGGGGAGAAGGTGGGGAGAAGGTGGGGAGAAGGTGGGGAAGAGGGTGGTAAGCCCTTATCTTTACAAACACATCAACTGAGAGAAAAAAAATGGGGAATCTGACTGAATCCGACTCTCGGGAACTCAAGAGTGCAAACTGCAAAGTGCAAACAACCTCACATGACCCATTCACAAATTATTCTCATTTAACATTTTAAATGGACCAAGCGCATGAGCCTGGACAAAAATTAAGCATGTCTAAATAAAAAAAATTCAAAATGAGCCATCCTAAAAGATGGTATGCAGACTGGAAAGCTATGGCAACTGAAAACCAGTGTCATTGCCAATTTTAACACGAAAACAGTGATTACACCAGGGAAGTGTACTGTGTAGTTACATTTCCTGATTACACATTTTACATCATGTTGCTAATTTAGCGACTTTAATATACTTAGATATAATTTGATTGCTCTTATTGGTGCACAGCAGAGTGTACTACATAGGACATTTTCTGTGGTTTTTGCACTTTCTAGTCATGTATATTCTGAGCACTCAAAATCAAAAGATAATGAAAAAGGTTAGTAAGAGGAGATATTGTACTGATGTGGGTTAATGGGTTTGTATGGAATCCATTATCACTAGGTAAGCCTAATTATCACTGAGAAGAGAAGTAATATAATAGGGCTTGTCTGAATATAATACGTACGTTCACACGTAGAGCGATAGCGTCAATGCTGTCAAGGTTTCGAGACTATTTTGGTCATGACCAGATAGTTTTAAGACCAAACGCTGTCTGAACGCAGATAGTCACAAGAAAGAAGCGAGTTGGAACTATATATTCTGGCAGCGAGTTTGGCAGAAGAAATCTCAGGATCCAGCGACAAAGCATCGATGCTTTGCTGTAGACCATCCACCGCGCTTGTGACTATTTGTAATGTGAACGCAATCGCTGCTTCACTCGCAACTTCGCATGATATGACCCCTGTGCACAAACTTCAATACCAGTTATACTCAGGTCACCGTGTGTGGCGCAGTAATTATTGTTTTGGCAGCGAGTGAGCGATGAAGTCACGAGTGGGTGATAGAAGCAAGTCAATCGTGGCCTGCATACCGGCCTGCCAACATTTGAGGACCAAAAAGAGTAATATATATTTGCATGGTGGGGGGGGGCAGGGAATAATGTGCGCAAAGCGCGCATGACGAGCGGAAAGTCCCTTCCGGCCGGGGTCCAGGGCCCGCTTTAGGGCCCTGGAAGCTCTGGAGTTCTAGATGCTCCCAGATGCAATCTCAGCCTTATTTTGAAACCATTTACCATGTTTTTCCTCTCAATGTGTTGACAATTTAAGGATTTAAAGCTATTTCTTGTTTTTGAAATTCCTGGCATCAAACGCAATAAATCAATTGAATCAAATGAATCAATTTTAGATACTGAGCCAAATCACGAAATGTGATCAATTGTCTCGAAAAGATTAATAACACTTGAAAAAACAGGGCTGATTGATTCAGCATGGATGATAGCAAAAGATTATAGGTATTACAGATCTATGTTAAAAGGGCAAGCCGAACTGTTTCACGAGACTGATAAGCTTCATTTTCACGTTTCTATGTACCATCGGATGACATGGAAAAAGAGGCTCCATTTTTCAATTGAGAGGTTTACCAAAACAAAATGTTCGGTTTCCAGGTAGCTTGTCGAGCTGAATCAATATATGAATGCTCATGTGCTACCAAGCATGAAACTTGCAATGCATCACTCTGATGAGGCCATGTTATGTAAATTATGCATGCCATCATTTAAAGGGGGATGTCAGATCCTAAGGCTCAAGTAACAATATCAATGGATTTACTGTTTTATGACATACATGTATATTTCATGCATGACCAATGATCAGCAAACAAACACTACCTGATCTGCATGAACAGAAATACAAGTCCCCGTTTTCTTTTCTTTTAATAGCTCTTCATAGGTTTTTGTGACTTGGACCCCCTTTATAATAATAATAATAATCCAATTAAAGTCCACTCAAAATTTTATTAACCGAAATGGAAATTCTTTTTGCCCAATGGATCATGGGCCCGGCAGCCACTGTGCAGCGCCAGATCGAACGCCAAACAAGGTAGCAGCAACTCCCATCTTTTAACGTCTTTTGGTATGTCGTGGCCAAGGTTCGATCCTACGACCTCCCGATTGTGAGGCGGACGCTCTACTGACTAAGCCAAGACATCGGTTATTGCTGATTGGACCCTCTGCTTTTTGCGTGATTAATGTCTTTCCTGTTTTTCCCTTATAGTTGCTTGTTGGATCCCCTCCCTATTTTGTTTCTGCTGAAAATATCTTGGGTCTGACTGGGGCTCTTTAACAGGGCTCTTCAAAAAAAGGCTTTCCAGTCAGCGCACAAAATATATTCCCTTGTATAATACAGGATTATAAACATGATGTTAGCATGATACTAATTTCTGTGACAGGTGAATCATCAAATTTTTAATTTTTAATCATTATAATTAGACACTCAATCCTTGAACCACTGGATGATCATCATGATACTTCAATGACATATATATTTGAAAACATCATGGAAAAATAATTGGACGTGTATACAAAGTACCCACAAATCCACAATTTGTTGAGTTGGCTGGTGAAAAACTAACAAAAAGTGAGTGCTCAAACCAGGAAATATTTTCACAAAACAAAATGATGAAAACACCAATTGTCCAAATGACCTGATTCGAAATAAATGAGGTCAAATATGGTTTTGAGAGTCAATGGTTCTTCCTACAGATATGTACGTAACATAATCGTCACACGATCTATTCTTCTCCTTTGTTGGCCCTGAAGGGTTCCAAACCAACGACTTTCAACAAAAGCTCCGTTTATAGTTAGAAGGTCATTTGTACTTCATGACGCAGTATCAAATGGTGCTGTACAAATGGCAGATATATGATATGTATTCCACAAATTTTACAACAGGCCATATTCGTAATGCATTCAATACTTCTTTGACAAGTGCCTTGCAACAAACTATTACATTCATCTCTTTTTTGTATCTTTTGTATTTAGATAGTCAGAATGAAAACAGTGTTGTTACATGTTGTAGGTTGAACAGGCAATAATTTCTTCTGAACAGAATATACAGCCCTGGAAAAAATTATTAGACCAACTGCATTTGGAGGCAATATAGGTAGTGTTAAGACCATTGTTTATGGGACTAGGAAAATGATTATTAACAGCTAATTCATTATTAATGGACTACTACTCCCCATTAACAATTCCCCCAGGACAATTACCCCTAGGACGACTACAGCAAGGACAAACTGCCCCAGAAATTACCCCCCCCCCCCCATTTTCCTATGAAAAAGGGTTTTTGACCACATAACAGGAAATAAATGTCAGAGAGGATGAATTTCAAGTGTTACTTCTCTTGGTTTGAGCACTATGGCCTACTCATGATTCTACTGAGAACATTTGAAGTGACATAAAAATTGAAGACAGGCTGTAGAAAATTGAAGTTATCGAAAAAGAAAAGATTCTAGCTACATGAATGAGCTGCTGTGAAGAGAAACAAATGCAACCCCTTATGGACAGCATGCCACAAGGCATGGCTGCTATCTTCAAATGCACATGTAGCAATTTTCCACCAAGAACTGAACAAACTGCCTCTAGAGAAGTGGCTTACCAAGACAATCTGGCATACCCCCTGGACGATTATCCCAGAGACCATTACTGTCAGAACATTTTTTCAAAACCTTCCTACCTCTGGAGAATATCCCCAAGACAATTATCATCTAGGATATTTTCATTATGTTAGTTAATCTGAAGTATCCATCCATTTGGAGGTGCATGCCTTTATGCCTTTAGATGTAATTGTCTTTTGGGGATAATTGTCTATTATGTGGTCAAAAACCCTTTCTCATAGGAAAACGGGCCGGGGACTTATCCACTAGACCACAACAGCTCTGCATTCTCACTACTGAAATATAATATGGTTTACGAAATAGTTTGTCACTACATGTTGATGCAAATATGTAGAAATTCCATAAAATGGCCTATTGCAATATTGCACAAGAACTGAAACCTTGATACTGTCTTAATTGCTGTTCTAAGATGACTTCAAAGAAGGGGCAACTGTGGCTGACATTGCAATGACATGTTCTAGGATACTTTCATGTTTTTAATAAGGTTCTGACCTCCATTCTTCAGAATCTTGTCATTTTACGCTAACAAGAGTATTTATAATCAGCTCTAAAACCTCTCTCTAGTAATGGACTAAATTGACTCAATAATGAGGAATTCCCTAAATCCACAATCATAAAACAGTAGAGCGATGTGTTACCAATACTCAATTAAATTAGCAGAAAATATTTTTAAAAAAGAGAAAAATATCCAAGCTAAGGTGTATTGGATTGTTGTATGATTCCAACAATTCAGTGAATATATTAAAAGTCATTTGCAAATATCCGTTTTTATTCACATCCAGGACCTAAATCCTAGTACAATTTCACCTCAGTTAGAATACATCCATTCCTGATCCACATGTATGGGTTACATGTAATTTTTCCAATGGTTCATACATGTAATTCCGAAGGTTCGTTTTTCTGAAGGTTCGTTTCTATAACGTTTCGTTATTCTGAAAATGAAATAGGGTTCATCATTCCGAAAATGAAAAAGGGTTCAGATTTCAGAAGGTTCGAAATTCCGAAAAGTTACGTAGGGCTCTATTGCATTTTCGAAATTACGAACCTTTGGAATTATGAACCCTTTTTCATTTTCTGAATTATGAACCTTCAGAATAACAAACCTTCGAAGTAATGCATATGTTTGGAACTACGAACCCAATTTCATTTTCAGAATTATGAACCCCCTGCTATGGGAAATTGTGTTTCAAAATTAAAAAGCTTCGGCATTATACCTTTGGAAAAACGAACCTTCAGAAGAACAAGTACACTCCGTACCATTTACATTTAAATGTAAATGGAATTTATATTTCTAGGACACAATTGTTGATTTTGTTCAATGACAGATTGACCAGTGGGCCCGGGATAATCCTTTTCAATTGCTACAATCCATCATTCTCAAATACATAACAAAGCCAAGCCAATATTAGCATGATCTTTATAGGTTAATTTGCACAGATTTTATAGGCAAACAGAAATATTTTAGCAAACACATCAGACAGGAGCAGTGCACTTTCCAGTACACTTGACTAATGCAAACTGGCATAGACCTCTATGTATTGTACGGATCTTAGGGGTACAAAGGCACCCCCCCCCCCGACCCATTACTTATCTAGTACAGAAGGAAATAAAAGATAGACATAGTAAAAATTAGGAGGGAGATCTGTCCCTGTCAGGTTAACAATAAATAACAATATCCTTACCCCATCATCTAAAAAAAATCAAATCATACTGTAAGCAGTTTGCTACTTTTGCGCCCCCTATAATTATGAGAAAAAAAATCCTGCTACATGTGCGTCACTGACCTGGAGATAAATAGGAGATGCAGACAAGTCTTGCAGCCCACATGTGTTTACACACATAGCATATTAACCCGATGACTACTGAATTCACTAATTCCCATAGGCTTAATACAGGAATCACCCGGTTCCCGTAGGCAATGGGTTAACAATGGGATCAAGGTCAAAGAAAGAATGAAGACAATCTCCCACAGGCACCATTATACAACTGTTGGACAGGTTGAGAATGGAAAATGAAGAGTCTTTCAGCATAATACATGTAGGCCCGTACACGTACCGAGGGGGGATGTTTTAGGTGTTCAAACACCTCCCTTTTGGTGTTATTTTGTGTTAAAACACCCCTAACAGTGTTTTAGGTGTTTAGAAATGAAACAAAGCTTGTTTTTAACCCTAAAATAATAACGATAACATTGTTTTCTTTTTGTTTTTTTGCTCGTCAGAGAAGTTTGGATTACAAAATAACCTCCTTTAAAAAGTCCTGTGTATATATAAGTACGCCACAGTGTAGGCCTACAATGTCCACAATTATCTATGAGTCTTTCAGACAGCATGCATAACATACCATAAAGAAGCAGCAATTCTTCAAGACAGGAAGTTTTCCCAATGTACTGTTTGATGTGTAATTTCGACACTTGATTGTTAATAACTCAAAAAAGTGAATTGTTTTTGTTAACACCTATCATAGTCAGATATACAGTGTACCGGTGGGTACTAGAGAGGATGAAATAAAGACAAGTCTTGTGGACATGCATTAACACTCTTCTACGCAAAGTAAATAGAAACCAAGTAAATTTAATAAAATAAATTTAAACATGCAAACATGCATGCATGGTGTGTGTTCTTCTTAATACAGCTAAGCCTCCAGGAATTTAGTCAGATAATACAAGTAGCTATGTTTATACGGGACTTGTCGTTTAACAAAACCACAACTTCCTAACCGCAACAAGGGTTCACACGAGCCCTAAACAACGAGCTGAGACTACAAGCAGAGCGAAGTTATTACAAATTACTTTTAAAAATAAAAGAGTTTACAAGTTCTATAACTTCAAGTCTTCAACTATTACTTTAACAAGGTTACCCAGGTACATGTAACAAACACCCTAACAGGGACCATAGAAATAGAAATATGAGTTTACAACACTTCATATAACTAAGAAATTAAATACCATTGATGATAAAAAAGGGTCCTAAAACAGACCCTTGTGGAACACCCATACAGGCTCCGAAAATCTTATTTTTATAGGCAGTACTTTGAAAATATTTCTTCCTTCCTAGTCCAAAGACACAATTTGAAAATAACAGCCAAATGAATGTGCCTCTGTGCTTCTCAATTCTTTTTGTTTTCATATCAATAACATGGATCCTTTTTACATATCTATACAAATTCAAATCTTGAAAATTATCTTTAAATTCTTAATATCAATCCTCAACTATAATAGCAATTACCATTCATATTTACATCATTTTCGCATATTTCATAAATCAGTGCTACATGTCGAGCACTATCATTACACCTAAAGCCACAAAAAAGTAGTAAAGATAAGCATGCCCCAGTAGATGCTTTCACTAGTTTGGTTTCATGGAAGAACATTTTTGTGATTCTTCTAATATGTCACAATTAAATATTATATATACAGGATATTTCCCTAAAATGTCATTGCAATTATTAGATTGCATCATCTGTAATGGAATTCCTGGGGACACATGGATTGATCTAATCACCCTAAAAAGGTCCTCAGCAATTCAAATGACAGCAAAGAGATATCCTCAGATTAGTAGCCTACTTCCTTAAGGCAGAGACACTAATCAATCAACATTTAGTTCATTTAGATCAAAAGGATGTAATGAAATTGGGATGTTTCGGCAGCAGACATAAAATGGCCGCTGATGATGAAAACGGCAAGTGTGGGTCATTAATGACAGTTTTTTAAAGATATAATGGTAGTACCCAACTATAAAAATTAACCGCTCTGGGGATACTCCTCTTCAATTACACATACATATTAAATATCATAGCCTGCCTCATCTAATAGAACCATGGCCTAACAGGTTTGTCCAGATACATCAGGCGAACTAAAACATACTTGCTCGAACTGAAACGATATCAGTGCAAGCAAAATGTAAAGGAAAAAACCTGTAATGAAGCACACCATGTATTCAATTTAAAATGAGGAAGCAAATTACAATGACATAGATGTACATGTAGTTGTCATTTTGCCATCTAAACACAATGATCTAAGTGCAGTAATATCTATACATGTAGGTAATAAAATTTTAATATAAAAATTTACTAATAATTATCATAATTTTTAAAAAATAATAATAATTATGTTTTTAAATAGTACATTCCGCTAAAAATGGGTTCTAAAAGCACTTTACCAACAAATATCAAGTATTCAATTCATTTATTTCGAATTTGCATAAAACACGACAAAATAGCATGCATAAATACATAAGTTGAGTATACAGGCATAAAATGCATGTACAAAGAATACAAATGTGTGGGATTTGCAAAGGCCATAGGCCTATCAAAGGCTAATCCCAAACAAAAAAGACATAAGATAATACAGACACAAAGTAAGGGGGAAAAAACCTCAAAAAACAATCCACCAAATCTATGAAGTACAGTACTTACATTCACAAGTAGGTCCAGTCCAATTTGGAGTACAGGTACAAACTTGACCTTGGCATGACCCTTGGTTCAGGCAATCCACGTTATTTGCACACTGACCTGAAATAAACAATCATACAGTCATTACACATTTTCAGACGACTGCTTTCCCATTTAATGCTAATTTTTCCAAACTCTAACCAGGGAAGTGTTACTTCCCTGCTCTAACCTAGCAGTTCTTTAACTTTGAGCTATCAACACCAAGTGTTTACCAAGGAGACTACTAGGGCATGAAATAGGCCCACAGCGAAAGACAACAACAACAACAAACTCTAAATTATTCTGAAAGGGGAAATTTGGTTTTAATAAAAGTACAAGAATGAGAGAAATAGATCAGAGACGGGAAATCAAAATCCGATTAAATATAAGGAAGTTATGAACTTTTAAAATTTGTAATCGATCAAACACAAAGTAGCAAATCAAGTGATTTTTCTTGTGAGCACCGCACCCTTTTGTCCTGTAAAAAAAAACTAATGAATTACTGTTTTCACTTCAGAAAATATATTATCATAGCTGTGCCTTACATTTATTTTGGACAGTTTTTCCACACACCCTATATGAACATTTTCCAGATGAATTATTTTTCCTAAATAGGCCTACTAAACATGATTATTGTCTGTTTGGAGGCAGGAGGGTGTTAACTCTGTACAAATGACGGGACTTAACGTCCTTACGGCTCCAAACAGGTGATATGGAAGAACTGCTTGCAAGGTAACTCACAGACTTGATAAGTTTCATTCGACCACATATATTATAGGTCATACATGTTCAGCAATAGACCTGTTTACTAGTTTTATGCATACTTTGTGAACAAAGGTTTCTCCTGACGACTCAAAAGCTTGCCAGAGGGTTGCCCAACATAGCAACAACTAATGTATCCATAGAGATACCAATATGCATAATAGGTGCACTAAATAGTTGGTAACTAAGGATTCTGGAGAGAAACATGCATAAATTTAAATTAGTAAACAGGTCTATTGTGCATGCACACATTCATAACTTTCTCATTATTCATCAGATGAACACCCCCCCCCCCCCCCCATCCACCCCTCCCCCTGATTTGCTAGTACTGCAATAAGTGGTTTATTGTACACAGATCAGACTGTTGGGGTAACCAGGGGCAGTTATTATTTGCATAAGTGTGCCTGGGCGGATCCAGGATTTTGTAAAAGAAGGGGCACAATGACGAAAAAGTACACAATTAAAAGGGCTTTTTGTGTGTGTGTGTACTTAGGCCTACAAGGTATGAAAGTTGAGTTTCAAAAGAGGGGCACTGGCCGATTTCCCCGTGTAAATTCGCCACTGCAGGTTACCCGTGTAATACAAAGATACCTTTCACTATTTGAAAGAGCTTTAAGAACTTTATAATCACGTTATTATTTTTTTGAATGTCCCATCCCAGGGGCCGGGCCACGCACTTTCTCTTTGGCTTATTAGGCCAATTATATGTTTTAAATATATTTAATAATAAGAAGCAATCTACACAACGAGGTAACAAAAATCATTTCCTGGTTTTGGAGCCTCTGAAGTGATGTACAAATCAATTTAGATTTTTTTGAATTGATTGAATACTATATATTGCTATAGCATTTTTATGTGTGGGGAAAATATGAAATATTGGATGAAATTGGACACCCTCCTCCTCCTCATTTTGAAAAAGTCCAGACGAGAAACTTTGAATAAATTGTTGTCTACTTACCATTGATGCAGATGAACATCGAGCAAACTGTCACATACAGGTACACCAAACATATCCTCTGATAACTCAAACCCATCATTTCTTCTTTACAAAGTGTTCTCAGCTCAGGCTCAGCTCAACATGGACGGAGTGGTGGTCAAATTCTTCTTTCTGGCTTTCTCTCAAATTCAATCTCAACAATTACTATACGACAGGCAGGTTCCAATCATAAACAATGATGTGAAAGAGGGTAAATAATGATAACTTTAAAAAAAAGATTGCTTAAAAGACCAACCGGATTTCACTCTAGTTGACGAGCGTACATTTAAAAACTGGTTCTATTTCCATAATACTCAACAAGATTCGCCTCGCATGCACACAATAATATCCGCCGGGCAATGGGCGTTCCAACTCCCGAAAATTTGTTCGAAGTCTTCTCCGTCCCCGTTCACTAGATTGTAATTTGTGATTCCTTCCTCTCGATGGCTATCAATCTTCTCAAACAAAAGTAAAGTGATCTATTTATCAACACAAAGGTTGTCAGCTGCTCGTTCCCCTAAATCTAAGAATCATTAATCCGTTTTTTCTCCTGCAAGACACTTCCTAAATTACTGTGAACTTCGACTAAGTTCGGGTAGTTTTGTGTACGTGAGAGTGAAGTTGTGCTAATGTATGTGTGTCGAGAATAATTAAGAGTGATACACACCGGAATGCCGCGGCGGATCGGCGGTACCAATAGGGTGGTACTTCGGGGTACAAGGGCGTGTCCATTGGAGTGTATCCCTCGCTTTCATCGAAGGGAAATAATACCGCCACTCTTCTATTTATGTACCTCAGTCACACTGGGTAAACTGACTCACCGGCGATCCCAATTCTATAGTAATGTTTTGTTGTGTCAGTTCTGTTGCGTTCTGTTCTGTAATGTTTTGTTTGTCTGTTCTGTTATCGGTATATCTTATCGGTCTTGTGACTCGGGTACTATTGAATGTCGCGAATTCTGACGTAGTATTTTGGTGAATCATTTTATCCAGACAATCGAAATGAGGTGAAGAGGGGTTTGAAATTATTCCTGCCTGTTTATGATGGCTGATTGAAATTAGATCAAATATCAGTGGCAAACAAAACACAATGAAGCCTCCCAAGTCGATACATTGTGGATCCGCCAGTGGCAGTTTTGATCTCAACTTTCAATGGATTATGACTTCGTATATTAGCCCGTTTTATGAGATAATAATTATGTTCATTTCATTTCATTTATTTCTACAATAACATCAAATAAATACAAACTCATCATGAGCATAGAAAAGTAAATTCGGTCATTTTAAAACAAAATGAAATTTAAGTTGTAAGTGTTAAGTAAATAAATACTAGCTACATTCAGGTTCCCTAACATAAATATATATATATCAGAGAATCAATTATTAATTGAACAAAATAATAAAAGGATATAAAACAACGGATGGCGACTTATATATGAGTGAAAGATATTTGCTGCTTCCAATTAAACCAACTTTTAATGAGCGTTTCATTACATGTTTTCAGATGACCCTAATAATAAAGGCCGTTCATGATATACCACGATCCCTAATGTTTGTTTTTTGTTTGTGTTCTTTTTCTCCAAACTCGAAAATGGTTTAGTAAAACAGGATTATGTTTTATACTGCCGGGGGGAAAAAACATGTCGGACGCGTAAAGTTTAAATCGATCATCGTTTAATGTGAGGGTAAATTTGCCTCTTTTCTGAGTGCGTTTCCGTGATTGTCAGAAGAGAAGTGAACAATTTCCTACAATTATTGTTTTCTGGGAATAACATTTCGGGATATCAATTTTCCTTCCAAGAGTAGAAATGGGGGCCAGATGTTTTCCCCTGGAAAACAAATTTTCCCAGAATGGCCCCTCATATTCAGGGGGCTTCAGCTAGTTTCGCCACGAACCCATCCAACCCAGATCCACCGTCGGGTATTAATTGGAGCGAACCTGCAAGCCTTACTCCACTCCAGGGGCGGATTCAGGGTCCAGGGGCCATCCCCGGCAAAAAGAGGGTTTTTGGTGTAAAAAGACAGCCCAAAACGGTGATGACCTTTTTTTCTTTTCTTTCTTTCTTGTCAGAAAATGTTCTCAATATTGTGCCCCGTCCCTCACAAAATCCTGGATCCGCCCCTGCTGCACTTATATCTATGCTGTGCACTTTGCTAGTTTGAGTTCCTCCTAATTCGACTGGGGTGGGGTGGGGTGAGTCTCCGAGCCCAAAAAAACATGAGTCGAATCACTGACATGCATTTCCGGGAGAGTGAAAATATGAAATATAGTGAAAAATGTTCACTTTCGGTTTCTTTTCAGAGAACACTCAATATTTTCTCAAGATTCACTCCTAATTAAACAAGCCACTGAAGAAGTGACTCCTGGGAGATTGAAAAAGAACAGTTAAAAATCTTTTTCTTTTTTATTTATTTATTTATTTATTTATTTATTTTTTGAGGGAGAAAGCGAGAGGGGGGAGTAGAATTATGCAATGTTCAGTTTTTATGCCATGTACAGTAAGTTACAAAGTATAGTATTTTTAAAAGGAAGAAGTGATGGTTTTGCAGTAAATTGTCTGGCTATCAGTTGCCCATGCACATGCGTGCATGCCCTTCCCTGGGGCAGTCAGACCTTATTCATACATCATCCCTTTCGGACTCCAAAAATTTCGATCTCTTTGAAAGCTGTAAAAATAACTATACAATAATACGATTTTTAAAGAAAGAAAAAAGGAAAGAAAGAATCATATTTCGTATTAAATTAGGCCTATTGTTTAACTTTTTTTTTTTAATGGTATCATTCGTGTCCAACTTCACCCGTTCTCATGAGAACGGGTGAAGTGGGACACGAATCACGATATGGTACTCTCTCTCTCTCTCTAAAAAAAAAAAAGAGAAAAGAAAGAGAGAAAGAGAGAGAGAGAGTAGATTTTCACTACATTTTCATGTACTCCCTGGGGTGTCACGCCAGTGATCACTTGTTAAAGAGTTAATATTGAGTTAATATCGAGCTCTCTAAAAAGAGTGAATTTTCTTTCTCTTTTCACTTCCCCTATCACGTCAGTAATCACTTGATTTTTTAAAGGGTACTTTTTAATTTGTAGTTTGAATTGGTAACTGTAGATCTTCATTATTATCCTATCCATTTATGTGTTGAGATAGGCTACAACATAAGTTTACTAGATTCCATCCCTATATTTAGTTTTTTATACAAATAATCTCTTCAAAAGAAGCTCAGAACGGGAAGTGGAACAGGCACGGGCGTAGCCAGGGGGAGGCCTGGGGGAGGGGGGGGGAAGTGCCCCCACAAATGTCCTGTGCCCCCCCCCCCCAAAAAAAAGATGAAAATTAACTCCCCCCCCCCATTACGATGACGATGTCACAATACCCAACCCTCCACCTCATGCAGCAAAACAGGACAAGAAAAAAACCTCCTCCTGTGCCCCCCCCCCCCCCATACTAAAAATATGCTGGTTACGCCGGTGGGAACAGGGCCGTCAGAAGCTTGTTGAGAATGGGGTGCGTCAAATACGCCGCCGATTTTTTTGGTGCTCATGGCGGACATCTCTCTTCAAACCTTAGGGTGACATCGAAACTCTCTGACAAGCAGAACAAAAACAAAACAAAAACAAAGAAGTCATAAGCTTTCTGCTTGCACGCTTTTACTCCAGATTTTCGGACAAGCAGCCAAAAAAAAAAAAAAACAAACTTGAAACGGGGGTACAATTGCACCTGTCACCCCCGCCTTCCGACGGCAGTGTGAAACAGAACTTGAAAGATGTAAAATCATTATCGCAAATGAATTTATACTGCATACTGTCAAAAGGGAAGTCCATGCACCTTCATATCAAGTTCGCTTTAAAAGAAGCAGAAAATCAAAGAAACGGATTAAGTTTAAGCAAAATCCGATAAGAAAAGAGAAAGTATGATTTTTGAAGTTGTAATCAATAAAACACAAATTGGCAACTCCGTGACGTATATTACGAGGTCCTCCCTCTTTTGCCTTGTAATGAAAAAAAAACCCCACACATTTATTTCCATTTTCTTTAAAGAAAATTAATTTAATCATGCATACACCCTACAGATAAAATCATTGCAAATATTTTTATCACTCAAACCTCCTTTATTAATAACTGAGAAAATGAAAATCTATATATGAAATTTTCTGTACAGAGCATATAAGGAAGAAGCTCGAAAGATACGTCACGGAGTTGCCAATTCGTGTTAGATCGTGTTACAACTTCAAAAATTCATAACTTTCTCATTCCTTAACTAATTTTGCTCAAACTTTCACTAATCTGTTTCTCTCATTTTTCTGCTTTTATACACATCAACTAAATACCAGGGTGGACGTGAAAGCTCACCTTCCTTACATATTTACAAAATGTAACTCATCTCAATGTCACTTGCTTTTCAATGCGACTCGGTACAAATAATATTTAGACCACATTTCCTTCTTACTCACAAAATTACGTTCCAAAATTAAAAAATAAAAAATAAAATAAAATAAATAAATAAATTGGAAATTTCATGTACATGTACATTGATATGTTGGCGCTCTTCAGTCTGTGTAAGCAGAGCCATCCATGGATGGCACTGTAACCAGAGTCATTTTATTCACAGAGTTCAGCCAACTCAGCTCCAGTATAGGTAACAATATGGCATTGTTGCTTTGTTAGGCAACCATGAGACAAAGGAGTATAATAACGATGTTGTGCCCAACTGAAACCGAGTTGGCCAGACTCTGTGTATATAGATGGCAGACCGACTTGCACAACAAAGCAACAATCGCCATTTTGTTGCCCATTGAAGCCGATTCTGATAAACGTGTTCTGTATATAGATGGCTCTGAACAGTGGGGGGGGGGGGGGGGGGGGGGGGGGGGGGATAAAGTAAGATGATATCGATGTAATCGTGGTAACCCTAAAGAAAAGCTACAGGGTTAATGTACAAATTAATAGCTCATTAGGCGTTCCCTCCAAATTAATTTGCTTTTTTTATTTTCAGTATATCGCTGTAAATAATGCACAACCCAAGGACTTCAGTAATAGAAAAAAAAAATTCTCCCTCGCTTTGCTCGCTCGCACATGTATCATAGACCGTTACACACAACTGCTCATTGGGGAAGCTGAAGAAATGTCCAGAACCACAACAAAAATGAAGAAGATGAAGTTGATTACGTATTAATTAAACTAAACTGTAGTGTAATAAACCAATGTCACAAAATGGTCCCTGTTTTTGCTTTATCTTGACCCTTTGTAGGTGCCCCTTTTTGGCCGGTGGCTCCCCCCCCCCCCCCAGCCCCCACCACTTTCAAAGACGCTCCGCCGCCCTGGCTCTGAATTATCTAAACTGCACGTCTATTATCTTCACGGAATATTGCTCGATGGAAGGCGAATATGCTCTACAATCCTTTCACAAAAAATCTCGCAAGGAATCAAGCACACGAGACTATATACGAAAAATAAACTTTGCGAAGTTCACCCATTGATCATTTTTAAAATCATAATTTGTATACCTTCACTGGGAACAAACGATTCTTAAGAAACCTGAAGTTGTTGAAAGGCGCATTATTAACCGAAACGATATGTTTAAAACAAACAAACTATTAAAGGGCCCCTGCAACCAAACGCAACCCAAATGCAAGTTTTTGCTGTTGATGTGCAGGGATGCATACAACTAATATTCTGTTATTCAAACATCTAGATATATGTTTCATATATTTTTACATGTTTTTTGAAATATTTATTCTAACCTCCTAAGCTCCACCCTAAAAAAAGCTCCAGATCTATTCCTGCAATGACATCATCTGTCAATCAATCAATCAGCTACACTAACATTCTACAACAGACAGTGGAATGTAACTTCCCCCAGCTCAGCACATGCTCACAATAGAATTGCATGCTTTCAAACAACACCTCCTCATTACTATTCTTTTCCTGTTGATGCTATGTCTGACATAGCAACTACTATGTAGGCATACTGTCTCTCCTGAGCTCACTATAATGATTGACAGATGATGTCACTGCAGGAATGAGAGCTGGAGCGTTTTTTTTTTCAGGTTGGAGCTTAGCATGTTTGAGAAAATGATAAAAAAAAATATTTAAAAATCTATGAAACATAATTAAATGCTTGAATAACAAAAATATGAGTTGTATGTATCTCCTGCACATCAGCAGAAATCAACTTGAATTTTGGTTGCAGTGCAGTGGACCTTTAAAGTTGTCCTTTACAAGCTTTCTCTTATGCATCTCACAATTATTTGGGACACGAAAGTCAGCAACTACTTGCATGGGATCGGAAAGGCAAATAACTGTCGAAATTCATTTATAAATTTTCCTTGGATTATGTAGGGCTCGAAGTAAAATACTCTTATAAACAAACCAATATTAATACAAACAGGGGGTATTAATAGGCGTATGCAGAAAGATAATTATGTTCAGTATTAGTTGGAATTCATTAAATTCATTAGGGCCTATATATTGTTCCTCCCCCCCCCCCCCCCTTCACCCCTAAACGGGAAAAATGATTCAAGATCCTGTTTTTTATAATCTACCTAGAGTAGCAAAGCTGGAGCTGCCAACTGTATTTTTTTTAATCGCACAATTCCAATCCTATTTATCCCTAGGGTCTAGGCCCTTTACCTGGCCTGACAACAATATAACGCGCCAACTACGCCCCGCCTCCGTTCCTACTTAATATTCACAAGTGGTATTTAAATTATGAATATTCATTCCTCATTCTATCAGCGCGTTCTCTTTTCAATCCAAACTTAGAAGGGCTTGAATGGGGAAAGTTCTTTAAAAGTCTTCCAAAATTTTTAAGTTATATACCGGAGTGGTTAATTTTAAGTTCTTCTTCGTATCCACATAAAAAAAAGTAAGAAACTAGAAAGATGTTCTAGAAACATGTAATCTTATTTGCATATTTGGATTGGATTACGATGCTGGCCAACCCCATTCATGATGACTCCCGCGCGAAATTCTGGCTCTCTCAGATCTCGCGCCTTATTGTGTGATAAATTTAGGTGCAACAAAATGCAAATGAATGAATGAATGGGATATCGGATCGATCGATTGTTTGCGCTAGCTTGCTCGGCGTTCATAATCTGACTGAGTCCTTCCAAGACAAATTCAAAGTTTGAATTGAAAATAAAACCTGCATCGGGGATATCCTGTCTACCGTTTTGTAATCCTTCAGCTCAAACCACATTATGCAAAATTAATGTCGAGTTCCAGGTCGAGAAAAGTTTCGACGAGTATGATTTAGCAAGGAACTGGATGGTGAACTACTGATTTATCTCGCTGATTTGGCGTGAGGTGGCTGGCGAGGTAGGGTGAGGGTCTCAATCAGTCCAGGGGCGGGCAGGGCAGCAGACCGTCAGACGGACATACGACGAGCCTGGACACGTCGCTGGCAAGGTGTGATTGGGTAATCGAATCTGAGTCGACAAGCAAGAAGCTGAATTTAAGATGTTTCAGGAAGATTCAACAACAACTCGTCAAGACCTGATGATGTCTTGCGAGAACTTCCAGTTTCAAGCAGTAAGTTTTAAGAGAGAGAGAGAGAATGATAATATATTCATGATATTATGAAGTAAAGGAAAAAAGAAGACAATCAAGACCAGAGTCCTATCAGACATGTCAGAGACCTAGACAGAGTGAGCTAACTTAGGACCCTAGACACGCTAGATTGGGGTTAAAATGTTTTCTTCTAGGCCTAGTAATTAAGAGGTCGGAAGTCATGGAAGTTGGAAAATCAAGTTTGCTATTGCTGAATACTGGGTCAAGTAGATCTGACGGTACGTGGGGACTGAGAAAAATTGTTACTTTAGTTTAGCAATCTACCATGAACTTTGAACTTGAAGTACATGTAGCTCAAGACCTGTTTTGGGCAGTAGGCCTAGGGGAATAACTTTTTTTGCATTTGCAGGACAACCTAGGTCTAGGACACAATTAGAATTAGAGAAATGAAATACAGACGAGAGAATCCCCTTCTTCTTCTTCTTCTTCCGTTGCAGTACAGTCCACCGTCAGGTGTATTGTCGTACTGTTGAGGTGCAGTGCACCAGATCGACGTTGCTCTATCCTTTCAATTGTTGAACGCCAAACAAGGTAGCAGCAACTCCCATCTTTTAACGTCTTTTGGTATGACGCGGCCGAGGTTCGAACCCACGACCTCCCGATTGTGAGGCGGACGCTCTACTGACTGAGCCAACACATCGGTTGTTATAGCTATGTGACAAAAAAAAATTGAACTGCATACATCTTGATACAAATAGTATCATAGGAAAGCTCTTTAAGAGACCTTTCCAATGACACTAACAACTTTCAAATTGGTCAAGTAACTAAAAAGTTATGATAATTTAAGTCCTGTCATTTCAACCATATTTCCGGCCACTGTCTTAATGTAAAACCAATGGAGGGCATGAAAAAATGTGTGACCAATATGGAGGGAATTTCATGTCACACTATAAACACACGCATAACTTCTCTATTTCTGAGACTTTTGAAGTGATCTAGGTATCAATGGAAAGCTGAAATTGAGCCTGGAGCAGCTACTAATTAGTTACTTTCTTAACAGTAAGTATATTGATTTATGCTAATTAACTTGTTATGTGAAATATGGAAAATATTTGTTACAATTGTATTTGTAGAAAACGAAGAATATTATGTATAAAAAAACACATTAAAATAGAGTTTGATTCAGGGTGCCTTTTAATTTATAATTTAACAAACACAAAATAAAAGCTGAAAATAATTTTTAAAAAAAATTTAATTTTAAATTAGAATGATTAATAAAACTATTCATCAATTTGATTTTTAATCAATTGATTTCAGATTGAAGAGAAAGTTGAAATTTATTTTTCCCCCAAGAATTACATAATCATATTTGAAAAGAAAGTATAATGACAGTTAAATTCATAGAAATGCGGATATGTTTGATTCATAAATCTTATTTCACGACAAAAACATTTGACCAGTGTCAGATGCGCTATCTCTGCCGCGCCCACCACGTCCAGCGGTCTGTCAGAAGCCAGACCACTGGCGGGGTATCATCGACCGAGCGCCAGCTCTTGGCCCGGTGCCCCCGGCGGCCTAACTCCAGGTACAACTATCCAAAGTCGACCTCGCCCATTTTATGGCTAATTGCATCGCTTAATTTCGGCCGGTAAGATAGAAATTTGTACTTACACTTCAAGAAAATTACTGTAACTATGTAGCAGGCTCCTTCATTTTACGATTTAACGATTGTTTTGATGAAAAAATGGAATTTCCTCGCAGAGCCGACCTTTTCCCCGTACTGTACCGTCGATACAAATGACTCGATCGCACTGTGTGATCGAGTCAGCGACGTATATACGGTACATTACACACAGTGCGATCGAGTCATTTGAATCGACGGTACAGTACGGGGAAAAGATCAGCTCGGCGAGGAAATTCCATTTTTTTCATCGAAACAATCGTTAAATCGTAAAATCAAAGAGCCTGCTACATAGTTACAGTAATTCTCTTAAAGTGTAAGTACAAATTTCTATCTTACCTGCCGAAATTAAGCGATGCAATTAGCCATAAAATGGGCTAGGTCGACTTTGGATAGTTGTACCTGGAGCTCCAACGCTGCGCGTTGGAGCTCCTTTGAGTTACCGGCGGCCTGGCTTCTGACAGACCCGCTGTGCAAGAGTTTCCTGCGTGACCTATTTGAAAGCTGGCGCATGTCTAGAATCTAGTCAAAATGAATCATTTCATACTTTGATAATTAACAAAAGTTATGTTCACTGTTTTAATAAATATTTTACTCATTTTACTGATGAAATTCGATGATGAAAACGGCCAAAAATTTTCTAAAATTTCAAGGGATGATATCAATTTCTGGATGGTGGATGTCCACATTGAAACTTACATGTATCGAAAGTGCAGAATCTGGGCTACTCAAATACGGCCTCGAGAAAGTTGCGCCGATTTGCGCTCGCTCGAGAGAGCTGATTTTCAATTGGGATGTATGCAGAGGCGATGTCACTTGCGAACAGAATGTGAACAAGCCTTCTCGCCATACTTGGCGCTCGCGGTACCGTTGCATTTGCACATACCTAATAGTTAGGAATGAAATAAGGCCAAGTGAGATACAGTCTAGGGGGATCGAAAGATCAGAGAGAGAGAGAGATGGAGAGTTGAATAAAATAAAAATCAAGAGATGGGAAGAGAAAGAGAGAGAGAAAGATCGAGGGAAAAAATATGAGATACACCCCAAGAGTCTACATGAATAGCTATCAAAAGAGGAGAGCACAGATAATTACGAAAATAACAAGACTGGCTCGAAGATGAAAAAGAAGCAATAGACTGTAACTTTCTTAAATTTTGTTCAATTATATTGGAGTGCATTGCAGTCTGGCATTATTGTACAACTGTAATAAGATTTATGTATGTATACGCTTGCTGTGAATTTATCTAACATGATGTGACTTTTGTTTCTTCAGTTGACAGTGATGCTAATATTGGAAGGACGATTCGAGCTGGTAATGCAACGGTCATCACCATGAGTCCCGAACGCCCCCCTCGGATACCCATCCACGCGATGGGAGGAGAGGGGCCGTTCGGCTCCCCCGTTCAATATCTTTATGCTACCGGTAGAACCAGACGAAGACTACAGCTCTATCCAGGTTAGTCCATGGTTCCCCATATTCTGCACCTTAGAAAGGAAAATTAAGGTATTGTTGATTATCGATCACTACCAGCAACCGATTTCTTCCGCAACCAAGACTGAAGCAATAAGAACTAACAAACGGTTCACACTCCTTTATCCTTGTCGTTTGATTCCAGATGGAACGTTGAGAAGTATTATCGAGAAGAAGAAAGAAGATCCTAGTTTGCATTTTACACTTCACTATTTAAGTTTAATTTTCTTGATTTAACATCTATTCCCGTACCCTTACTCCTAGTTTTCTCAGGCATGGAATTCGAAGGTTTAATACAAAGGAAATGATCTTGCAAACATTGAGCTAGATGTTTTGGCAAAAATGTGAAAGAATAGGGTTCTGTGTATATGGCAAAAGCAAAAAGTGATCAAGAAAGAAAAAGGATTTCTTAATTTCTTAATTTCTTAAGTTAACTGGAAAAATATATAAGTATTATGGATGTGATATATCATAAGCGTTTTCTTGCATAATTTACATACATGATTTTGAATGATATTTTGAAATTACTTTTCTAGACTTGGACCGCCCCGTCTCACCCACATTTGATGACTTCAAGCCTCAGATGGCCAGCACCCCAGGCCCTTCGTCCCCATGCAGGTCATCACCCCGTACGTCACCACGGAAACGCAACATCACCCAGACATCCGACTACTACAGTCGTCTTGGGACCGCGGAGGAGAGCATTCTTCAGGAGAGTGTATCGTGGCTGAGGAGAGCGAAGAAAGCTAGGAAGGAGAGGAAAGAGTCAGCGGTCGACCTTGTCAGGAGGTTGAGGGCACTCACAGCTGATCAGCTAGCAACGGTGATCGGTGACCTGGTCAAACAACATCCTGACTTGGAGGAGGTAAGTTGTTTTGATGAAGCTACTGTTGATTGTACATGTAGGCCTCAAGTTGTGGGGCACATACTAACTTCGACCCTGGATCCAACACTATATCTACATGTAACCCTCGACCCAACTCTCCAACTCATAGCAACCCTAATCCTGTATCTTTCACAAAATATATCACCATGCTTTAAGCCCACCGCACAAGTATACGATTGATCTACGATTCGATTTTGAAAATAAATCGAAATATCATTAAATCTAGGCAGTTTAACAAGTGAAAGCTACCTGATTCAGGTTCTGAACAATAATATCAATACTCAGTATAGGAATTTGGTGCGATGTCAGCCTTATATCTGGAATAATGGCCAGATGAGTTTCAAACCTAGACAATCGCAGGACTGCTCTGACGTCACTACGATTCAGAGCCGATTTGGCTTTTCCTCTGACTAGAAAACTCGTACTAGGCCGTAATTTTGATTTTACTATCTATGTAACTATTCAGAACCTCAATAACACATATTTTATGTGTTTAACTGTTTATACATGTATATCTAATGCTGTAACATTTTCTTTCAAATTCGGATCGTAGACCGATCGTATAGTGTGCGGTGGGCTTTATAGATCACATGTATGCTTTATTAGCACGTAAAGAGAAGGTTGATTTTGTGAGCTTTCTCATTCCTTCTTTGTCACTTTGGAAGCACGTCATAGTAAAAATGTCACCTTAACAGGATTGCTCTTCAAATGCCCTCATATTCGAAATATGACAAGAAATAGCTGAAGTGTTCTGGCTGAACATTCCTCATGTGTGCATTCCCATATATCCATTTCTGTGTGCGGTGCGTGTGCTTTTCAGCGGTCAATTTCTTATCATTTTGACGATTCCCAAACTTCACAGAATGCAGCAGTCCTTATGTAGACATGATCAACCTTTCCCAATTCCTTTGAGAGTTTCTTTCACAACATAATCGCATGACCAGAACTCAGCTTTATCTTTAAGTAAAATATCGGTCATTTTTATATTTTTCTTGGGGAGGGGGGTCAAGTTGGGAGATCAGTGTGTCTTATTTGTATCTGAAATAAAATTTAATTTCTGTACCAGGACTAGTATCCTCACCCTTTCTCAATACCCTAAATATTTTCTCTCTTTTTCTAACTCGTAGGATCTCCAAGACTTGATCCAGAGCCTGACATATCATCATGTGAATTAGAGATCTGTGAGCTGCTTCATAACATCTACCGAGCTATGCCAAGGCAGAGACTAAGCTCATCACGTAGTGCCTACTCTTATAGGCAGGTTAGGCTACACATCATTAAGTTCAAGGTAAGCATCTGTCTTTGGGCCATTCCGTGCAGAGTGTATACGGAGAGGGAGAACCTCCGGTTGACCTAGCTAAGAGGTTGATGGCGCTCACAGCTGATCAGAGTCAGTGCCGTATACATATAGAAAGAGTCTGGCCAGCTCTGCTCCAGTGGGTAACAATATGGTGGCATGATGCTTTGTTAGGCAAGCATGTAACAAAGGAATATACGCCATGTTGTAACAAGCTGAAACCGAGTTGGCCAGACTCTCTCTATATACAGCACTGAATGACTAGGTGGTAATACCAGAAAAACTTCATTATTCAATGGTCATGTCAAAAGATTTCTCATTTTTTGATGAAATACTGTATGTGAGGGGAAAAAAGTCATTGCATGTTTAGTGCTAGATATAATACTCCGATCAGAGTCATGATGATCGAGTTTCAAATTTTTGACCTTTTATTTCAGATCATCTTCAGGTACTAAAACAGAAGAATATAGTCTGAAAGTTTGACATCAAGTGAACTTGATCAGATAAATTACATATAACACATTGCATGGAATTGCATCTATAATACATACTCTCGCGAATATTGCTCTCCGGTCAATTTCCTACTCTATCCGAATTCCTGACTTATTCTCGAAACCAAACACTGTGGCCACAAATTTAGGAAGAGGTTGATTTTAAACCATGATCTAAACTATGGTTGAAACCTCCGCCTTGGACTAAAATAAGCGTAAATAAGCCCATTACTATCATCCCATTGGAAATGAAGACATGCGCGTACTACGCTTATGGAGGATTAAACCATGGGTTATTATAGAACGGGTCGAGAAATCCCTGCAATCTGATTGGTTGAGAGGCATTGATCAATTTGTACTGGATGCATGAATTAAGCCGCGATATGCACTATCGATAGCGAGATCAAAACGATATCCTTCTAAAATGCGAGTGCGAGAGAGCTACGAGTACGATATTTGACTGTTTACAGAATTGCAAGAAAATGAGACAAGATTAGATGTTAATTTTTGTTGACTTCGGATTTTGATGGTAAGCCCAATATGATCCGATTAAATTTATACCCGATCAAAAATGAAAATCTTCAATGTTAAAACTTAAAATGAACACATCTCGCTCACATCACACAGTGTAGTGCAGTGCAGTGCCACTGCTGCGTTACAGTCACAGGCTGTACGCTGCATCCATTTGCATCGGTTACATTCACTGTTCAGCGACACTGACTGGCCTGACTGAAAAGTGAATTTGACGGCAAGACTTTCACTTGAAGTTCTCAGAAGCTTTGTATGAATTCTTCAAATTGATTGATAAAATTAATTCATGTCATGTAAATAGACTAGATACTAGATTAGATCTAACTTAGGCTAGTTGTTGACTGTCGTGGATTCTTATTTTACTCAGATCTAAATTTAAAAAAAATAATTGACATTAGTTAGCTTCGGGTCAAGACTCTTAACACTTGTAGAAAAATGAAATTCTGAAATTTAACCTAAAATAGCCAGATTTTCAGTTCTCTATGGAACTTATTAAATTCATAAAATCTATTTATGATGCATAAAAGTGATTTACCAGTTCAAGCCTGTAGCATGGCCTTGTATAAGGGTTTTTTCTTTATTATGCATCCGGTAAATTTTTCATGCGTCCGGTAAATTTTTCATGCATCCGGTAAATTTGCCATGCACTGGTAATGATTGAAAAAAAAAAATGAATTTTTGGCAAGAATTTGTCTACCGTTCTATAAAACAGATGATGCACATGTTTTTTCGTGAGTCGGTAGGAATAGTGTGCATATGCGGTAACTATGGAAACTGGTCTAAACATTCCATAGTTACCTTATGCACACAATTCCTACCGACGCACTCAGACCTGTGCATCATTTGTATACTAGATAAACCTCTCTCATGAATTTGGGCGTTTACTTATAACTCTAACTCAACCTGGTTTTATAAATTTACCCAAATCATGTTCACACGTATTGTAGATCTTATGTTTCTGTTTTTTAAATACTGACATTGCTTGTATGCATTTAGGTTCCATATATCTGCATGTGTAAAGTTCAAGAGGGTAATAGATTTTGGTCAACTGTGGATGATTATAAAATCTTTAGAGGGGGCCACTTGTATTACTGAAAGAGCATTGTCTCCATTATACACCTTACATTTCTCAAAGTCGCATATTAAAGTTGAATTTTCCCTAAGTTGAATCAATTTCTTTGACCAAACTATGCAAAACATGTCACACATTTACATTTCCTAAGTCGAATTTTGCTTAAGTCAAACTATCTTTTGTGGTCCCAACAGATTTCACTTAAATGCAAAGTTAACTGTATATACACTGTAAGGCCTACAGTATTGAATATTGACAAACCTCTTACATTGACTCACCATTCCTATCCAGTGTCTATGCTCAGTCATTCATGAATGGCCAACAGTGAAAAGAGGGTTTAAAATCCATTTCCAAGAAATGAAAGCAGCCATGATTTTACGGTCTATTCATGAAGGTATGAGACAACACTGACAAGATCAGACTAAGCTCCAACATTTGTAAAGGGGTGGTGTTTCTCATTGTGTTGATACTGCTGTCTAAACTATCGAAAAGAGGTTCATACAGGTCTGTACAGGTACTTGCAGATTAAAACTCTTGACTGGTGTTATAATGTCAGACTGTGGATTTCTGTTGAGTTAAATCCAATTTATTTGAAATTTTCGTTTTACTTGTCAGCATTAAATAACATATCATGCACAAGTTTTGACCGGAGCTGAAAAAGTGAATCTAATCACTGCTCCCCTCACCCATTTATATCGTTATACATTTGAATCTCCCTCCGTTTTCGCCATCTCTTGTCATCAGCGTCTTTTTAAAGGTTAATGATTAATGATAAAGTTGAGTTCTGGTCATGTGATTACATTGTGAAAGAAACTTTCTCAAAGCAGTTGGGAAAGGTGCTTCATGTCTACATAAGAATTGGGGTATATGAGAATCGTATCAAGAATATTAGAATCATCAAGATGTAGCATGAATGTCATATTTCGAATATGAGGGCATTTGAAGAGCAATCCTTTTCAGGGGACATTTCTACTATAAAGGTTTTTTTCTTCAAACTGACTTAAAAGGATTGAGAAAGCTCACAAATTATTTTTTGCCTTTCACAGAACTCAACCTTCTCTTTTTTAGGTTAAAGGTTCATTTTATTTCTACACATGCCTATTTTGTTCAAGAACTTAACAAAATAATTAACAAAACACCACAAAATTAATCAGAGTCATGTGACAAATACAATACAAAATATGTTTTAGTGTTTACAGGTAATAGAAGTAATAAAGTTGATCAAAAAATTCAATTGATGTAATGTCTAGTATAAAAGTGATTTATAAGTACTCTAGAAACATAGGTGGTGGAGTGTGTTGAAATTGATATCGTTTAGTAATATAGCATATTTTTTTTCCTGTTCCCCCATACAGAAGGAATGCATCCAACATGGCCGCCATTTCTTGAAATGTAAAGCATGGGATGCTGCAGTTCGATATGTGCTGGTTGCCTGGCAACACGTCCACAAACTCCCTGTGTAAGTACAAAGGCGTGTTAAGTTCTGGTTTAGCTGCAATTTGATTCTAAGGATGGCAAAACTAGTGACCTGTGTGATGATCAGATCCTAGAAAGCATCTAATTTTCCGAAAAGACACAATTTTGGACCTTTCAAATTAGAGCATGGATTAATGCTTTTCTTGAATGAGGTGCCTTTTCCATATTTGGGGATTAGCATAGACGTTATGGTAGAAGAAGGGAGTTGATCCTGAAAGATAAAGTTGAGTTCTGGTCATGCAGTTACATCATGATAGGAATTGTCTCAAAGCAACTGGGAAAGGTTGATCATGTCTTCATGAGAATTGGTGTATATTGTGAGGTTTTGGAATCAACAAATTAATCAGAAATTGACCCAATCTTGCTTGAAAGCACACACAGAAATTGGTATATGGGATTGCAGACAAATGTGGCATGAATGTTTGGCCTGAACACTTGGGATATTTCTCGTTAGATTTTGAATATGTGGGAATTTGAAGAGCAATCCTTTTCAGGGGACATTTCTACTATGATGTTCTTCAAACTGACGTAAAAAGGAATGAGAAAGCTCACTAATTATTTTTCACCTTTCCCAGAGCTCACCCTTCTCTTCAAAGAATTCTTGAATCCTTAAAATAAAGAAGTGAGCCCCAAAGCATTTTAAGTGTCAGACCTTTCAGAATTTATCCTGGATGAATGTTGTCCTTCAAGTTCTCATGGGGAATTCAAATGACATATCAGCTTGTGTTTAATCCATTATCCATAATTCTGGGAAATAGGCCAAAAGTTTCTATCTAGTTAAAGAATCAAACAAACTGTGTCCTATTGTTGTGTTATTAGATCCTGGCTTGTCTTTGTAAGCCTTTTAATGAGTTATTTATGACAATGGATGGGTTGACCTCAAGATAATTGTCACCTATGTGCCTAATTGGATCTATTGATGTTAACAGATGTTGGTAGAAACATGGTCAAAGGCTTATTTAGGAAGAAACAAGATTTACTTTTGAATACTGGATTGAGGCAGGAGTGGTTTTCTGGCCTTGTATTATAAGTTACCAGGTAATGAAGTGAGATCCCTTGGTAGCAGGATGTTAAGATACGAATGATGACAAGTGTCTGGTTATACTCTGACTGTTTGTATTGGAATTGGTGTATGAATCTTGCCAAGAGTTTGCCTTCTGTTGTTTGTGTTGTATGTCAAGCCTGGTTAAAAGTAGGGGTGGGAGTTTCGGGTATTTTTTCAATTCGGGAACCCGACGATTTTTCGGGCGGGTTCCCGGTTACCCGAAAATCATATAACACAAATTACAAGCTTATATTTACCCTTAAGAAGCTATTAACACTGGGAAAAACTCGAAAGCGCATCACTGCAGTGGGGCGCTACATGGATATTTACATGTAGATATTGAATGGCTGGTCGACGTTATCTACCGCCTTGTCATGTTATATACATGAGTAATCATTAAATACTTATTTTCGGGAAACGGGCATGTAATATTTTGACCCGGGACCCGATGCTCTCGGGCGGGACCCGGGTACCCGGTTTTTAGTCCCAGCACTAGTTAAAAGTTCGTAAAATTTCATAGGCTTCTCCTAACGTGAAATTCATTTGGTGATATTGCAATCACGTGAATAACAAATAATAATGAAAGGGAAAATTTATTAAAATATAATATATTTTCTATCAGTGGATAAGTCCCGGACTGTGAACCACGAGGTCCGGAGTTCGAATCCCAACGCAGCACTAGCGTCCTTTGGCAAGACGTTAATCTACATTTGCCACTCTCCACCCAGGTGTTAAAAGGGTACCCGGTAGGATGCGAAAGTTAATGTCGTTTGCTTCAAAGCAATGTGAGCGTCACTGTACTGCCCACTACTGGAATACTCCCCAGGGAGTGGAGAATGTGCATATATTGTGTGCGGGCATGCCAGAATCCTATGACCGGGGTAATAATATATATCTGTAATTGCGAGCGCTTTGGGCCACTATGGGAAAAGCGCGTTATAAATGCCAGGTATTATTATTGTATCCCCCGGCAGTATGCCGGAGGATACTTTGGATTCAGCAGCGTTTCGCCGCCGCCGCCGCCGCCGCCGCGTCACATTCTTGTGTGCGCTCTAGCGGTCGCATTTCTCGACGAATTTTTTTCAAACTTCCTGTGGACGTGTATCTTGGTAAAATCTGGACCCCTATAGTTTCTGGTGATGCTGCCCCCAGTGTTACGTCTGTTATAGGGTAAAAGGCCATATTTTTTTGGATAGTTTGTGTGCGCTCTAGCGGTCACATTTCTCAACGGATTTTGTTCAAATTTTGTATGGAGGTGTCTCTTGGTAAAATCTGGAACCCTATAGATTTTGGTGATGCTGCCCCCAGTGTTCCGTCTTTTATAGGGTCAAAGGTCATATTTTGATAGATGTCTTGTGTGTACTCTTGTGTGCGCTCTGGCGGTCACATTTATCAACGGATTTCGTTCAAATTTTGCATGAAGGTGTCTCTTGGTGTAATTTAAAAACCTATAGTGTTTGGTGATGCTGCCACCAGTGTTCCGTCTTTTATAGGGTCAAAGGTCATACTTCAGGGCATGGCGTGAGTGCACTCTGCAGGCCACATTTCTCAACGGATTTTGTTCAAATTTTGTATGGAGATGTATCTTGGTATAATCTACACATGTTTAAGTTTTGGTGATGCTGCCCTCATTGTTCCGTCCTTTATAGGGTCAAAGGTCATTTTTCCATTTCTTGCACTCTTACTTCTGCATTTCTCAACGGATTTCGTTCAAATTTTGCATGAAGGTGTCCCTTGGTGTAATCTAAAAATCTGTACTTTTTGGTGATGCTGCCACCAGTGTCCCGTCTTTTATAGGGTCAAAGGTCATACTTCAAGGGATGGCGTGAGTTCACTCTGCAGGCCACATTTCTTGATGGATTTCTTTCAAATTTTGTATGGAGATGTATCTTGGTATAATCTACACATCTTTACTGGTTGGTGATGCTGCCCTCATTGTTCCGTCCTTTTAGGGTCAAAGCTCATTTGTCCCTTTTGTGCAATCTTACTTCTGCATTTCTTGACAGATTTCATTCAAATTTTGTATGGAGATGTATCTTGGTATAATCTACACATATTTAATTTTTGGTGATGCTGCCCTCATTGTTCCGTCCTTTATAGGGTCAAAGGTCATTTTTCCATTTCTTGCACTCATCTGCATTTCTTGACGGATTTCGTTCAAATTTTGTATGGAGATGTATCTTGTTATAATCTACACATATTTAATTTTTGGTGATGCTGCCCTCATTGTTCCGTCCTTTATAGGGTCAAAGGTCATTTTTCCATTTCTTGCACTCTTCTGCATTTCTTGACGGATTTCGTTCAAATTTTGCATGAAGGTGTCTCTTGGTGTAATCTAAAAACCTATAGTTTTTGGTGATGCTGCCACCAGTGTTCCGTCTTTTATAGGGTCAAAGGTCATACTTCAGGGAATTGCGTGAGTGCACTCTGCAGGCCACATTTCTTGATGGATTTCTTTCAAATTCTGTATGGAGATGTATCTTGGTATAATCTACACATCTTTACTGTTTGGTAATACTGCCCTCATTGTTCCGTCCTTTATAGGGTCAAAGCTCATTTGTCCCTTTTGTGCACTCTTACTTCTGCATTTCTTGACGGATTTCATTCAAATTTTGTATGGAGATGTATCTTGGTATAATCTACACATATTTAATTTTTGGTGATGCTGCCCTCATTGTTCCGTCCTTTATAGGGTCAAAGGTCATTTTTCCATTTCTTGCACTCTTACTTCTGCATTTCTTGACGGATTTCGTTCAAATTTTGCATGAAGGTGTCTCTTGGTGTAATCTGGAACCCTATAGATTTTGGTGATGCTGCCCCCAGTGTTCCGTCTTTTATAGGGTCAAAGGTCATATTTTGATAGATGTCTTGTGTGTACTCTTGTGTGCGCTCTGGCGGTCACATTTATCAACGGATTTCGTTCAAATTTTGCATGAAGGTGTCTCTTGGTAAAATCTGGAACCCTATAGATTTTGGTGATGCTGCCCCCAGTGTTCCGTCTTTTATAGGGTCAAAGGTCATATTTTGATAGATGTCTTGTGTGTACTCTTGTGTGCGCTCTGGCGGTCACATTTATCAACGGATTTCGTTCAAATTTTGCATGAAGGTGTCTCTTGGTGTAATTTAAAAACCTATAGTGTTTGGTGATGCTGCCACCAGTGTTCGTCTTTTATAGGGTCAAAGGTCATACTTCAGGGCATGGCGTGAGTGCACTCTGCATGCCACATTTCTTGATGGATTTCTTTCAAATTTTGTATGGAGATGTATCTTGGTATATCTCTCAACACATTTCTTTCAAATTTTATATGAAGATGTGTCTTAGTGAAACCTACACATCTAATTTCTACACCATCCTTTTGTTTGAGGGAGGGGATGGGGGAGGGTCTTTGTCCCTCCTTCAAATCGCTGCCAGTGCCGGGGGATACATTTAGCATTGCGCGGCCCCAGCAATGCACATTTCTAGTTATTATTATTATTATCATGTATGCCCCATACCCAAAACATAAGCTTTTGTTTCCTCCGTCTAGATCTTAGTGTACATGTACAATTTAGGTCTCTCCTATCTATGGGACCAGGTATTTGAGGACACTACGATATCACCTTGGTTTGATTCCAGTGATCTTGCAGTTCAAGCGGCACTTCTCTACATTATTATACCCCCGCCAAACAAAGTTTGAAGGAGGTATATACATGTAGGAATCAGCGTACGATTGGTGGGGCAGGTTGGCGGTCGGTCGGTCGGTCCGTGGCAAATCTTGCGCATCAAACTACTTTCTCATTCTTTGAGCATTGCTCATGAAATTAGGCACACATATTGTTCTTGTGGTAAAGATGTGCAAGACATATTGTTTCAATGTGTGGCAAACTGCATTGCATGGTAACGACATATGGCAATAAAACAGGAAAATATTGCAGATCAAATCACTTCCTCATTTTTGGAGCAAATGCTCAGAAAACTTGGCACACACATTGGGGTGAGGGTATTAATCACCTTCAGTGATATTCTAGTTTGAATTTATTCAGTAATCATTTGATTCTTGTATCTTTTATTTTATTAGTTGGGAGTGCCCTGCCCATAACCGCCTGAAGAATAGCTGTTACTTGGGACTGGCTGCTGTGTGTGTAGAGTCCCTCAGGAAGGGAGGATTCAGTCTGCAAGCATTGGAAGAATTCAGACCAAAGTAAGACCATTGTTAATGTCCAGTGTGAATAAATGATTGATGTATTTCAGTTGTAAGTTTCTGGTCGGGTGGAGGGGAGGGGGAGGGGGGAGAGGGGGGGTACATAATGCAAAGATATAAGAGCTGTATGATGTGTTGCAGTGGGATAAAAGAAATAAGAATTGAATATTCAATTCAGTCTCTAATCTAGTAAGAATTACATGTCGGATCATTCCTTCTAGTCCACCTGACGCTTGTATATGGCCAACAGTGAACCTAGAAATGTTCTGTCCATTTTAGTTTTTTTGTGGATTTATAATCGTAAGTAGTCAAAGGACCTTCAGCAATTTGTATAGTTTGCATTTCAAAATCCAGTGTGTTATTCATCTTATGCAGCATAATCTGTGACGCAATGAACGGAGGATATACCAGGGAATTGTATCGTATCGCAGGTTTCATTGCACAAGATTAACAACACTGTTAGCGTAGGGTGCAGCGCGCACATGGTGTGTAAGTTGTCTTGGATGGTTCAACATTGCCTGTGACGTTTTTGATTTATGCACATCATGCAAAATGCTTTCAGTTGCTTCAGGAGTTACAGAGCTGAAATTGTTTGGAGACAACATGGGATCACAAATAAAAAAAACCTCTAACGGACAGAACTTTTCTAGGTTCATAAATGTCAAGTCGACTATTTCTTCTGTGCGGCAGAAAAATGGCCATTAGTGCTTACAAGTAAAATATAAGTAAACAATACACCCATGGATCCCCATGTATCTTTAATAGTTCTAATCATACAAACTACCTAGTTGTGTGTAAAAGAATTTTTTTATTCCACATTTCTTTATTAAACATGAACAAACCAAACAAACCATTCCCGGATAGCTATCCTTTAATACTGAAGTACAGTCAAACCGGCTTTAGCGATCACCTGTTTATAGAGACCAAAATTTTCATTTCCCCTGAACAGCATTTTGTTGTTGAAACATGTTTTAAAGGAACCTGTATGCAGAGACCACCCGCTCATAAAGACTGCTTTTCTTGTCTCCCTTGAGTGGTCTTTATGGGTTTCATTGTACTTACATCAAAGGGGTAAGGCTCCTTGAGAGTAGATGTCCTGAGGAGGTTATTCCCCTAGGTGATAGTTTTCATGGGGTTAGTTGTCCAACATTTGTTTCTAAAAAATCTTCAGGGCTTTTCTCACTCAGTGGGATTATTGATTAACTTTTATTCCTCTAACATGAAAAGGTCCTCAATTATTGTGTGCTGTACCATTGTTGCTTATTAGGTGAGTTCACGCTTGCACTTATTTCTGTTTCTCTTAGGATTGAAGCCATGGTAAGTGCAGCACCAGAGATGACGGCTTGCCTGCAGAGGTTAGATGTCATGACAGAAACGACATCAGAAGCGTGATTAGGAGCAAGATGTGGACACACCCCAGTAAAGTCTAACTTACAAAAATTAAATATTGGGAGAGAAGCGACATCAGAAGCATGGTTGAATCAAGATGGGGACACACCCAAAGGACAGCTAGTCTCTACATTATGTAGATGTTGGATATTATGACAGTGAAGTTCTCTGGAACATACATTTAGCTCAACGTATGGACACAGCATTGTAAGAGGATCACTGATAAAAGTTGGATGTTATTACAGAAAGAACATTAGAATCGTGGACACACCTCAGGAAAACGTTGACTACGGATGGTACCTTGGTTTGACAGAACTATCTGTTGAAGGGTAGCTTCAGTTCGGATATAGACACAGGCTTGGTTTGCACACTCATCATTTTTCACCCGACAGTTCAGACGCATCGTTGAAGCGAAGCAAAGATCAAGTGGACAGTTTGAGCTTGGAATTCTGGAATGACATTGGAATTGCTTCTGTGCTTGGCTATAGAAGTTATTTTGTGTGAACATGTGAGTTGTAGGTTCATTGGATAATGACAAACTCGGCAAGGAATTCACAATGGTGGTTTATGTCTGAATAAATGGCACGCTGACTGAGCTTGTATATTGGAAACCTATAACGGAACTAGAGCATCGTTTAAAGATAAAGTTGAGTTCTGGTCATGTGATTACATTGTGAAAGAAAATGTCTCAAAGCAATAAACCGCTTCAGTAATGTATGCAAATTTTATGCATACCTTTCAAACAAAGGTTGTTCTTGACAACCTGAAAGCTTGCCGGAGATAGCAACAAATACATGCAAACTGGATTGCAAGCATTGAGGCTCATTTAAAAAAAGCATGTTCATGGAAAAGCTTGTCACTCGGTGCTCAGAGAAGACATGTATATGTGCATAAATTTGTATACATTACAGAAGCGGTCTATTGGGAAAGGTTGATCAAGACTATGTAAGAATTGGTGTATACTGTGAGGATTTGGAATCATCGTAATAAGAAATAAACCCAATCTCTCTTTAAAGCATATGCACTGCCCACATAAATTGGTATATGGGACTGCACACACATGTGGCATGAATGTTCAGCCCGAAATACTTCAGATATTTCTCGTCATATTTCGAATATGAGGGCATTTGAAGAGCAATCCCTATCACGGGATGTTTCATCTATGATGTTCTTCCAAACTGACATAAAAGGAATGAGAAAGCTCACTAATTATTTTTTACCTTTCCCAGAACTCAACCTTCTCTTGAACAGTTTTCTTGTATTTTGGTAGGTAAAGTGTGATATAAACCAGGGGTGGTATTCTGAAAAAAAAATGTTATCATTTATGTTGTTAAATCAAATTTAATTCAAGGGATCGACAATAAATAAAACTATATAGCTGATAGAGGGCGTAAACAGATATTTATCAAATGCTTGCTTTTCATTGGTTGATGCATGTTGCGGGAGCTGTAGTTCCAGCTTTAGGTTGTGCTGTCTAGTTCCAGTCTTTTCGCTAATATACAGTACATTTCTATCGTGGCTACGTACAACATGATACAGTCCTACTCTTGCATTTCCCAGCAAAGAACCATCCCCACAAAGACCTTGTGCAAGCATTGATGTAATTTCATTTGTATCATCTTTTGTATGAGAGCAGCTGTATTTTTTCATTGGTCAGTGTACAGTCAATCATTTTGTGCAGTACAGTGTACATGTATTCAAATCTTATATTTGATGATTCAGAATTTCAGACTATTTCTTAGAATCACATTGGGCCTCAATCTTTTATGAAATCAATTTATAGATATGTAGCATGCTCGACTTCTGTGGCTTAGAATTTGTAAATATCCTTCCTCTTTTTTTTCTCTCTCTTCCATCATTTGCAACCATTACGTTACAACAAAATAAATGTTATTTTTGATATTTAAATTCATGTATTTGCTGATTACATTAAACAGGGTATTGTACAGAATAGTTTTGTAGGACTTATGTCTTATTCTCAAACAAACAAACAAAGAACAACTTAGGTTCAGCTTGATATTTCCAATATTTTCCCCAAAGAATTTTTTGGGTTATGCTATCTATTCCGTGTAGTTATTGAATTTATTCAAGGGTTTACTCTATTAATCTCTTTTTATCCAGTCTATCTGACATGTTTCTTTCCCTTTTCTACTACATGTATTTTTTTGTATATGAAGTTTGAAAATCACTATTGCCTGATCCACGATTGCTTCCTTTTGTTGAATAAACTTTATTTTATTAATTTAATGATAAATATATATAGTACAATGTAAATATGTTCAAGAACTGTCATTTTTGAGAGGTTTATCTACCGTGTTGTTCATGTTTGAGATGTAAACTAATCATTTCACATACATGTACATGTGACTTTTTGCTCAGGTAACTGACAAACTTGTATGAAGTTTGGATAACAATACATTAATAAGCAGTTGAAGTATTAAATAACATTCCATATTTTAATGTGTACTTGATTCTTGAATAATAATTTATTAATGTAGCATTACTGTACTTCTTATTTGAGCATCATGATCTCTTTTGGAGATTTAGTGAGTTTGATATTTAGTGAACTGCTGAATATTAGCCTAAAATTGATGTTTTTCAAATTGCTTATGTGCACTGCATGAAATTGTATGGGCTATTTTGTACGAAGAATTAATTTTTTTTTTTAGTCCAGTCAGATTTTAAGTCAAGTTCATCTTAGAGATACACTGTACTGAAGTTTTTACCAGTACTTTGATTGACAGTCCTTTGTTTAAAATGTACCATTATTGACTAATCATTTTACAATATCACAGCCAGACTTGTGTGAATTTCGATATGACAGAGTTACCCAACATCATCATTATCATCGTCATCACCTGGATACAAGGAGAAGTTGATCCCGTAATCCTCGGTCACTTCCTAAGAGTTAGTTTAATTCTGCATCTGCAGTCGATGGGAAATTTATTGTCTTTATCATATACTATTGCATGAGCGCAGGGGGTTGAGACAGATTTGATCATGATAGATATGCTTTGCAAGTATCGATGGAGTTTGAGTCAATTACTTCTTGAGGAAGGCTGTTCCAGTCAGACACAGCTCTGTTGCTAAAAAAGCATTTCCTTGTATCTAAGCGAGACCTTTCCTTGAATATCTTTAGGGAATGTGATTTATGTCCCCAGGGTTGAGTGTTCTTTGATAGAATGATGAAATGGTTTAGCCTTACCATGCCCTTAAGAATTTTAAAGACTGTAATGATAAAGGCTACACGGAGCTCAAGCAATTTATTAGAAGAGGCCTTGACTAGAAAAGCAAAAGGATCCCTCATGAATACATGCATTGGTGGATCGGGGTTGCACTTCCGGCCCGTACCCCCCCCCCCCCCCCCCCCTCGGAAGAAAAGTATGCATTTTGACCATGGAGGATCCACCCTTTTGTCGATTGTGCCCCTCCCTTTTAGAATGAAGATCTTTCGAGAAGCTGGCAAGACCAAAAAATTACGGGTCTACCTTTTCCAAAAGTTGACAAACCTGCATTTGTGTGCCCCCCCCCCCCCCCTTATACCTAATCCTGGATCCACCCCTGAATACATGTATTAGATTTATTCATTTATGTTCACATTTTGAAATTGAAATGTGAATTTATCAATGTGCTATTGTTAGTACATGTATAATCATTATTTTCTGTAACTACTTTCATTACAGTATCCATTCCATTAGGCTGCCTGCCTTATTTTTTTGTTTTCTTTTTCCTCTTCTTAAGCCCAAGTCTCACTATTGCAGCAGCCGATCGCCGACCAACGACCGTCAGTCCGTTGTCTGTGATCATAGGGGGTTTTTTTTAAAACAAAAGTATTACTTCTACAAGGCAGCCTTGTAAGGATGTTCATTGGGTGACAACTGGTCACCAACCAATGAAAGGTTTTCAATGTTGCATCGAAAACCTATTCCCGACCAAACTGGTTGGCAGAAGATACTTCTGATCTTTAAGCGGTCGTATAAAGGTAGACTACCGGTCTGCAACCGATAGGCGACCCTGTTTGCAACCTATAGGCGACAAGTCGCTGAGTAAAAGAATATTTCAAATTTCCGGGTTTCAGGCGACAGTATGTTTTTGCAGATTTTTGGCTTGTGATGGTCGGCAACCAGTCTCAACTCTAGAGTGACCCAAGACTTACATCTATGTTCATGTACAAACTTGAATACATGTATTTTCCTCAATTCAGGAAAGAATTCTGGAAAACTGGAAAAAGTTGTTTCACTGCAAGTGCCTTATTGATATTTCTATGCATTATGTTTTCCCTGTCATTGATATCTCTATATATGACCTGTTCTCTCTCTCTCTCGGTTTTATACGTTGTTAATAGTACTTTCATGTACATGAAGATACATGTACGGGTACATTATTTCCATTTTTGAAACTGTTCAGTTTATTGAGCAGGATATTGAAAATATACTGTATGTATTTTTCTATTCATTTTTCCTTCAAAATTTTCTCCATCGATACTGAGGGCAAATTTTGTGACAAATTTTTATGTAAAAAAATTGTTGATGGATTTTTATGTAGGTTTGTGAGGCAGATTGTACATGTTGGAGATGTATTTGTATTTGGTCCTTCAATAGACCGCACGTTGTTGAATAATAATTTCAAGATTTGAATAAATAAATGTACCAACAAATGAAAAAAAGTAGTCTTTCCTTGAATGTTTTTTGTATTCGAGATTTGTAATAAACCATTTCTCCCTCCCCCCCCCCCCCCACATTCTTTCTCTCTCTCTCTCTCTCCCTCCCTCCATCTGTTTGACCATATTCATTCTTAGCACCTCTTCTTTCACTCATTGGCCCAAATTTACGAAAGAGATTGATCTTAACTCATGGTTTAAACCTAAATAAGCCAGCGTAGTATGCGCTCGTCCTGTCCAATGAAAATGCAATAAACGCTTTTTGAGTCCACCAGGGACCATGGGTTAAATTAACCTTGATGAATTTGGGTCTTCACGTCTCTGCTTTCTCCTTTCAACCATCGTGATCAGTCACACTCCTTCACATGTCATGCTTCATTGACCATCTCTCTCCATATGTGCACAAACTGGTACTATGAACATTTCGAACAAAATATACAGCTCCTCATTGTAGCTTCCACAATTGCCCTGGTAGACAAAAGAACATCCCTTCATTGCCATTATGTAAAAAATATGTAGAACAGGGGAGCATTTCATCAAGCGTTTTGTCAGTGATATTTACCGACAACTGTTACAAGCTACTGAAATCCTTGCATCTGATTGGCTGAGAGCAAATTTGTCAGTCAAAATCACTGACAAAACGCTTGATGAAACGCTCCCCAGGTGTCACATGCATATTCACCTGGTCAACTTATTTCACATAATAGCAATCAAGGGATGTTCTTTCGTCTACCAGAGCAATTGCGGCGGGTACAATGAGGAGCTGTATATTTTGTCTGCTCTCTTCTGTCATCGTGTTCATAGTGATGGACCACTATCCATAACGCTGGACTCGAATAGCGGTCCTTATAAATGCGACCAGACCCTGATACAAGGTCATTTTGCTAGTCCCAGGTTGTCATGTTCTGTAGTTTTTTTTTTACTCTGATATAACAAAGTAATTATCATGGTCACAAGGCCCTCGTTACATTAAGTTTCCAACATCTGCAAATTTAATTCACCATCTCTCTCTCTCTCTCTCTCTCTCCCCTCTCAGCATTTCATAAATTCATTTTCTCCTATTGTGCACATGCATCCCTTACTACAATTACTAACAAATAATGTGTCAAAGAGAAACGTGTCTCTGAACTCTAGTTTTCCTTTGTCATGTTATCTACCACTATTTGGAACCTTTTTTTTCCTTTCGCCACCCCCCCCCCCCCCACCCCCCCCCCCCCCCCCCCCCCCCCCCCCCCCCCCCCCCCGTTCAAAATGATAAAATACAGTTAACTTTGCATAAGTCTAATCCGTTGGGACCACAAAATATAGTACGACTTATGCAAAATTAGACCTAGAAAATGTAATATTTTGGTGAAAAAAATGATTCGACTTCGGGAAAGTTTGACTTATGCGACTTCCGAGTTATGCAAGAAGAAAATAGGTGCATCTACAAGATTTGAGACAACTAGACAAGACAGGTAAAAAATGGTATTACATAGACTGAATGACTGAATTTATTGACATCGCTCAACAAATCTCTTAGTTCTTGCAATCATCAACAGACTGTATGCAGGGTTTGTGGGCAGATAATGGAATCATGTAGTTCATTTCTAAGAGTCCTTCTGGTTTATCGTGCGTGAGCATCTCCAAAGTGACGTCTCGATTCAAATCGATGAGGTGAGTCGAAGAAGCATTTTGGAGATGTGTGGGTGGGTTCTGGTATGACAAGTGTACGCGACTGGTATTGTTGATCACATGACATGTTGATCATGTGACTTTACTTCCTGCTTTGTTTTGATTTGACTTGTGCTGCTATCCTGTCAAGATCTCTCTGTCCCTGGCTGGTCAGACGCCGTCCACAGTTACCTTCCTTCTCGATGATGTTGAGGCCTTCGAGGGCCTGGAGAACCTTGCGGGCTACGGAGGTGGAGCCACTGTTGAAGTGACTGGGGCGTGTTCCACGGCGCATGCGTCCTGCAAGGGAAGGAAACAAATGATTATGTATACTAAAGTGAAGATGGGAACTTCAATCAGTGCCCTATCCGATTTATTTCATACCATATATTGTGGAGCTAAAAGATGTCAGACAGACATGAGGACTAAACAAGAACCCACTATTACACTGTTTTAACAAACTCTCACTATAACGGTAAATTTGCCGGTCCGACTTCTATGTATTCTATTGTTTTTTAGCCCTGATATAACAAGGTAATTTCCTCGGTCCCAAAGAATCACAACTGACATATCACTGAATATTTTGCAATTAGCGGCAGTTTCTTGCTGTGGAAATTGCCCTTGTTTACAGTTTGCGAAATTTTCATGTCGTATACGTTCACAGTTTTACAGTAACCAAAATCGGAGCCGTGTTCAAATCCAGTGCCCAGATCTTTGGTGGCACGTGGGGCCTGGCTCAACGCTAGTGTCTAGTACGGTAGCTTTGAACATTGTAACCTGTAAGACCTTACCTCCATAGATCCTAGCTATGGCGTTGACTCCTACACCACCGCGGTAATACAGGTGACGGGCAGTAGAAGCTGCAAAGAAAAATGTTAAAGATAAAGTGGAGTTCTGGTCATGAGATTGAATTGTGAAAGAAACTGTCTCAAAGCGATTAGGCAAAGGTTGATTATACAGCAAATAAGAATTGGTGTACGCTGCAAGGTTTTGGAATCACCAAAATAAGAAATTGACTCAATCCTGCTGACATGTATTACACACAGAAATGTGTATTACTGCACACAAATGTTTGGCCCAAACATTTCAGCGGTTTCTTGTCATATTTTGAATGTGAGAGCATTTGAAGAGCAATCTTTTTCAGGGGACATATCTACTATGATAATCTTCCAAACTAAGAATGAGAAAGCTCACAAATTATTTTTTACCTTTCCCAGAAACTCAAATTTCCCTTTAGACGCAGTAAGATAAAGCTAGGGTTAATTGAGGTTACATGCAAGAAAAGTTGAATTTTCAATTGCAACATATGGCCATGAAACCCTGAATAATTTTGCAACCCAATCCCCCCCAAAAAAAAAGTAAAAAGAAAAAAGGGTTATATATCTTGACTAAATCATAATGGAAATATCAGAAATTATCAAGTCTATAGGCTATTTTTTTATGCATGAAATAAAAATTCAAAAGATAATGTTTTATTTTTTTGTCTTTGATCAAAAGAGTGCATTCTTATCATACATGCTAAACTAAATAAGCCCCTACCGCACACTTGCTGATTTTTTTAATCAAAATAATTTATCTTACCACCTACATGTCAGCTTTGGACATGAGTATGAAACATACCATAAGAAAGCTTATATGATAGACTGTGGAATTGCTTAATAAAAAAAATAAAAAATGACATCTAGCGACCTTTTTCTCCAGCTTTCACATTGTGTCTTTAACCATTTTTGAAATATTTGACTTGATCATAATTATGCAAGTGCATTTTCAGCTCCTTGTGGATGCCAGTATGGACACTGTCATCCCACTCAGGGGCACCACTTTTCCGCCCCTTTCCCATTTCTCTCTCTCTCTCCGACTTACCAGCCCTGGTGTAGAACCAGTCGGGATCGACAGGAGCCAGCTCCTTGTGGGTGCCAGTCTTGACGATGTCGACCCACTCGGGAACCTTCATCTTGCCAGACTTCTTGAAGAAGGCGCCAAGCGCCACCACAAACTCTTGCTGGTCAACGTCCTTTACGGTCGTACCTCCACCTGGCATCTACAGAAAGACATGAAAAGTATACAAAAGAATGATAACTTCATTCTCCTTATCTATTTAACTGGCCTTTTTTTACCTGGTTTTATTTGTGTGTGTGTGTGTGTGTGTGTGTGGAGATACAAAGGAAAGGGGGGGGGGGGGGGGTTATCATGTGGATAATTCATTCCATTTCCTGTATCTCAACAAAATTGAACAGTACCTCTAGAGATCAATTCTTTCCATTATCATTGGTAATTTGATGTACAGATTTTCCTACCATATGAAGGTATTCAGTTAACAAAATTATTCATACCCCTTGGAAAAATCTAGTTTTTTGCATTTTTCCTAAAAATGAATGCTTAAATGAAGTTACTTGCACATCACTTGAATACATTTAGTTATCATCTGCAAATGAATGCCGTTTCCGGTTTCACCTCATTTGCATAACAACAGAAAAGGTGAGTTATCCAAACTGGGCGATGTTCAAAATTATTCATACCCTTGGTGATTTATTGACTTTGTCAATCAGTATGAATCCGATCCTTTTGATTAATGCTTGTAATTCACATTATTTTAATACACCGTCACAAGGCTTCCGGAGGGGTCTCTGCCGGGATATCAGGCCAGTACCTGTTCTCCAATGGCTCAATCTCCTTGAGGATGTGTCCACACATGCCTTCACCTGACCTTCAGGGAGTTCATTAGATTTTGTGTCCTACAGGTGATGCAGTTATCGACTTCATGATGACAGGACTATGATATTGAAATTTTCGGTCATTTATTCCATGCATTTTAATGAAAATTCTGTATCTACTTATGAAGCAAAGCACCATTCCTGAAGAGCCCTTCCCTTTTGCACTGCCTGTGGGAGGTTTCACCTTTATTCATTGGCCCCATTCTTAATCAGAGTGCTCAGGAACGTCAGGTCACCATGAATAACAGTATGTAACCTTTGAGTACCATACACATCCCACATTGACTGTTACTGTATATCAATCTTCATATGGTATATTCTTTGTATCTTTGGTATGAAAGCTACAATCCTTGATATCAAAATGAATGTAAACCAAATTTATACCATATGCCCTCCATGTTACCAGCTGCAGTGCACAAAATGCTACCACTTTGACAGTGCACTGGAACATAAAGATCAGTATTTTAAGCTTCACTAGAGTACCCACTTGCAGGTGTCCATATCAAAAATGTGTCAATCAGTGTAACTGAATAAACTGATAAAATTGGCACCATCCAACCTTTAGACAACTGCCATGGCCTCCCTAAACATTCTTAATAATAATGGAACAAAAGTATCAGGAAATACCTTCCCTTGACAGTGCAACAGTGAATGCCTCTAGGGAAGTCTCTCCAGGAAGAGTGCTTTGTTTCAACTTAGATACAGTATTGCATTTAAAATGTAAGGAATATTAATATGGCACGAAAAAGAGACATGATAACGAAGCTTTTCGACCTGCACTCATCAGGTTATCACGCAGGTATATAACAAATTACTTGAAATCAACTATATTATACTCGGTGAACCCGGACGCAACCTAGACGCCGTAATTTCAGAACAATCGCAAAGCTTGGACGAACTCCTTTTGTCTGCACAGAAGAGGTTCTTGCGATTGGATATAAGCAGCTTCCAGAAAGCGTAAATGCGCTGAGCTTCTGGCCCGGGACATAATTGAGAATTGATCGTCGGCATAGCTTTGTGCGCAAGCTGGATTGTTCAGCAAGTGGAGACCAATCGCTGAATCGCATTTGGCTATCTTTGGTCTGTTAGCGTGCATTTCAGATTTGCAGGCACGGACGGGCTGCGTGCGCTGATTGGTTGTACGGTTCCGAATAATCGAGGGAATGTGTTGTTTAATGCGATCAGCCAACCGCTGAGAAGTACGGCCCACGTACCTGGCATCGCACCGGCACTGAAATTGGTAAATAACATTACTCAAGTGGGGGGTGGGTAGTACATCCTTGCTAGTTGACGGTAGCATCCTGTGTGTAGAAAACACAATGCGTGTCGAAACCGCGTAATAGCAACGTGACACTGCGTGTTTGATCTGACTGGCGTATTTGTCAGATACCTTACCCCTCCAGGGTAGTTTGAGATACACGGGGCATTTGGCAGGTCCAAATCTGGTGTCAGATTTGGATTGATGATACGTTTGCAATTTTTGATAACCGCGCAGCGTGTGAGGTTTTCCTTACACAACTGAACCGGCTCCATCCCGCGCTAAAATTCACATGTGAAATTGAACTGTCCAATGCGCTCCCATTTCTCGACGTTCTCGTTGAGAGAAGTGATGGGAAATTCATCACTTCCGTCTACCGCAAGCCCACATTCACCGGGCAATACACGAGATGGGACTCGTACAGTGCAACTTCATACAAGATTGGGCTCATTAGAAACTTAGTGTGCCGCGCCCATAGGATTTGCTCTGCGTGCAAATTAGCTCCCGAAATCGCGAAAATCAAAACTATCCTCCTTGACAATGGTTACCCTGAGCATGTTATATCTCGCACCATAACACGGACGCTGGAGGCACAATCCAAATCTTACACCAGATTTGGACCTGCCAAATGCCCCGTTTATCTCAAACTACCCTGGAGGGGTAAGGTATCTGACAAATACGCCAGTCAGATCAAACACGCAGTGTCACGTTGCTATTACGCGGTTTCGACACGAATTGTGTTTTCTACACACAGGATGCTACCGTCAACTAGCAAGGATGTACTACCCACCCCCCACTTGAGTAATGTTATTTACCAATTTCAGTGCCGGTGCGATGCCAGGTACGTGGGCCGTACTTCTCAGCGGTTGGCTGATCGCATTAAACAACACATTCCCTCGATTATTCGGAACCGTACAACCAATCAGCGCACGCAGCCCGTCCGTGCCTGCAAATCTGAAATGCACGCTAACAGACCAAAGATAGCCAAATGCGATTCAGCGATTGGTCTCCACTTGCTGAACAATCCAGCTTGCGCACAAAGCTATGCCGACGATCAATTCACAATTATGTCCCGGGCCAGAAGCTCAGCGCATTTACGCTTTCTGGAAGCTGCTTATATCCAATCGCAAGAACCTCTTCTGTGCAGACAAAAGGAGTTCGTCCAAGCTTTGCGATTGTTCTGAAATTACGGCGTCTAGGTTGCGTCCGGGTTCACCGAGTATAATATAGTTGATTTCAAGTAATTTGTTATATACCTGCGTGATAACCTGATGAGTGCAGGTCGAAAAGCTTCGTTATCATGTCTCTTTTTCGTGCCATATTGAAATTTTGCAGTACCAAGAAATTATTTAAGGAATATTAACGAAAATATCAATATCATAGTCCTAGCCTCATGACGTCTAAAACTACACCACCTGCAAACACAAAATCTGCTTTAAATCCATCGAATCCCCTGAAGACCAGGTGATGGCATGTGTGGACAACATCCTCAAGGAGATTGGGCCATTGGAGACCAGGTATTGGCCTGATATCTCAGTAGAGACCCCTAGAAGCATTGTGACAGTGTGAAGAAAGTGTTACGAGCATTAATCAAAAGGACTGGATTCATACTGATTGACAAAGTCAATAGATCACCAAGGGTATGAATAATTTTGAACATCACCCAGTTTGGATAATTCACCTTTTCTATTGTTATGCAAATGAGTGAAACCAGAAACAGCATTCATTTGCAGATGATAACTAAATGTATTCAAGTGATGTGCAATTAAATTCAGTTAACCATTCATTTTTAGGAAAAATGCAAAAAAATAGAATTTTCCAAGGGGTATGAATAATTTTGTTGTTAACTATACATCTTCTTTTAGATGTCTTATGTCTCATTTGTAATTACTTTGTTTTTAATTCAACAATCCTTTCCTTTCCACAGAGTTTGAATCTCTTCAAGCGGAACAATTATCACACTGTCTCTAGACAAATTATTCTGTTCGATTTTCTGACATATTTTTCTATCCAATAATCTTGATGTTTTTGCACCGTCACTTGTATTAAAGGGACACGCCACCGGGCGGCCGTGGGGAAAGTCAGGATTGCGTACGCCCCATTCACTCGTACACAAAGTTTGTGCGTCGAACGAGTCTGTTGGACTAAGTCATGTAAGTGGGATTACATTTGACTGCACGAAGCCGACGGAATCTCGCACGAGGTTTGCGCCCCGCGGGGCAACGGCATGATCAGGTAACGATCACGGTGCCCTCTCGCGGCATTAAAACGTCCACAATCTGCGGTTGAGTATCCCTTTAAATTTCTGATAGACACTATCACACTCATTGGCCCAATCAGTATGATTTTCAAATATTTTTAGCCCATATATTTAAGAGTCAATTTCCGTTTAGAGGCCATCTCTGCAGGACAGACGCCTTCAGAGCCGCCTTGCCATGCTGTTTCGTATTCGCTTCAATCTTGTTGACATTGCCTGGCAGTCCTACCTCAGCGAATTGTCATCAACAACTAGAGGACATGGGTCTCGTCTAAGGACATTCCAATGCAGCAGTCAGGCATATGCTTCTTCCTTTTTCCCAAGAACTTGCAAGGACTGGAACAACCTCCCACAGGACCCAGCCCGTTCTTCCTCTCTTGACGCCTTCCGGCTCCTTTTGAGCAGGAAGAAGTAATGTCTTCAAAAGGATGCTACGTTTTTTACACACGTGTATATATGCACCTGCACAAAAGGAATGAAATTGAAAAAAAAAAAAAAAAAAAAAAAAAAATGTCTAGGATAATGTGTGTGAGGCTCCACATGCACACACAATCCACAGTGCGATTATCTTCATCATTTTGAAGCAGCACTCTACCTGGAAGAAGAAGAAGGGCAAAGCCTTCCTCTAGCTCACGCGGCATACGCCTAACACTAGTAACAGTTATAGATCTACCACTGTCATGACTGTATCAACTATCATTACATATGGCAGCGTGTCCAAACTTCGCGGATGTCCATACTTCGCGTATCAGTACTAAATACGCGATAAAAAGTACATTGTACGCGCTACTGTATGTGGGACTGCGGAAAATCGTTCTACAATACGGAAAGAACCCAAAAGAGGCAAAATGCGACGAAAAAATGTAAGTAAATGTATAATTTAGTCGATATGTTGATGAGAATCATGTTGATGAGAATCTTGTCAATTTTAGTAAAATCAAGCTTAAAATTATAATTTTGTACCGCATTTAAAATTCCCTAAATTATCAAATTCTTACCCCCAATAAATTAGCGTTCGGCTCTATGCGCTGTCGGGTTCCGTAGACGAGTGTATTCTGACGTCTTATTTATTATTTATCGTAATTAATCTGCACAAATAGGGCCAAAAGAGGGCACCAAACATAATCCACGAAGTATGGACTCGTCTGTGGTGGGCAAAAGCTGATGGTGAGCGATTGGATTTGGCCTTAAAATGAGAGTTTATAAGATAACATTTTCAAACATTTTTGTATGACATTATTTTACGGTATATTCTGCTTCATTTGATATTACATTTTTAATGTATATCTATCAAATTGTGTTGTAACGTCATAAAAGGCCAAAATGTCCGCGAAGTTTGGACACCCCATCATACTATGCGGCTCCGGCGAGCTGAACGCTGAACCGCCACCTCATTGATACAATGCACGTGCAAGAGCCAATACACGCGAAGCACACCATTCGTACATCGACATTTTGAACATTTTCGGAGCAATTCACGCCATAATTTACGGCTTATTCAACATGAATTCTACATTCAAATATGCATTCAAAGTCTAGAATAGTTCCTTATTCATCTCATTTCATTCATAAGTGAACTTAAAGACTACAAATGACACATTTTCACTGAAATTTTACATCAATTTCTGCCTGAGTACCTTGCTGTCTGTTGAGTTCAACGAAAAAGACTTTCCTAGTGTGAACGGAGAGGGAGCTAGAGCAGAGAGCTTGCGTAAAGAAAGTCTACTTGTTCCAGGCAGGGAGGTGGAAGAGAGACACCTCCCTGCTTGTCCCATCGATCTCTCCCCATCATGGTAGAGATCGATGACTTGTTTGGTAAAATGTTATCTTTGCTTTAATTATATTTCTGTAGAGTGTAGAATATTTTCTTCGTCACTTTAACAACAAAGAAAGCTAGGGTTATATGATACACCATGTGTGTATTATGCGAGACTCGGAGAGAGAGAGAGAGAGAGAGGGGGGGGGGGGGGGGGGGGGGGGGGGGGGGGGGGGGATGATTATCATTTTCATTCCATCATTAATTTGTTATTATGATCTCAGAGGATAATACGGCCTATACGATCTACTTTAAAGGAGTATGTTGAAAAAAAAGAGGAGAGGAAAAGAAATCAACAGAAATACATATACATAAAACCAATTATTATAATGTAGACAAACTATTTGGATTTGCATCAGTCCCTTGGGAAATGTTAACAAATATGTAGCTTGCTCCTGATCAGAAATGAAAATCTAATTTACTAACAAGACCTACCAAATTAATCACATGTTGTTGTAATCTAAAAAGAAATACTATGAAACACAGGTCATTACACCGCGTCGCTGTTTCCTATACAGTATAATCTAATGTTTGTGTCGTATACATATAGTTTTCATTTTGAAAAAGTCGGGTTGAAAAGTTTGATGGTTTATTTTACCTGACTGCTAAGGAGGGGCAGTGGCTCAGTGGTAGAGCAGTGGTCTGGTAACTGGGAGGTTCCGGGTTCGAAACCAAGTGGATACGCGAGTGTCCTTTAGGAGGCCTTTTATGGAGGGCACTAATCCTCAGCAAGTCCCTCGGAGAGGCCTTAAAACCGTCGGTCCACTAGTTGATTACTTACACGCATATATACATGCATTTTGGGAGTCCAATGAACCATCTAACCAACCAACCAGTAAAGCGTGAGTGATGCTACAGAAGCCTATCAGTATAGGCAACCAGGGCACCGACGGCTTTTTACGACTCCAGTTTTCTAATGCTATATCTTTTTCACCTGTATTCATGATATTGGCCAGAATCAATATATCGCACTCATCTTACTAGCCGAGACAAGAAAAATCAAAATTGATACAGTGGCGGATCCAGGATTGAGTAAACGGGGGCGGGGGGGGGGGGGGGGCACACACCAAAAAAAGGCTTTTCCCCTCCAAAATTCTCTGACAAGCCAAAAAAAATGGGTGTCCAGATTCCCTCCATAATTCACTGACAAGCACACACAGAGAGAATTATGGCGGGAAACTGGGCAGCGTTTCATCAAACGGTCTACAAGTTCGCCGACACCCCATTGAAACGCGTGTGCAGGCATGCCAGAATCCGATGACCGGGGTAATATTATCTCCTTTGTGGGCGCCTTGATTAGCTATTATTATTATTATTATTAATTTTTTTTTGTTTGTTTGCACATGCTTTTCTGCATTTATTTCATAATCAATGTAAACACCAGTTGCTTTCAAACGTAACATATAAAGAATGAGGCGATATTCTGGTACTGATCCTAAGCTGATCGGGGAAAAACTTAGCTTAGAATTATCAAACTGTGTTAATTGGATGACAGCAAATAAGCTTAGCTTACATATTGGTAAAACCGAAAGTATTTTGTTTTGTTCGCGGGGTAGGCTGAAGTATACTGATGATTTCAATATAAGTTATAACAATCAACTCATTATAAGAGACAGGATTCTGTGAAGTATTTAGGACTAAATATAGCTAGTGATCTTTCTTGCTCAAGTTTGGTTGACAGTATTGTCAAAAAAGCTAATGCTCGTCTAAAATTCTTGTACCGTTATCAAAATTGCATGAACTTAAAATCAAGACGCATTTTAAGTTTTTCCTTAATACAATGTTTATTTGATTATACTAATGCGGCATGGTACTGCAGTCTAGGCAAGGTGGATCAAAACAAGTTAAAAATAATTCAAAATAAGATTGTAAGATTTATCAATCACTTACCACCACGAACACACATTGGGAAGAGTGAACTTGAAACAGCTGGTTATGTTTGAACTTGAAATACCTGGTTATGTTTGTATTGCAGTATACCTGACGAATAAAATCAAATCAAATCAAATCAAACTTACATAGAAATAATTGAGTGTTACATCATGAATGTAAACCATCTTACAGTGATAATATATACACGGTACCAATAATGCAGTGAGTATAGATATAATTCTATATAAAACATTTGCTGATGTAGCTACAATTATTTACAAAATGCAGAGGGCAAAACTATCATAAGCAAATGCTTAAGACGATAGTAGCCCATGCGTTTCAATGGGATGTCTGCGAACTTGTACTTATATGACGGTTTGATGAAACGATGCCCTGGACTCCAAACTCCAATAATTTTGGAGGTCTCGCGAAAAAAAAATAATGTCGACACCCCCCCCCCCCCCCCCGGCCCCCGCCCCCACTAAGCGACTTTTGTAGAGCTGGCGAGACCAAAAGAATACGGGTCTGCCTTGAAAAGTTAACAAACCTGCCTTTGTGTCCCCCCCCCCCCCCACCCTTATACAAAATCCTGGATCCGTCCCTGCTATAGCACAGGTGCTATTATTCGATCCCTTTTACTAACAATTGCTTTTCTTCTTTTATATTATGTAAATATAATTTTATGAAACTTGTACTTAAATGCTGTTTGTGGTAAATAGATAAATAAATAAATAGATAAATGAATAAACAAATAAATAAATACATACATACATACACACATAAATAAATACATAATACATAAATGAATAAATAAGCAAATAAAAGAAGTGTAGAATATTTGACATAGGTTTTTGTTTATAAATTGTACTCATCAGGGGCCTGGGAGCACCCCTAGAAGGCTGAGGATGCTGGGGGTGCTGTAGCTAAAAAGTAGTTAAAAAGAGACCCTAAAACGCTGAGGATTTTTTTTTTTTTTTTTTGCTTGTCAGAGATTTTTGGACTTAAAAAGAGACACTAAAATGCTGAGGACCTTTTTTTTTGCTCACAGCACCCCCAGTAACAAAATCGTTCCCAGGTGCCTGCATGTTGTACTCCCTTTTCTTTGGCTGATAAAGTCAATTACAGAATCAATTTCAAGTTTCTATAGGCCCCCAGGCCTCTCCTTCCCCTTTTCGGTCCGCCACCTCTTTATGTTAATATTTTTGTTTTGAAATAAAATGTATAAGAATCTGAGGACATCTAGGCCATAATGTATATCTCAAAACTCATGTATATAATACAATTTATATGCTTTGAGCCTCTGTATTGCATGAAATGATATTAAGAAAATTTGGGTTTAAATCGTCCCAATAGCATTTTTATGTATAGAAAAAAAAACAAAAAAAAAACGTGGAACCCCTCCTTTTTTTTTTCGAAAAATCCGGACGAGAAACTAAGAATCAATTTACTTGGCATAAAACCTCTCTTTTTCTTTTTCTTTTTTTTGTTGTTGTCAGTTTTTTTTTTTTTTTTTTTTTTTTGGGGGGGGGGGGAGGTGTTAAATAAAAAAATAGACCCCCTTACAAAACCTTATGTAGAAGATTGCTGCTGTTTTATAAAGTAAAATATATATTAAAAGGAATAATAGGATTGTTCAGAATTTAGATGACATAGCCACCTATTCATAAATCATCGTTGGTATATACTGTAAGCTGGTTACATGTCGTTTATCCGAAGATGCGCGTTATTATACTCCTAAGCTTTGTAATTCCAAGTTCATTATAATTCCGAAAAAATGATACGGGTTCAACAGATCCCTCTTGGGGAGCGTTTCATCAAGCGTTTTGGCAGTTTTTACTGACAACTGTTATAAGCTACTGAAATCCTTGCATCCGATTGGCTGAGAGGAAATTTGTCGGTAATATCACTGACAAAACACTTGATGAAACGTTTTCCTGGTTTGAAGATCTTGAATGACCCTGTCTTTTTTTTTCCATGATGGAGATCATGATGTAACTGGGGAGCGTTTCATCAAGTGTTTTCTCAGTGATTTTTTACCGACAAATTTGCTCTCAGCCAATCAAATGCAAGAATTTCAGTGGCTTATAACAGTTGTCGGTAAAAATCACTGACAAAACACTTGATGAAACGCTCCCCTGATCTCAGTGGGAGCTCTCGCCGCCAGTCATGCCAGTGGTGTGGCGTGGATCCAGCCAAGAAAGTGAGCGAGGGGGCACTGTGGCACTGTCACTGGCATAGGCGGGGGCGGCCGGGGGGGGGGGGGGGGGGGAGGGGGTACCGGTCTTATTAGGTCAGAGTTCATACGCCTTTGGTAGATTCAGTACTTATTGTTTTTCGTTACGTACTTTTTACCTTTTATCTTGGTTTCCTCATACATTGCAAAGGTACATTATAGGTCTATCTTGCAATATTCAATAATGCGGTGTGGCACATCGTGTCGACTATCTAGAGCCCATTTGACCAAAGGCCTATGAAAGTGCAAATGAACATCGAGGGGTCTCTTCCGGGTCTCTTACATCTTCCTGGTTTGTGTTCGAATTAAATATGGTTTTACATATTGGTAGATCCAGGATTCTCTCTCTCTCTCTCTCTCTTTTCGAGGGGGGGGGGGGGGGGGGGAGCATAAGTCTTCCAACAAGAAAAAAAAATGAGGAAGAAAGTTGTCACATTTTTCAGGGGGTATAATAGCGTTTTGTTCCTCCCCAAATGAAATAATCAAGGGGAGGGGCTCTTTTTTCTCCTCGTATTTTTTATTTCATTTTATTTCCATTTCCCTTCATTTTGTAATACACCTTTTGGATTTTCCTTTTCCGTTTCTGTATTCCTTTTTGCATTTCTGCAATCATATTACTGAAAGAAATAACTAAGGAAATGGGCGGGGGCTGATAAATACAACTCTATTTTTTATTTTATTTTCTTACTTCTATAATTCTACAAAATAATGATACTTAAAGTCAATTATATAATTCTAACAATATTGTGTTATCTTCAAGTAAAATATGCAAGCACTATAGGTGGTATGGTTGCGATTAGGACCAATTTGTGATATATCAGCGCCTTTCGACGAAATTCACCTGCTGCTCCGACACAGGTGATTGTGACGTCACGACTCGTCGAAAACTTTGTAGGGGAATAATATTTCTAATATTTGTTATACATAATTTTTATTAATTAATGATTACTTTTGGAAGCTTTAAATATACTATACATTATAATGATAATACAATCATTTTTAAGTAAGAGAAAATTTCTTCATAAATTAAGATTTAGATATATATCTTTTGATCTGAGCACCCCTACTAGACAGTGAAAAGGTCAAGACTCCGCCCTAAATCCATTAAACATGAGATACTGATGCATTATGCATGAGTACTATGACGTATGTCAATCAGTGCATAGCCTTGTTGTATAGCGGCCCCGCCGCCATAATCTAACTTGGTCGTTTTTGATGCCTGACTGACACATCGAAGGTATGTCACTCAAAATCTCTTTCTTATACTGTCAGTTTTAATTTCACCCGCATTTACTCTGCGAAATCAAGCTAACACACCTCTAGAATTCACCCTAATGCTCGCTAATTTTGAGATGTAGTCATAATGATTAATTTTTCGTTGAAACCGGGGCGAAATTCGGGCGCAGTTTTCGAGATTTCTTTGTTGTGAGTGCGAAATGCAATGTTGAGCGTGTGTGAGTGGCAGTCGTATATAACGCCCGTTTTTTGTATTGGGGAGTGTTCTGATGTGTGGAAAGGCGAGGACAGTGTATGATTTATTCGTTTATCGCTACGCTGCATTTGTTCCGGGAAATGCGTGTTGTGTGGCCGTAGTATGTGTGCAATGTATTTGTGTGAGAGAGCTGAGAGATGCTGTGTGATGCAGGCCGCTAAGGACCACCAAGAAATGGAATAAAATGGTGTACTAAAAACAGTCATGCCAGTGGAATGGCTTGCAGTCAATATCAACTTGGGATGGTTATCATTTGGGTCAATTTCTTGCATGTTGGAGGTTAGGAGAAATTGAACATAATGATAATGTGCTATATGTTTCACTTTCAGTCACAACATATGATAATACTTTAGCACAGTCATGACAGTGTTCTGTGAGTGCATATTGCCAGCATGTGCAAAAGCAAAGTGCACAATCTTCATGATATATCTGACACCATGTCTATATATAGCATAAGCAGATAAGGACTCCAATTATCCAGCAATGTTTTTTTTTTTTACATTGAGCACTGCTTAGTGCTCAGAAATACAATTCCATATAATTTATATATATATACATATATACTCACACATATGCAAGGTTATTGTAGATAACCTCGCACTCCATACCTTCGTACCGCGATGAATTGCCTCCCATAGCAAGTGTGTGATCTCTAGCACACATATGCCGGAAAGGAGCAAGATCGCCGGTGAAAAATAGCCCGAAAAATACATTTGATCAAGATGATAAAGATCCTATTGAAGAATCTGGCATGAAATCAGATATTCTATCATCCTTAAAATGTAGAAGGAAGTATTTTCTCATAATTTTGCTGAATAGTGGTGTTTTTACCATTTCAACTGAGAGGTCGTGACCACCGCAGAAATTGACACAGCCCCCATATAGTGATGGTTCCGTCCTCCGTGAGTGATATATATATATATATATATTAATACATAAAGCTGTGGATGAAATGGTCCTGTCATAATATAATCATTATGAAAGAATCCACAAAATGAAAGTCGTTGTGCATGAGATCACAAATTTGACGGCGATTATAAATTTACAGGCATAATCCCCATTTACAGCAACATGATGGATAATTATGTGCTATGTGTTGCAGAGAAGCTTCTTAACTGAACTCTATATACTTTCAAACATAGCCACAGTGGCAATATTGGAGGGGGGATGTTGAAAATAATTTCTAATCATTTTTCTGGTGGGGGGGGGCATATACTTGTACAATTTTATTGCCCCCTCCCATTATCAAAAGGCCAAGTATTGGTAGTTTTGAATTCAGGTAATGTAATTTGAAAAAAGATTTTCCAAAAGTTATTCTTCATTGTCATGCAGTATTGTTTGGGCCAGTTATAAGATTATCAGTAAAATTATAATAAAAGAAACTTTCTAAAAGCACACAAACTGCGAACTGGAAAGCACAAACATTATAGATGCAGTTATAGATAGAGAAATGGATAAATAGGGTCTCTGCAGATATATGCTGGCTTCACCATACATGTTTATATACAGGATATACCACTACATTTTTCTCTTGGTCACCTGTACTCGTAGTATAGACATTGAAATGGACTGTATAAATGCTATTAAGGTTGTAATCAGTAGTTTTTCTGATATATCACCGAATCTTGATGTTATTATTATAATAGTAAATAATATTTAAAGAATACTCCCTCATTGCAATTTTTAGTATTCAATGCATAATATAAAACTCTTCAAAAAAGATTTTTTTAACAGAATTCACTCTCGTTTCACATTCACATTCCCAATGGATTGTTTTTGCACATGATAAAAATTGAAAGATATACTGTATGTTTATTATTGTTTATTTTTTACCAATAAGAACCACTTCCTTTCATTAGAAATACCACAGATTTGCAGAATATATATGTTTCAAGTTTTGCTTCTATTTCTTCAGACATATTGTAAATTGACCCATAGGCCCGTATTCTGAACTCCGGTTTAACTTAAACCATGGGCATGGTCTAAATGTGTGGTTTAACTATGGGCAGCCAAATGTGACACAAATCTTTAACAGCAGATATTCATTTTATCAGCATTTTTGGTACTCAAACTTTTAAAAACTGTCTGGGAAGGATAAGCACAATGGTTTTCTTGACCATTAAAGCATGAGTCTAGAACCCAGTAAACATATTTAAAGGAACATACATTGTAAACAAAGTTTTGACATCTTTTGCTACCCATAGTTAAACCGCAGATTTAGACCATGGTTTAAGTTTGTTTGTTTGTTTGTTTGCTTTTCTTTCTGCGTTCTAATAACATACAATAAATCGAATGTTTACATAAGTAAAAAGTCATGTACAATAATAGTATACAATAATAAACATAAGACAAAACATACTAACAAAATTAAGGAATACAATAGACCTATGTGAATATTTTTTTCCAATAAACTAGAGAGGTAATTTAGAACGCAGGAGACCGCCATCATGAGCGGTTAGGCTGGAAATGGATGGCGGCCTCGTAAAAAAGATTAGGCGACATAACTCTCTTGGTAAATCTGAGTGATCAAGTGGGTGCAGTGCAATTGCATGTGCGGGTGCAAATAGTAAATACTAATTTAAAGCGTGGGCACGTATGATTGTAGTATCTTTCGTTTAAGTGTAGCTTTTAAGGAGTAAATGGTTGAACAAGATTTTATGTTATCGGGAAGATTATTCCAAATGTCCGGACCAGAATGTCTTACAGATTTGTGTGTTATTGATAATTTGGGATTCGTAAGATGGAAATTTCCAGAAATGCGAGTAGGGTAGGAATGAACAGAACTATTAAACTTAAACATGTTATCAAAGGGTGGTGGAAGTTGATTATTGATGTACTTGAACATTATGACAGCTACTTGGATAGTATTCAAGTCGAAAATTTTTAGCGTTTTAAGTTTATGGAATAAGGGGTCAGTGTGAGTTAAGAAATGCGATCCGTAACAAATACGTATTGCTCTCTTTTGTAGTTTAAAAATAGAATTGATTTTTGTCGAACCACAATTAGCCCATACAATGTTACAATATGTTATATACGGGAGAACTAGTGTATTATATAACAGGAATAAGGTTGCATAGGGTAGAAGAAACTTTAGCTTGGAAATTATACCAATGCTTTTAGAAATGCACATTATTACGTGATGTAAATGGTCATTCCAAGTCAAAGTTTCATCTATAATTACTCCAAAAAATTTGGACTTAGTTTTCTTTTCTACTGGCATATCATCGATTTTAATATATGTTGGTGTGTCTGTATTATGAGAATGATGTTTGAAATACATGAAGTGAGTCTTTTTTATATTAAGAGAAAGTTTATTGCACTTAAACCAGTTTGATACTTTGTTAATTTCATAATTCAAAGTATTGGTTAAGGAATTAAGGTCTTTGTGAGAACAAAAGATATTTGTGTCGTCGGCAAATAAGACAAAAGAAAGAACGGAGGATGTCTTGATAATATCATTGACATAAAGAAGAAATAGTAGTGGGCCTAAGATGGAGCCTTGGGGGACACCGCATTGAATTAAAAGGGAATCAGAATCATATCCATTGAATGTAACATATTGTCTTCTGTTTGTTAAATAATCTTTAAACCATAAGAGTGGTTGACCCCAAATTCCATAATGACTGAGTTTGGAAAGGAGGATAGCGTGATTCAGCGTATCGAATGCTTTACTTAAGTCACAGAATATACCAACAACATGTTCTTTAGTAAACGAAGAAGCTTGACTGGGGAGGAATTTTTTAATTTGTAAACAAATCTTTCTTCTTTTACGAAATCTTCTTCGTTTACTAACCATTGTCTACGGCGGACCGTTTGAATATTAATGAGTCAGAAAGAAGAGGATCTTGGGTATTTGATTCTAGTTCGTCGTGACTTGGCCGTGAACCAGAATAGCCTGGTGGTTAAGTCGCTGCCCGGCAAGCAGTAGATGACAGGTTCGAATCCCGCTGGTTCCAATTTTTTCTGACTTGTGTTTTTCATTACAGATCGAGCATACGATCTTTAACACTGGGAGTAATATGCCGAAAGATTTGTTTACAAACATGTTCTTTGTTAGCTATGGCATTTGTAATTTTGTCATAAATTTGAATTAATGCTAGGTCAGTTGAGTAATTTTTCCTGAAACCGTATTGATTTGAACTGAGTATATTGTGTTTATTAATAAATGTATGTAACCTATTATAAACGATTTTTTCTAAGACTTTGGATATACTTGGAAGTAAGGAAATGGGACGATAATTACTTATTTCGTGCGGATCGTCTTTTTTGAAAATTGGATTGACTTTAGCTATTTTCAATAGATCAGGGAAAACACCTTGTGATAACGAGTGATTGAAAATGTGAGTTAAAGGCATTGCAAGTGGGTGGATTATTTCTTTTAAAAGAAACATACTTATTTTATCGAAACCATAAGATTTTGAGCTGTTAAGAGATTGGGTAATATTAACAATTTCGCTGGGACGTGTTGGGTTTAGAAAGAGAGACTCTTGGTTTTGTTCGGAAAGATAGTCTGTAAAGTGAGCGTTAGGGCTATTAATTTTGCTGGCGAGTTCAGGGCCGATATTCGTGAAAAATGAATTAAATGAATTTGCATAAATACTAGGATCATGTATGTTAGTACCATTTAGTGTGATATTATCCGTGGGTGGGGAATCTGTCTTTCTTCCCATAAACCAGAGTTCAGAATACGGGCCATAGAGTATTAGTTAAATACATGTATGTACACTGTACCTGAATGTAAGTCTGCCACAATGAAAAAAATGTTTGACACTCATTATTAGTTTCAATACACAAGTTCTTGAAGTGATTAACCCTTTCGAGACAATTGACCACATTTTGTGGTTTGGCTCAATAACTTTTGATTCAGAGCCCTGAAAAATATACCAGATACATGAGTAGAAATAGCAAAAATTTCTGCACACACTACATGTATGTCCATTTTTGTTACATGACCATATTGCGTTTGATCCCAGGAATTTCAAAAAGGAGAATAAGCTTTAAAATCCTTAAATTGGCAACACATTGAGAGGTTCAAAATCATTGTTTTTTATCGAAATTGGCAACTTTTACAACTTTTCGACAATTCTTTTAACCATGTATATTTTTTTCAAAGACATTACATCTTTTAGAACTATGTAGCACTAAAAGAAAAATACTTTTGTTGCCAATTTGAAGAACAAAATGTGATCAATTTAGCCCTTAAATAATTCCTGTCCTGAAAGGGTTAAAGGGGAAGTCTACCCTGATGTCAACTTGGTTTGAGCAAAATCTGATAAAAAAAATAAGATAGTTATGAATTTTGAAATTTGTAATCAATCAAACATGAATTGGCAACTCTGTGGCGTATCTTGCGAGCTCCTCTCCCAAATTTCCATTTTCTCTAAAAATATTGTATCATACATGCACCCTAAATATAATCATTTCAAAACCTGATGCAACAAATCTATTCCTTCATCGGAAACAAGGAAAAGGAGAATTTATGTGTACGGAGCAAATAGGAGAGGAGCTCGCACGATTATGTTACAGAGTTGCCAAGTTGCCAAGTTGTGTTTGATGAATTACAACTTCAAAAATTCATAACTTGCTTATTTCTTATCGGATTATGTTCAAACTTTCATTGATCTGTTTATTTAATTTTTCTGCTTCTTTTAAAACCAACTTGTGGACTTTCAGACACTGAGAAATAAATCAATGCAACTGGAGCATTATCTTAGAATTCATTAATTTGTCAAAAACAAAGTAGGTAACATATATTCAAGCAGTATTTATATGTCTTTATTTTGTATCATTTTAGTACGAATTTGTTGATATCATGCTCTTTTCATTCTTAAAAATATTAAAAATAAATCAATTGTTATAGTTGATGCACTAACACCCCTGTTTCATTCCTCTCTCTATATTTTAAATTGTTAAAACATCAGACCTAAAAGGTCAACCGAATCATGATTGACATCTTGATGAGAAGATGGAATCACCAGTTGCCAAAATTATAAGCTGCAAAATTATCTTCCTGAAGAAAGTCATCTAGAAGTTGTAGAAGTTGTGGAAGTTCTCAAGGTTGATATCATGATGGGAAAAGGGAATGGCAGTTGCAACATTTATAGCTCCTATAAAAATCTTCCAGAAGAAAGTCTTCTAGATGTTATACCACACTTTTCCAAACCCTATTTTTTGCTGCTGTAACTTTTAATTTCTGAAAAAATAAACACAAATGTGATACTAGTTCTATCTGAAATCTAATGTAGTGTTTGTATTAAAGATTAAAGGAAAAGAGATTAAAAACAGAATTTCAAATAAAGGTCTTACTATACATAACTTTACAAATTCATCTTTCAAAACAGAGTTGACAAATTGCTTCTACAATATAATAATAATAATAATCTATAAAATTTATATAGCGCCAAATCCATTTTGATCAAATGCTCAGGGCACTTACAAAAAGAATGATTGAAAGAAAGATATGATAGAATACAAACATACAAAAATTCTACACTGAATTTGTATGTTTGTATGTATAGTAAGACCTTTAAACTTGCAATTTTTAGCACATGTTACATTAAGTGAATGTGCTCAAGCCACAGAGAATTTTTACCTTAGAGAGAAAACATGTTATATTGAGAGAATGAGTTAAAAAAGATTGTAGGAAAATGAGTCTAAAAATATAAAGAACTAACTACAAGATTATCTGCTGTATTATTTGTTTGGAAGTTAACTGTAATACATAATTCCATTTTGTACAGAGCCTATATCTGCTAACGATGAAGGTTTTGGCACTGAAATTCAGTTGAAACTAGACAGCTATAGTGAATTACAGTATCATGTTTTTGCCCTAAAGACTGTCAAACTTCATGGTAACAAGAAATTAAACCCCCAAAATTTAATCAAAAATTTTGTAGGGGAATAAAAATATTTACTTTTTAACTTGAACTTTTTCATAACGAAATCTTGTGACATTCATTTGAAAAAAAAAAAAGAAAAAAATTATGTGAATAGAAAAAATCTGGACATGTTAAACAGCTTATCCCTGCTAAAAATATCAACCTGCTTCACCCTGACCCTCATGTCTTTAACAGAAGTCTGTTATTCATTTTAGCAAATATGAATTATAAGCTGTGTTTACTGTGCCATTCTATGTGAGGTATTTTTTTCCTTCCGGAAGATATGTGGTAGAATTCAGTAGTAGCTTATAGGTACATGTAAAGGCTACATCATGATCCCTTACCTGTGACCCCTCCCTTCTACAATGATGTATTACGATGTATTACATACATACATTATTCTGTGTACTTGTTGGCCTCTAACTTAATTACTTTAGTTGCCTTGTCATAAATAAAACAAGTTTTTTTCAGTTTGCTTTACAAGAATAATAGTTCTCTTGAAATTACTTAAAAAGAATAGCCTTACTTATGATGTATTTTGTGATTGTAAACTAAATCTTGGTATTGAAATCAAATCTTTGTTTCTTCACAACAGTCACCAAAGTGACAGGTGATTTTAAAAAGTGAAGAAATACATGTAGGGATGGTAAAGTTTAAAATGTGAAATGCAGACATTAGCACTCTATATTTTATATTTGGGCCAATATCATTGCAAGAAATTGCAAGTCATCAAAGTATACAATATAGGCCTAGGCTTTTATTAAATATGTAACCCTTACTGTATGATATTTCTACTCCAAAGTGGTACAAACTGAAAATGACAGCCCTAAAAAAAAAAGGGGGGGGGGGGGGGAGGTTGAGTAAATGGCATGACCATGCCAGAACAATGTTGCAGTGGTACATGTAGTTGGATTGGGAGGTGGAAGTCTCATTGATGACCAAGTGTTGATAGTTGGGACGTCTGAGGCCTTTCTAACATGGTTTCTGCTTCTTCAGTGGTGAATATATCTGTGTATATGATTTTGCAAGCATAATAAATGTATTAAAGTAGTTCATGTAGTTTATTCACTCTGTTGGTAAAGATCTACACAGAATTGAAATTCATCTACGAAACTCATCAGTTGAAATTGTTGTTCTATGTAGATATTTAAGCCAGTAATGTAGTATCACCCAATCTTCTGCCACCTCTCAAATATGTGGGTTATTTTTGGCTTGATAAATTCCGCTATGGGGTGTAACTTGGTTTTGAGCGTGTAAACAGACTCTAGTAATGGAAGGCTTTCATTTGTATTGTGATTGCATGTTATAATACTGCTTAGATCAAGACACCAGATCGTTTGTTAGTGCTTATTAGAGGTATACAAGCCAATAAATATGATATACCCATATCACTAATCTAATGTCTCAGTTGTTTAAATGATGAATGTTTGACTTCCCCTTTTCCCCATGCATGAGATGCAATGGCATGATCTTATACTGCTAAGAATTAGTTCCCCCTTTTTTCTAACTACAGTGAAACCCGTCTATAAAGACCACTCAAGGGAGACAAGAAAAGCGGTCTTTATGAGCAGGTGGTCTTTATGGACAGGTTCCTTTAATACATATTTCAATGAGAAACATTGTTCAAGGGAAACGAAAATTGTGGTCTTTATAGACAGGTGGTCTTTCTATACAGGTGGTCGCTAAAGCAGGTTTGACTGTATAAGCCAATGGTGCTGTATAATAGCGAAAGTCTAAGGTATTTTGACCCATATGTTGCAATTTTTTTTTCTTCGTACAGAGCCGCAGTGTATCTTGATAATTTTATTATTTTTTTGATAGTCATTTCAGAGCATGCATCGATCAGCTTAACTTTCAACGAAAATGAAACTAAGTTTTAATTATGTTTCATTTGTAACATATGGAACAAAAATGAGTGAACACCTTAGACTTCCCAACATTTACAAAATGATGATTTCCTTGATATTCCGATGTTCCCCTGAATAGCATACATGGGGTGCAAAGTAAGTTTTGAATGTGTAACAGACTAACGGTGCAATGTACATGTAAGGCTGGCATCTCATTTACAAGGTATACTTTGATTGTTCTGACAGTGACAATCTGCTACAAGTGTAAAATGCAGAACTTAGGTTAGTTGTATGCATGTTGGCCTTGCTTGGTTGTTATATGCCTTGTTTCTTCCAGGCATTGGTACATGTACATGTATATTATGGAAAAACTTTCCTATATAAAATGTAGGTGTATAGGCCTATATTAGGCCATATTAAAAAGAATTACATGTTTAGCGTCCCGACCGCTTCTTTTTTGGAGTCCGCCTGCTTTTTTTTTTTTTTTTTTGTGTGTAAAACCACCCAAAAGTGTAATTTTCATTATTTTTTTTCGGGAAAAGTTTGTCACTATCCATAGCATCTAACCTATGTAAAAACTGGCATCATTTCCTAAGTCCAAGTGGAGATTTAAAAAAAAAATGGTGGCCATCTTGGAAAAATAGCCCAGCCGGTTGTTTTGGATAAATGGGTCGGTCTGCCATTTTTGAAAAAAAAAATGGGCCTCCTCCTTCCTTTTTTCCAAAAAGGCAGGATGCTACATGTAAACATGTATTTTTTTAATTTGGCCTTATTAAAAAAAAAATTCAATACTCATAAACTCATTTTGCTAATGTCTGGGATTGCACTTCCTCTTTTCCCCTTATGTGGAGGTTACAACTGGTTCTTGAGTACCGGTATATATGCAACAGTGCAATGGAAGGCTTGCATCTCATTTGTGTTTTGATTGTGGTTTAATAGCGCTGTGTCTCACTTGACTGACAGGCCAGGTCAATACAAAGGTCACCCAGCCATTGATTGACAGCTCTATTGTTTAGATGTTTGTTTTAGCTGGCTTACAACACCCCCTTTTCCTTGCACCACACCATGCTCCAGTAGGTCCATGCTTGCATACTTTATATCAGGTCAGAGTAGTCTGCAAGCATAGACTCTTATTCAACTCAAGATTAAAATGCTCAGTGTCTTGAGTCAAGCCTAAGGCCAAGTTGTGAGTGATTTCATGTCAGGCCTTCCGACCATAAAACTTAGAAAGGCTTTTTTAAGGAGTAAGGAGAGTAAAAATAATCAAATTTAAGAAAAAATGCTCCGTTATCTACCTAAACAATAGAAAAGTTTGTGGCAAAAATACAAGTCAATTCGGACTATTATAATCAAACAACAACATCAATTAAGATTCTACCAGGATGTGATATTCAATCTGTAAGAGTTTGTCTTCAAGTGGAGTATTTCGGATCCAATTTTTTGAATGACAAGGGTTCCAGTGAAAAACATATACTTTTCATTCATATATAGGGGCTCTTTTTGATAGAGTAAAAGCTAAAATTAGATTTTATTGTGAAAATCTTTATTCAGGGCCTTATTTAAACCAACGCACTTAAAAGGATTTCCAGAACTAATAAAGCCACAAACCACTCCATGTACATCTTTTTGCTGGTCTAGACTTTGTGGATTGACTTGGCTCAAGGTTGCAAAATAATGTACCTTGTTCAATAAAGAGTCTGTGCTTTGGAGACTACATGTATGGCACATGTTCCTTGGGGCAAAGAAGTTGAGCAATTCAAGGAATTTGCATGCAGAATGATGAATGCTGAGGATTTGTGATAGCTAAACATATTATACATGTATTCAGATAGCAGAATTGTGATGTAGTTGTAATACCTATGAAAATAATATTTTTATTGTCCTGTCCCCCTCCAACAAAACCCCACAAAAACAAACAAATAAGCCTATTAACTAATAACATAATGTGCCTTCATGGTACAACAAAATCAGACTGACCCTTGGATCAGACAGACCATAGCTACGTTCACACTGGATTTGCAGTTAGTTAGCGAAACTTAAAGGGATAGTTCACCCTGACAATAAGTTGGTTTTTATAAAAGCAGAAAAATACGAGAAAAATATTGGTGAAGGTTTGACAAAAATCCATCAAGGAATAAGAGAGTTATGGGTGTTTTAAGGTTTAAATTTGTGACGTCATATGCGTCAAATCCACTAAATCGGCCCAAACGATGATTATTCGTGTCGCATACATATTTTTATTGATGTGTCATTTTTTTAACGATATTTCCCCCTTTCCCGATTTACATCAGTCCATTATCACCAAATCATAAAATGTAATACAGTTTTATTGTACAATAAACGCATTAAATGTGTTAGTGAGACACACATTGTATGATTTATGACTGAAAACCCTCTGTCGCCTAGACAGAAATCGGCATATTTTGACTTATTATTTACAAATGATAACACGCAATGGCTCAAATTGATTAGTTTTATGTACAAACGTGATCTAAATAACAGAAACACCCAACGCGAAGAGTTCCCTGGGTATTCTTTTAAAAATATTGGTAGAGTGATTTTGTCGCAAGATTCATTGAAACTTACGTTACCATAGTTGTATAATAAAACAAAATACTATGCGAATGCCAATAGCAGAAATAAATTTCATGTGTGAATGCACTATGACTTTGTAATAATCACATATGATATAATAATCATGTAAAAGTCACTAAATCTGTCAGAATGAAGGAGAAAATTTGATGAGATAAACGTAGATTTAAGGATTGTAACCTACGTTACCACTTTTCCTGTCAGATGAAAATGCATATGCCGATAGAGGCAATTTATGCAGTAGCACTTATCTAGTGTTACCATGTTACTAATCAAAAGTTTTCAAAGATGTATATTTCTTTCTGATATTACCAATCATCAACATAATTGTAACATACGTGATGAAACTTACGTTACCACTTTTTCTTTTTTTATTTTTTACATAAAGTATACCCCCTTACAAAAGTTATTTAAGTTCACGCCATCTACGGACGGCCTGTACGAACCTAGCAACCGCATTCAATTCAACATGGCACAAGTTTTTTACTTCTCCCGTGAGTTTGTAAAGAAGGAAAAACAATCTGGAAGTCAATGAAAACTTTTTTCTAAAAATTAGTATGTTATGTCTCTTAGTAATCTCTATTCTACCCTTGGATGTCCACCCAATATCTAAAACTCTCAAATAAGACGATTAATTAAGGTGGATGATATTTTAATTTATAGTAAGGTCAGCTATCATCCATCCATGTAGCAGTAACGTAAGTTTCACAAATAGTAACGTAGGTTTCAAAAAGTATGCACTTAACAGTAAAAGGCTTTACTAAATATGTTCTGATTTAGAATAATAATATTTTGTTCATGTGGAAATGTTTATGATGTCCAAAACAGTACTGCGTGAATTTCTCTTCTCTTTTGCCAAGTTATGGATGTGAAATATTTACTGAAAGATTTATATATTTTCTCAATGCCGAATTTAGAAAATCAATTTACTGCAATAAATCATATATACCTACCTATTATGCCTGTAGTCTTGACTACGGGACCCCTCCGAGAATTATCACACATGTGTCACAATATTGTGCGCACCCCCCGTAATCCTATTGTCCCCTTCGCCACTCACGCGCGTCAATACGCTACGGCCATCTTCCTCTTTCTTGCTCGCCCCCGACGAGTTAGGACGTATAGTCACAACGCTCCTGAAATCAGGTCGTATAGTATCTTTTTGGTGCGCTTTTTCGCATAGTTAAAGCACTTTTAGGTACCTATATTCGTTTAGATTATAGTACTTTGTGTTTTATTAGTCACTCTTGCCGATTGCAAGGGATTTTTTGATTCCCTTTCTTGGCATTTATTTTTCTCTTTCACGGTCAGCCCCACGTAGATATTTCCGTGTTTGCGGGTGTTTCCGTTTGTCACCGAGCCTTCGGGTTCGGTGTTTGTTCTTACGGTTTTTAGGCTGTGAAAATTTCTTTAGTGCGTATCTCCCAAATAAACTTTAGTTTTATTTACTGCATTCAGTTGAAGTATTTCTTAATTTGAAAAGTATACTTTATTGTCTGTTTTATTGCAGTGGTATGAATTCGGAAGAAGAAGCAGCTGGGTCAAGGAGACCTGCTTCTTCCGAAGAGTTGTCTAGCAAGACGACTCGGCCTTCCAGAACTCCCCCGAGTACAGCGGTACGCGGGGGAGGGAGGAGGGCTAAAGGTAAGTTGCCTAGTGGTGTTCCCTTGCAGAGTTTGCCAGTTTCGGAGCTTGCGGCTTCGGGACGGGTGGCGTTAACTGAATCGGGATTGTCAACTCCGAAGCCTGTGGTTTCGGGGTGGGTGGCGTCAGATTCTAGTGGTTTGGATATCTCGAATCCAATCCCCCGGTCGCTGAGACCAGAGGGGGGAGCTGTTGTTTCCCGTACGGTAGCGTTCACTCGCTCTGATCCGTTAGGGGAGACGCGCCCCACTACTGCAGGGCAACCCACGGGCTTAGTCCATGTTGGTCTGGGTTCTCAAACCCTAGCCCCCGGCAAACGCCATATGGGGGAACGAGTACTTTCTGGGCTGTCTCAGTTGCCAGCTGATGGGAATGCTCGAGCTAACAATTATGGACGCTCTTCGGAGCAACAGGTGTTTTCACCTGAGTGCGTGACTACTAGTGCTCCCCTATTGCCGCTTTCGAGCGGTCCAATAGTGGGTTCACATGCCTTTAGTAGTCATCGGGCACATACCGAGTCATCTCGGTCTGCCCACGCACTGGGAGCTTTTAGCTCCCAACCCATGGCTATGGCATCTTCTTGCCTAGCTAATATGGGTGATTTGGGCGATTCTCTAGGCTTACGCCATGAGCGCTCCAATCCCTTTATGGGAAGTGAACGTCCCTCCGCGGAGGGATCGGTTCGTGTTTCCGAAGAGGCTTCGGGGATCCGAACGAATCCGATTAAGCGTTCCAAGAAAAGGGTTTCGGCTATGACTCTTGTCGAGCCAGCCAAGAAAAAGGCCAAGAAGAAGGCGAAAAGCGGCAAGGCTTTGCCGGCCTCTTGCCCGTCTGGCCTGGCTGACCCGGCTAGCTCCTCTCAAGCTGACATGTTCAGTATGATGCGGGCTTTTGCTCAGAATCAGGGTTGGTCCTTTGTACCGGCTTCTTCAACCCTGACTTCTGTCCCTATTCAGGGATCTCGCTTTGAGTCTAATCAGCCTTTTGTGATTGATTCCTCTTTGTCTGAGACTGATTCGCATGTGCCTCCTATTCCCGCGGCCCTCGGGGCTCCGCCGGGCGAGGAGACTTTTGGTGAACCATGCGGGGACCCGCCTGCGGAGGCCTTTGTTAGCGTTCCTTTGTCTCATTCCACTCGGGTGGAACCAGATTTGGATGCGTCCTCTCAAGCTTCGGTTCCCGAATCGCTTGGGCAGGCGGAGTCTCAATCGCTCAATCTCTGTGGAGTGGAAGCGATTGCTTTGTTGTCCAAATATCTCCCTGAAGTTCAGTCAACCCGCGCGCAGGGTTCGACTTCGCGTTGGAATTTCAAGCAGCAGGTCTCCTCTGAGGGTATTGCTCTTGAGGAGGTTTTCAAGCTGGAGTATGACCGCATTGAGGCCGCTCTGTTGGTTAAGCGATCTAATGCGGTCAGGGGTAAGGCCTTTGCCTTTTGTTCTCAGGACCAAGACAGCTTTTTCAAGGCTAAGATTCTTTCTCCTGAGATTTTAGAGGTTGGTCGTCGCTTGCGGGCGACTAATCCGCTTACCTCCGCTGCGTTCAGGGCGGAGGATAAGATTTGGTCTAATATTGAAAACCACATTAGGTCAGGGATGCGTTTGGCGGCTTTTCAAGGGCTTCTCTCTGACCTTAGGTCCAGGGCGGAGGAGTTGAATGTTACCGATGGTGACAAGCTGATTATTGACGACTTGCTGCATACTCTTTTTTGTCTGCAGTGGTCGCAGCTTTCCACAGCAGCTGCTTCGGCTACGTTCCGTCGCAGGACCTTGGCTCTCTCAGCACTGGGTGTTAGAGAGTCGGGCATTGCTCAACTTCTCCGAGATGTTCCGTCTCGGGGTCCTTCGCTTTTTCCGTCTCGGGGTCCTTCGCTTTTTGGTGGTAAATTCGCTACGGTGTTTCAAAGAGAGATCGATGCGCGAAAGCAGATCTCGGATATGACTAAGCAGTTTCACACTAGCTCTAAGCCAACGCGGGCCCCTGTTCGGCGTAGACCTGCTGGTCCCGTTTCGGGTCAACGCAGTCGCGTGTCTAGGGTCCCGCCTCCTGAGCCTCAGCCAGCTCCGTCTCGTGGGAGAGGGAGTCGTGGCAGGGGCTTTTCGAGAGGTTCTCGTGGTAAGGCGATGGCTTCGCAGAAGGCCAAGCCTGGATTTTGATGTTTTTCCCCGAGCGCTTGTTCGACCGAATGTGGTAGGTGGCCGACTTCATGCGTTTCTCCCCGCTTGGGAGGCCATCTCCGGGGACGTGTTTGTTCTCTCCGTCGTGCGAGACGGATTCTTCATAGATCTTTGCGCCTCGCTCCCCGGAGGGGCTATAAGAATTCGGTCACCTCCCATGTCTGCCCTGTCTCGGTCTCATGCTTCGAAGGAGATCGAGTCTCTTTTGGAAAAGAGGGCTATAGAAAGGGTAAGAGACAGGCCGTCTCTTTCCCTCTCTCCAATATTTGTTATTCCCAAGCGCTCGGGAAAACTTCGTTTGATACTGAACCTAAAGAGGATAAACAAATTTATTCCTCCGGTTCATTTTCGTATGGAGACTCTCGCCTCCATTCTTCCGTTGATCAAAAGGGAAGACTACGCGGTCTCGATAGATCTCAAGGACGCGTACTTTCACATTCCCATTCATCGCGCTTCTCGCGATCTTCTGGGGTTCTCCTTCCTCTCGGAGACTTATCGTTTTCGGGCTCTTCCCTTCGGGCTGCGCCCGGCCCCTCGGGTTTTTACTCAAGTTGTAGCGGTGCTAGCGGCCTTTCTGAGGCGTCGCGGCCTGCGGTTGTTTTGTTACCTGGACGATTGGCTTCTCCTTGCGGAGTCGCGCGATCGTTTGTTGGACGAGACTCGTTTGCTCGTCTCTCTTACTCAAGACTTAGGTTTCCTAATAAATTGGGAAAAGTCAGAGTTAGTCCCCACTCGCAGCCCAGTTTTTCTGGGGGCGGTGTTAGACATAAGGAATCAGTTAGCTCGGCCCAGTCGAGACAGGATTCTCACCATTGTCTCTGCGGCTCGCAAGCTCTTGCTGGCCAGAAGAGTCTCGGCCAGACAGTGGCTTCAGTTTCTAGGTTATCTAGCCAGTCTAGTCGATGTTTTAGAGGACTGCCGGCTCCTCATGAGACCCTTTCAGAGACATCTCCTCAGGTTCTTCAAGCCGGGAAAAGACTCCCTTTTGGTCTGGATTCCAGTACCAGTAAAGATCAAGTCTCTTCTCGCTTGTTCGACAAGCGAGGTGTTTCTCGCGCGAGGCAGGTCCTTCTCTGTCCCTCTTCCGTCGATATCGGTTTCGACGGACGCCTCTCGGTTGGGGTGGGGAGGACACTGCAACGGCAGCACGGTTGCGGGGGATTGGTCTCATCTTGGGACTCTTCCTCATATCAATGTCCTGGAGTTTATGGCAGTTCTGTTGACCTTGCTCCATTTCAGAAGTCGACTTCTCAGTCGTTCGGTTCTGATTCTCACGGACAACGTTACTGTGGCGGCATTTATCAATCGGCAGGGAGGCACTCGTTCGGTTGCCTTGAATGCCCTAGCAGCTCAGCTGTGGAGGTGGTGTCGTCGCATGGCAATCACACCCGTGGCCTCTTTCATCCCCGGTCGGGAAAACCTCATTGCGGATTTTCTGTCCCGGGGCAGGTATCTTCCATCGGAATGGATGCTCCATCCGGAGGTATTTTGCCGCATTCACAGTTGCCTAGGTCCACTGGAAGTGGATCTATTTGCGTCGGTGCTAAATCACCAGCTGCCGAAGTATTGCTCCCGTGTTCGCGATCAGGGAGCATGGGCTCTCGATGCTTTCTCCCTCAGCTGGGAGAACCTTCAGGGATTCGCCTTTCCTCCCTTCCAACTGATTCCGCGTGTCTTGCGGAAAATCAGGGAAGATCGGGCGAGGGTGCTTGTAATAGCTCCCTTTTGGCCCAGGAGGAATTGGTTTCCGGAACTTATGAGCCTTCTAAGGGCTCAACCGTTAGTTCTCCCGTTAAGAGCGGATCTGGTGTTACAGCCCCTATCGGGGATTCTTCACCACAATCCGGAGTCTCTTCATTTGACTGCTTGGCCCCTGTCAGGGAATCTGCAAGACAGTCGGGTCTCTCTGATAGAGCCGCGGACTTTTTAATGTCCAGTCGTAGGGTTTCTACTAGGGAAATTTACAATTCCCGTCTCTCGGTCTTTTTCCTTTGGTGCAAAGAGAGAAATCAAACCCCTTCTAAGGCTCCTATTGGTTCAATTGCGGATTTCTTAATCTCGTTATTTGACAAAGGGAGATCTATTTCTACTATCCGAGGCTACCGTTCGGCGATCGGGGCCATTCATTCGGGTTTTTCGGATGGTTCGGGGATTTCCAATTCCCCGCTGCTAAGTGGTTTGATTCGTTCGTTCTTTCTGAAACGACCTTCGTTTTCTAAGTTAGTGCCGTCTTGGAGTCTGCCTAAGGTCCTGGAGGCCTTGGCGAAACCTCCTTTTGAACCGTTAGGTGAAGCTTCGCTTCATCATCTTACGGTTAAGACGCTCTTTTTGGTATCTATTGCCTCTGGGCAGAGGCGCAGTACTCTTCATGCTCTCTGTCTTACTCCTGGTCATGTTCGCTGGGAGAGAAAAGGTGTTAGGTTGATTCCTAGGGCTTCTTTCGTTGCCAAGAATCAGACAGCTTCCTCCGGTCCTGTTGAGATTTTTCTTTGTCCGTTTTCTGACATTTTCTTCGGTGCGTGAGGACAAAGTTTGGTGTCCTGTTAGGGCTCTCAAATGGTATATTGATAAGACTAAGTCTTATCGTAAGGATGATCAGTTGTTCCTGATCACTAGAGAGCCTTTTTCTCCTGCCTCTCTTGATTCCATTTCTAGATGGATCGTTGAAGCTATTAGGGCCGCTGGCACAGAGGCTCTTTTATCCGACAGTAAGCCTCGTGCTCATGATACTCGTAGTGTCAGCACTTCTTGGGCTCTGTTTCAAGGTGTGGCGCTGGTTGATATTTTGAAAGCTGCTTATTGGCGTTCGCCCAATTCCTTCATTTCTTGCTACCTTAGGGATGTTCCCGCAGGTGAAGCTTTGTTTGCGTCAGCCACCTTGAAGGCCGCTGTGTCTTCTTTGTAGTCTTTGGTGTAATCCTATTTCCTTCCGCTCGAAACATGCCTCCCGGTCTTTGAGTTGGCGCTGGTCTGGCATAATAGGTAGGTATATATGATTTATTGCAGTAAATTTGTAAAATCAGCACTGATTTTCTTATTTACTATATAAATCTATATACCTACCTATGACCCTCCCTCCTTCCCCGCTCCTTGCAAGCAACATGTTTCTTCTTGGGGTTGCTCGCAAAAGAGGAAGATGGCCGTAGCGTATTGACGCGCGTGAGTGGCGAAGGGGACAATAGGATTACGGGGGGTGCGCACAATATTGTGACACATGTGTGATAATTCTCGGAGGGGTCCCGTAGTCAAGACTACAGGCATAATAGGTAGGTATATAGATTTATATAGTAAATAAGAAAATCAGTGCTGATTTTACAAATTACTCTTATTCCGTTTCTAAAATTCTGTAACCCTTGGGACATAATATGATTTATAATTTTAGTCATGACATTTAGCAATCTTAGACTTGTTTCTTCAATATTTACCAACAATATCTTAATGATTATATATCATGAATCCAACGGTAACGTAAGTTTCAATGAAGGTAACGTATGTTACACGGACATTTCACTAATTGTTTTCCTTTTTTAAAACTTTTTTCCAAAACCCCGTAATAGGGAAAGATGGGGAAATCAAGGGCAGAAATTCAAGCAGCTTACAGGGCTAGAACCTGGCTTCTGAACAAAAATCAACAATAGAAGACGTCTTCAAAGTCTCCTTCATGAAAAATCCTAAAAGCTATAAATAATGCATGTCAAATACCAAATTGAAGCCTGCATGTACTATACATGTATCCTAAATGCATTTCGGCCACATTGGCATTGCCTAATTTGTATAATTCGCAGTTGGAAATTTATCTGCATTTTTAATCATTTTACAGTTTGCTATCCCTATATTACATACATTAGATATAATTAACACAAGAAGATACATGTATATCAAAACCCTCATTTATTATACATATAACAGGGAAGTGTTACTTCCCTGCATATAACTTGCATGTTTAAATTAGCTCTGTGAACAAATATGTGACTTCCATATTTTTTTCTTAAAGACTCAAAAGGCATCTTGAATTAATCGCTGCTTATTAAGTTCAGTGATGTATATTAGCAGTGGCGGATCCAGGATTGAGTAAACGGGGGAGGGGCACACACACACACACAAAAAAGGCTTTTTCCCTCCAAAATTCTCTGACAAGCAAAAAAAAAAAAAAAATTAATTAAAAAAAGGTCCTCAGTATTTCCGTGTATCTCCGGACAAGCCAAAAAAAGCTTTTTTTTGGGGCCGGGGGGGGGGGGGGGGGGGGGCACGGGGGCCCTGTGCCCCTCCCCCCCCAGGATCCGCCACTGATTAGCTTCATCGAAATCATGATACATTTGTCAGAGTTGGCCGGGAGTTCCTTCCCCAAATATTTGTTTCATTGTTGATGAACGGTTATTGTAATTGTAGAGGAATTCTCCCAAGTGGCAATGATGTATATGACATGCAGTATAGACAACTGAAGTTGCCTTGCATTGATTTCGCGACAAGAGTTGCCATCCTGTTCAATAGAAGCCGTTAGATATGATGACGTTCTAAGTTGCTTTTGATGATTGTCGTTAAGGAATTGTTGTCTATTGATTGTTGAAAAAGAGTTGTATGCCCAAAGTATTCATTCAGTGTTGCAGAAAAACATGTAACCTACGTTACTTAAAGTTGGAAACTTATGTTCTCGAAACATGAACGACAGTATGTAGGCCTAATATAATATTAATAAATTAATGTTCAAAATTGTATCCACCTAAATTCCAATGTGTACTAACATGCACTTGATGTCATTAGGGACATCTGAATCTTAAATTTTCATTTTACCAGGTGGGAATATAATCGTAATATATGCTTCACTAAAATATGCTTCACTAAAACAAGCTTAAGTATGATGATTAGTTGACGTTCTAAAAATTGCTGTTAATAATTTTCGTTAAAGAATTGTTAATTGTTTACTGATTATTCATAGCTGTTAGATAAATTATATATATAATATGCTAAACATTCATTCAGTATAAGAACAAGACACGTAACTTACGTTACTTGAAATTGGAAACCTACGTTACCGAAACATGAACCACCGTTAGTCATATTATATCAATAAATACTGTGCAAATGGTAACCACCCAAATTCCGATGGATATTAACATGGATTTGATATTTAAGGGACATCCGAATCTTAATTTTGTATTTCACCAGGTGGGAATATATCATGAAGTTTTCATTGCTTCACGAAAACAAGCGTTTGATAACACTTTTTCAGATCAAAGCGTGGTTTTTTAAGCAAACCCTCGGTGATAAATGTGATGAATCTTGAAATGGATGACTTTGAACTAACCTTTTCTGCAGGTGATGGTTTTTGTAGTTTTTTCTAACTTTCACAATGTTTCTCTATTGTTATAATGATGTTGGTAACGTATGTTACAGTGTGTACTTAACACAGTCAATTTGAAATATGTGTAACTTAATAAAACAACAATATTACGTGATCATATTTTCCTGGATTGTATTCTGGCATTATGTCCTTCGTGTGCTCTGAAGACGAACCGAATTTCATGAGGTTTTATTTTTACCCTTTCTGATTTTCTAATTGAGCCGATTTAGTGGTTTTGGCCCATTATATGCGAGCAGCTACCCTATACGTCATGTAATATAAATTCTATAAATTCCCATTTTCAATGGTTCATGATGACTGAAGATATTTTTCTTAGAGGAGCGGGTATGAAATGATGTTTAAGATGTTATATTGAATGCACAAGTAACACCATTTCCATTTTTCTGAGAAAATGTCATTTTCTGGAATTTTATATCACATGACACATGGGGGAGCTGCTCGCATGTGACTTCACAAAATCAAAACTTTAAAAATCCATAACTCCATAATTCTTTAACGGATTTTCGCCTGTATGTTTCTTTTGTTTCTCTGCATTTATTAAAACCAACTTATTGTCAGGGTGAACTATCCCTTTAAAGCCAATGAAACAACGGCTTACTAACAGCGAGGAGTGTTCACACGGACCTGAAACAAGGCTGAGGCTTGAGGCTACAAGTCGAGAGATCATAGTAAGAGAAGTCATCGTTAACATCCAGATTGCTAAACCTATTTTATGTTGTCCACATGGTCCATAAGTACAACAAGTTTTATGAAACAGGGCGTTGGAGTGGTGTTGACAGCAATATGAAGTTATTGATATCACATCTGATTTTAATACCAGATCATGTGAATATCGTACAATATTGCGAGGAGAGATGTGTACCATGCCTTTCATGTGCAAAGAAAGTAAACTCTTTTGAAGTTCTGCTAATGTGCCGGTAGCTTGAAAGGGTCAATTTGAGAATAGAATGAGAGAGAGAGAAAGAGAGAGAGAGAGTGGGGGAGAGTGGGGGAGATAAAGACAGGAGAAAGATATTAAGGGAGAGAATTACAGAGAGCATGAGAAAGAAGGAGAGAGAGAGAGAGAGGGGGGGGGGGGATTCTTGAATTTGAGATGAATCATACATAATTATATATATATGATTGACAAGTTTATTGTTAGTTATTATTTGCACATACCAGCAACTAAAGTGTCTTGGTGCACTTTTTATGACCCGGGGTAGCTACACAGTCGGGTGCCATGCAAATGCCATTACAATCCAAAGATCTACTTATCTCTTTATAAGCACTACATGTATATGCTGTACTTGTATTTATGATAGTTTGATCATAATTACTGTAATATAAGAGCATACTCTGCATGCTGGTTTGTTACTCATATCATCTGTCCAGTACATGTAGGTCAAACTTATATCATTTTAATACCAAAAGAAATTTGTAGGATTAATTGTTCAACCCTCCCATTTTAAAATGCAAGGACAAGGTTATATCGATAAACGAACTTCCGATAACAGTTCTTTTAAGAGCTACCATAACTCACGAAAGATCACAAACCGTCCTTTTCAGGACTATCACATGGTGATAAACCGTAAACCTTTCTATTAAGGTTATATCTGCATACCATGATATTTTCTAAAAGAATTAGGGCAGTAAAAAATTGGTTTTGAATATAGATGTCCCTGTTACAGAATTTTTTCATACGGAAATAGTCGATCCTGATGGAGTGGAGAAAGTGAGTTACATTTTGTGCAGGTTAGAAATCAATTGGGGTAATATCTGTTTTCTGTAAAGATCTTATAAACAAAGTATTAAAAGCTGTAGAATTTTATTGATATTATCTACTTTGAAGGAAACTGAATTCTCACTTTCAAGTTCAAGTTCAAGTTTATTTGTCTTTCAAATCATTGTACATGTACAATTGTGAAATAATAAAACATGAAGTTTATATAGTGTAGGCACGACAAATGAACAATGCCAAATACTTATACTGTAAATAGTTGAAAAGAAAGACGAGGAGACCTTGGTGAAAACAATGTTTGTAAAATTAAGGCCCCTCATGGCATGTTGGTAACTATTTCCAATTAACACGGAAAAAAAGTAGATGCAATAAGTGCATCTGACAGTGAGATGTATTTACAAAAGGTATTACGGGGGAAACAAGATCACTTACTGGTATAAGCCAGGATACAAGTAAGTGAAAGAGGTGAAGATGGAAAAGACACAAAAGACAATGTGGCACAGTTCGACATGAAAAAAAAAGAAAGGACAGGACAGAGGACGGGATAAAATCACAAAACAACACAAGAAACACAAGCCACACAGAAACACAAGCCAGCCCAAAATGAAGGGGGAAGGGTCTGCTAGTACATGTACACTGTATGACAATTTAAGTATAAAAAATAACAAAACTGACTTCGTATACAAGTGCATGAACTAAATAAATTAAGGCTTCACAAATCATCTTTATATGTACTTTATAAATAAGACCCCTTTTACATCTAAAGTCGCGAGGCCTGGCCGTGGCTCGGCCGCGGCCAGGCCCCAACCAACACAGTGGGTGGTACTCGCCTCACCCAAACGATTCACCCTTTTACATTACACGGCTTGGTCGCGGCCAAGCCTGGCCCCGCTTCCGTGAATGCGCCGTTTGTGGCGCTCTACTTGTAAACAAATAATATTGACGATGATAAAACTATGTCGGGCGTGCGGGGAAAGAATGAAGTCATCGCTCAAAATGTGACGTTGCACGCACCTCATTAGCATAAACGGCCACGGCCAGGCCCCGTTTGCTTTTACACTACCTCGGGTCGTGGCCGAGCCGCGGCTCAGCCCGGGCTCAGACTACCTCCTGAGCTGGTCCGAAAACTGGCCGCGGCCTGGCCTCGGGCCTGGCCCCTTTTGCTTTTACATCACCCAAAAGTCGCGGCCAGGCCGTGGCTGAGCCTGGCCGCGACTTTTGGGTGATGTAAAAGGGGTCTAAGACTTTAATCTGCATTTAAACACAGAAATACTGGCAGCATGTGTAATGCTAGAATCGAGTGCATTCCAGAACCTGGATCCATTACAGACTATTGTGTCAAGAGTAAATGTTGTCCTTACACGAGATATATGGAAGGAGGTGGCTTGTCTAGTATTATATTTATGAACCTCATTATTTATTTTAAACGTTTGTGCCAGCTAGTGCTAAAGAATGTGAATTTTCCATAAATCAGTGTCAGTTACTTAACAGATCATAACTTTAGCCAAAAATACGTTGCTTGTAATTAAAACAGAGATATATATTAAGAAAAACTGAAAAGTTAAGTTTTAGGATGATCATACAACTTGTTGAATATTAGAATTTTATTAGTGATATTGCTGTCTAGTTTTGTCTAGGTTTGTTTTTCCGAAGGTTCGTAATTCTGAAACACAAATTTCCCATGGCAGGGGGTTCATAATTCCGAATATTTGATGCATAATTTCGAAGGTTCATAATTCTGAAAATACAATTTATAGCCCTACTTAACTTATCGGAATTACGAACCTTCAGATATATGAACCTTTTTTCATTTTCGCAATTATGAACCATCGGAATAACGAACCTTCAGTACATGGACAGTGCTTATAGCTGCATGTGTATTAAGCCTTGTGTTATGATACATGTATTGCAAATTGATTATCTCATTTCTAGTTATCCCCCTCCACGTACTACATGTAGATTATTAATTACTTTTTCCGTTTTATCAACACCTGTATGTTTGTTTCTCTGTATTTTTTTTTCTCCGTCTTTTATTCTATCAAATGTAAATTGTGATTTGTATTTTGTATATTTTGTATGTCTTTTACTAGTACTGGAAAATAAATGAAATGAAATGAAATGAAAGTTTTCTTATTGCAGTTTCTCAAGTTCATTTCAATTTAATTCCATTTTTTAAATTTCAATTTGAATATTCACCATACAGGCCAGTCAAACTCCAGTCAGAATGCAGCAGTCTAGCGGGGAGGAGACGGAGAATAAGCACCGGCCTGCAGGGACTCGTACTGTACCGGCCAGTATCTTGAAGGCTGGGACTGAAGCTGTCGGGAATCTTACTCCTGAAGAAGCTGAAGAATTGCAGGTCCAGCTAGAAAAAGACAAGAGAGCTGTATATCAGTAAGTGCATTCAGCCCAATTCACATATTCCTTGGTGAACTGTTGTGGTTTAAAGGGAAAAATTCCAGCCTGGAATTAAGTTGATTTGAATTAAAGAAGAAAAAAGAGAGAAACAGATTAGTGAAAGTTTGAGCAAAATCCGATACGATATAAGAAAGTTATGAATTTTTGAAGTCGTACTCAAATCAAACACAAATTGGCAATTCGTGACATACATGTATCTTGCGAGCGCCTCTCCCATTTCCTTTGTACAGAAAGTTTCATGAATATTCATTTCTTCATTGTTGATGACGGAGTAGATTTCTTTTATACAGGTTTTGTGTAAAAACATATGAGCAATGATTATATATCTAAGATGCATGTGCAATCAAATATTTTCTTCAGAGAAATTGGAAATAAATGATTTTTGGGGGCACAGAGCAAACGGGAGAGGAGCTCGCAAGATACGTCACGGAGTTGCTAATTTGTGTTTGATTGATTACAACTTCAAAAATTCATTACTTTCTTATTTCTCATCGTATTTTGCTCAAAATTTCATCGTTCTGTTTCTTTAAGTTTTCTGCTTCTTTTAAAATCAACTTGTAATCAGGGTGGACTTCCCCTTTCTTCCTTGTGTATATTTTAAAGGCCAAGTCCACCCTAACAAAAAGTTGATTTGAATAAATAGAGAAAAATCCAACAAGCATAACACTGAAAATTTCATCAAAATAGGATGTAAAATAAGAAAGCTATGGTATTTTAAAGTTTCGCTTAATTTCGCAAAACAGTTATATGCACATCCTGCTCAGTATGGAAATGAGGGATCCAGTGACGTCACCCACTCACTATTTCTTTTGTATTTTATTACAGAAATATGAAATATTTTAATTTTCCCTTGTTATAATGTGAAACAAGGTTTAATTCCTCGCTGAACATGTGTAATTGCCATTGTTGCAACCTATACACAATTCAATGAGAGCTTCCTAATTGTGAAATCTGCAGAAATTAAAATATTCTATATTTCACATAATAAAATACAAAAGAAATAGTGAGTGGGTGACGTCACTGGTTCCCTCATTCCCATACTGAGCAGGATGTGCATATAACTGTTTTGCGAAATTAAGCAAAACTTTAAAATACCATAACTTTCTTATTTTACATCCTATTTTGATGAAATTTTCAGTGTTATGCTTGTTGGATTTTTCTCTATTTATTCGAATCAACTTTTTGTTAGGGTGGACTTGGCCTTTAACACACGGATAAGTAGGGACGCACTGAACCTGTGTTGTGCACAGCTTCATTTTTTTCATCCCACTTGCTGTTTATTTACAAGAAGAAACAAAAAATGGCTGTGGTTTATCGGTGCATGTTTGAACAAGCTTTTACATGTTTTTGATTCTATTTGCCTTATCAGCCAATCCAAACTCTGATTTGATTCTCTTCAATAAGCATTTTTTCCAATTATTTTCCTTTCTAAGTCCTTTTCAATTTTTGTTTCACTCACTTCCAATTCTTTTCCCTTTTTCCATTTTCATCTTGTTTTGATGAGCTACACTGCCCCAAAATATTGTTATGTCTTTTCATTGTTTGAAAAGCTTTTGTTTGTGCTATATTGTACCGTCTTCAGAAAAATGAAAATAGAAATGGAAAGTTAAGATATACGTTGGACTATATCCCAAAGTAAAGGGAATTAAAATTCTCATAGCTGTAATTTTAGAGACATTTCTTATATTAGAGTGATTTGGTAACTTTGTAGAGGCTTGATAAAATCTGAGCTGCCTGGCTTTTATGCTATCAGCATAATTAATTATGTAATATGGTATGAAATGAAGCCCAGGGTTGGGGAGCACTTCAAAATCATCATATCCTTCACAAAAGTAAACATATGCAAGTGACCGGAAATGCCAGACACATTTATGCTTTCATAAATCGGAGTATTCAGTCATAGATATCTTAATAATAGCATTTTTTATATGAAAACTTTCTATGCCTGGCTATTTATTTTTCCTTGTGAACATATTATACACGACAGTATCAAAATTCAACAATTTATTAAATCAAGCATCCACAGAGTTACTGAATCCCTTTAAAAATGATAGACTATACAGATTTCTTTATTTGTACAATTTGTCCAAATTGAAGATTCCAGAAACATTGATTTTGTGAGCAGCTTGTAGATCTTTTTGTAGGTACTGGTAGTTTACATCATTATCAGGGCTTTCTTGCAAATCAAATCCAATAGACGATATCTCAGTTGAACAGGGCAAAACTATCCTGTCAATCTAAATTTGTAACAAAAGCATTTCTTTCCCCCAGACACCCACTGCTCCCAACCTTGTTATTCGAAAATTGTGAACGGTTCTCTTTCCCCCCAGACACCCACTGTTCCCACTCATGGCCTTGTTATTTGAAAAGTGTGAACAAGCCACCCAGTCACCTGACCCACCGACATCGGCAAGCTTCGACGTCGACATTGAGGAGTTTGTAAACAGACTCAAGAGAGAGGGCAGCACATTCTTTATTGAAGATACAGAAATTGATACATTAGTAAGTCATGTTGTTGATCTGGGCTTGTAGTGCATTAAGTGATCAAAGGAGGATGAAACCCAGTGGAAAAAATCAATTTTAATGAAAAGAGAGGAATAAGAAAGTTATGAAAGTTTGAAAAGTCTCAATTTACTTTCTATGGCGATCCTCAAGTTGGCAATGTTGCTTCAAGGTGACAGATGTAGTAGTACAACTCTCCATATGTTTTGTACAGAAAATGTCATATTTTCCCCATTATCTCTCAAGGTGCAGCTTGTCTCCTTCTTAGCTCAAGATATATGATGGGAAAATGTATTTGGCACAAAATTGTTGAGTTCACAAAAAGACAAGCAGCATCCTGAGAGTTAATTGAGAAAATATGAAGTTTTTTGTACAAAACATATTGAGAGTTGTACTAATAAACCTGCCATTTTGAAGCAACATTGTCAATTTGTGGATCGCCATAGAGAGTAAATTGAGACTTTTCAAACTTTCACAACTTTTTCATTTCGTAACCCATTTTGATGGAACTTTTTTTAAATTGCTTCTCTCTATCCTCTCTTTTCATTAAAATGGATATTCCCCCAGGGTTTCATTCTCCTTTAATTAGGGTCCCGTTTCATAAAACGTGTGTTATCAGTAACAAGTTACAATAATTGTTCTAAGCCACTGAAATCCTTGGATCTGATTGGATGAGAGCACATTTTTCATAGAAATGGGGCAGTATGAGTTTTATGAAACAGGGTCCTGATGTGACTAGAGAATATGCACTGGGGTGGTATTCCGAGATTCATTTTATCTCAGATAAAATCTGAGATATTCAGTCAGGGAGATGAAATACCCATTAAAATTGTTAAAAACAAGTATTCTGAGAACACTTTTAGTGAGATTTTGTCTCAAGTAACACATGCCCATTTATAATGCAATAATCAATGAGAAATGTTGTTAGATTTCACTTTCTTCATGCTCAGCCAATAGAATTGCTGTCTGCCAGTTCCTGCTGCAGGAGAGCGTGAGGGCGTTATTTTTACCATTATCACTACGCGTGCCTCAATGTGAAGACTGATAAAATATCAGATAAAATGCCAGACTAACGTGATCTCAGAATATCAATATTTTTTAAAAGATAAAATTTTAAAAATTAGAGATAAAAGGGTGGTCCGAATACCAGCCCTGATACGGTGCTTGCTGTAATCCAGTCCCATCCAATCCAATCTGGGAAATTTGTAGAGCGTCAAAATCTGGTTGCCTAATCAGTTCAGTGTATTTGCTCAAAAGAATGATTGGATTAATGCAAGGTTTGCTTTACTTTTGTAGCTCTTGGAAACACAATTGTATTTTCTATTTCGTAAAAGTGATGTGAGGCAGCACCAAGCTACATGTACCCATGAATACCCACTCTGCTTCATGCTGCGGCACTAGTGTCCTTTGCTAAGACATTAATCTACATTTGCCACTCTCCACCCAGGTTTTAAATGGGTATTGGTAGGAAGGAATTCCTTGAATGCTGTGAGCACCAAAATCGTTAGCCTAACTAGAGCCAGGGTAATATTTGAGCACCTGGAGCACCTTGCGTTGTGGATATGAGTGATATAAAACTATCCAGTATTGTCTATGCATATATATTTAAGTCATTTTAGACAGTTATAGACATGAAATTGACCTGCATGAATGTGTGAATTGAAGATGGTATGCTGGGAGTTCAATCATTGACTAAGATTTCTTTTTCCTCTCTCTCTATCTTCTCTTTTCTTTCTAATTGTAAACAGATGATCAAAGCAATCCAAGTACTACGAATACACCTGTTGGAACTCGAGAAGGTCAATGAACTTTGTAAAGATTTCTGCCATAGATACATCACATGCCTCAAGAGTAAGATGCACAGTGAGAATCTATTGAGAGACGAGAGGTAAGCTTGATCAGGACAGATGAGATTGATTGATCTAGAGAGGGAGAGAGAGGGAAAGATAAGAAAGATAAAAAGGAAGAGAAGAGTGTGTAAGTGAGAAAGAGAGTGGATTGGGGGGGGGGGGGTAGAGAAAGGGTGAGGAAAGAGAGGTGAGACAAGGAGATAAGAAGAGAGAAGCAAAAGCAAGAGGGAGAGGAAGAAGAGAAAAAAAATATAGATGAGAGGGAAAGAGAAGAGGAGAGAAAAAAGAGAGAGAGAGAGAAAGAGAGAGTGGGAAAGAGAAGACAAAGATGAGAGAGAGGAGCAAAGAGGAGAAAGTGAAGAGATGTGACATAAGGTTGAAGAAAGAGAAGACACAAGAGAGAAAGAGAAAAATATATATACAAAAGAGAGGAGAGAAATATAGAGAAAGAAAGAAAAGAAAGAAAGAAAGAGTATAAATAATATTGAGAGGGAATGAGAAATAACTGGGAGAGAAAAACAGCCTTTGCTAGAAAAAAAAAATTATATTTTTACATAGGAACCCAGTGTTAGTAAATGAAGAAGCTTAATGGGAGGAATTTTAATTTGTAAACAAATCTTTAGGGGTTACTCCCAGTGTTAAAGATCGTATGCTCGATATGTAATGAAAACCCAGTGTGGAACCCAGTGTGTTTTCCATGTTCCAGAGGATCTGGTTATTTATAAAATACTTTTATGCCGAATAATTAATGAACAGCATGAGCACCTTGAGATGATATTTTCTTGATGATCATGCTCCATATGAAGAATAATATTAAATATACTATGTCTCTTTGATTCCCCAGAGGAGAGTCTGCCCAGTTCGATAGTCAGTACTTATCTAATGGAGATCTTCTAGATCTAGAACCACCACCAAGCGAACATAATCAGGTATGGAGACATTAATTTGGTGCTATGACAATTTTTTTGTGAACAATAGCGTTGTGGTCAATGACCTACTCTATAACTGAATTCTAAACTGTCCAGACCAAACACTTAATTAAATGTAACCCTAAACCTAACCTAAATCATGATTGCAACCGTAAAGTTACGGTTGAGTTCAGGGGAGCGTTCCATCAAGCATTTTGTCGGTGATTTTTACTGACAGTTGTTATAAGCTACTGAAATCCTTGCATCTGATTGGCTGAGAGCAAATTTGTCAGTATAAATCACTGACAAAACGCTTGATGAAATGCTCCCCTGCTAATGAGATTACATTGTGAAAGAAACTGCCTTAAAGCAGTTGGGAAAGGTTGATCATGTGTACATAAGAATTGGGTATACACTGTGAGGCTTTGGAGTTTTCAAAATAAGAGCAAATTGACCCAATCTTGCAGTGCACTGCACACAGAGATGGGTACATGGGACTGCACACACATGTGGCATGAATGTTCGGCCCAAACACTTCAGTTATTTGTCCTCATTTTTCAGATATTACGACATTTGAAGAGCAATCGTTTTCAGGGGACATTTCTACTATGATGTTCTTCCAAACTGGCATAAAAGGAATGAGAAAGCTCACAAATTATTTTTCTTCTTTCCCAGAACTCAACTTTCTGTTTAACCCTAACTAATAATTGTCCTTGGAGCAAATGTTCACCATTCATTTCTTCACTTCCCTGTTCAAACAAATTATGAAATTTAAATATAATCATGAGTTCTACATGAAGTATTGTTGAAAATAGAATTCCCAGAGTCTCAATGAAATTTAAACTAAATGGTAATAACTGTATTTGTACATATACATGTATACGACAAGTTTTCCAATTTCTGGCATCGCTCCCAAAAATTCATTTGCCAAAAATGTCATTGACTATTTGGGCTGCCATTGTTGTCTTTAAACCTTTAAATTTGTGTGTGTTTCTTTTTAGATCAGCCAAAACCATCCCACCTCAACACCAAACAGTCAAGCTGTTATATTACAACATGGAACACATTCACAAGCAAACCAAGTAAGTTCTCTAACATTCTCACTCTTTAACCACATCCAAAACAGTTCACACGTGGTTCAAACTAAATGAAATATGGCTTTACCGAATCCTTTCGGGGCGATCTGAGAGGACCAAAGCAATTTTGCAAGTTGAAAGTATGCATGGACACATGTATTGGTCCATACCGAGTAAAATATGACCTTATGACATCCAGGGGATGTGGTTTGGGAGGAACAATATAACTTTGGAGATTGAAATTAGCATTGACTGATTTATTACCCTTGTCGGTACCCTTGTTTGAGGAATCTACACATGGTTTTTATTTTCTGAAATTCCTCACCCTTGGTAACAGCACCAAGGGTGTTATGCACTGGCGAGAACTCTGGTTGTACTGTGTTGAATAGAGATGTAAGAGGAGCAAGGTAGTTTGATAGAGGTGTTGTGGATCAGTGGATAAGTCCCCGGACTGTGAACCACGAGGTCCGGGGTTCGAATCCCACCGCAGCACTAGCGTCCTTTGGCAAGACGTTAATCTACATTTGCCACTCTCCACCCAGGTGTTAAATGGGTACCCGGTAGGATGGCGAAAGGTAATGTCCTTTGCTTAGCATGTGTGCGCTTAACAGGCGACTGGCTGGAATGCTCCCCAGGGAGTGGAGAATGTGCATACACTGTGTGCGGGCGTGCTAGAATCCAATGACCGGGGTAATAATATAAAGCGCTCTGAGTAGTTTGTAACTAGATATAGCGCTATATAAGAAATTACTTATTATTATTATTATTATTATTATACATTTATATGGGCTAAAGCCAGGGTAATAATACTACTGTAATGTATTATTATTATTTTATTATTATACCTGAAGTTGTCACAGGGAGTAATACAATATGTAACACTCTAACTGAAAGTGAGATCTATATCAGATTTTGCTTCATATTGTATTTAAGCATTGATAACAGACAGAAGTTTATCTTAGGTGCACGCAAAGGGCCATATATGTACAAAGATGGTTTTTCTCTAGGTATCAAATGGCTTAAGTAACTTAATCTATGGCATCTGTGAAGGGATACATCAAATTAAATACATATTGAATGTTACACAATGCATGTGTTAACCCATATACGATGCCAGACCTTGTGTACTGATTTGCATAGCGGTGCCGCGTACATGCGCACAATCCCGTGCTCGCGTGCCACAACCTTGTATAGTATCCTCCGCAGAGCTGCCACCTACACATTTTAGTCGCATTGTTTGTTCTTGCTGAAGCACCCCAAAACTAAACTCCGCACAGGGGGGATTTGTGGCTGGCACAATAGGGATTAGCATGTGGCACTGGATTTGAAACATAGAGTCAGATTAAGGGTTAGAAGATTCTCTGGTGTAAATTGAAATGACATTTCTATAAATATTTTCTGTGTTTCTATCATTCAGTAAATATTTTCTGTGTTTCTATCGTTCAGTATCAGGCAGCAACAGTAGTCAACTCTGCAGGTCAAGTAGTCTACACACCTGTCCTACCACAAGGTGTGGTCACACCACAGGGAATCTTAACTCAAGTAAGTCTACACCCCGTTAAAGTAACTACCTAATATTCAGCAGTACTTTTTAACAGCTTAGGAGTTGTTGTGGTCTAGTGGATAAGTCACCGGACTGCAGATCATAAGGTACGGGGTTCGAACCCCATTGGGGCACTAACGTCCATTGGCAGGACACTAATATACATTTGCCACTCTCCTCCCAGGTGTGAATGGGTACCTGGGGAGCGTTTCATCAAGCGTTTTGTCAGTGATTTTTACCGACAACTGTTATAAGCTACTGAACTCCTTGCATCTGACTGGCTGAGAGAAAATTATCACTGACAAAATGCTTGATGAAATGCTCCCCTGGTATGCTTGAGCGCTAGTTACTTTAACAAAAATGCATGGGTAGCATTGGCTCAGTAACTTTTGACTTGTCCCTTGTAGTTTTGCATAATCATATCAGCTCTCCTATATGAGTGGGAGCTTCCTTTTGTGCCTCCTTTAAAGTGTACCAATCACCTGAAAAAATAATTTGTGTACAGCTAGAACGTATACAGTTAACCTCAAAGAACTTTACCTGGCCTTCTATTTAACGGTTAAGGAGAATGAACAAAATAGAGGAAAACATAACCCGAAACCAAACTCCAAGTTCTGTTGATTAGTCTACTGGCAAGTCACTGTAATGCTTATTTAGGGAGTATTTCAACTTGCAATATCTCTTTATAGAATTAATATATGAAGCTCATACTTTGAATATCAAATGCCAACATGGAACCCCTTATATACAGACCAAAATAGTTTTTGGTAATTGGTCCCCTGCATATCACTATGGCAAACATGGTGTTTTCCTTCTTATAGTCCATTCCAGGCAACAATGCCCACCACCACCACCACCATCATCACAAGAAGAAGTCTGACCCACAACAGCAACAACAACAACAACAACACGTGGTTCCCATCATTCACGGTTCTACTCCCCTCTCACAGATTGGTATCTCCCATCAGGGTCAGAGTTCAGCCCAGCAGCAGGCCCATAACATGCTGTCTCTCAACCAGGGTGATCTCAGGGTCGCCATGGCCGATGCGGCAGAAGTCAATGACCTGCTCAACAAGAGGAAACCTAAACGAGGGGTGCTCCCAAAGCATGCGACCACTGTCATGCGATCATGGCTGTTTCAACACATAGTGGTAAGAAACTATTCATATATATTCAAAGCCTTGTTCTCACATAACGTGGTAAACCGCTTGAAAAAAAAAAGATGCTTGGGTAAAATGTTATGACATACATGTAGGTGTAATGCTTAAGGTTAAGTTTATTACGTTTGTTTTATTTCCACAATCCGATGAAAATATACATAGCAATCAAGAGAAAAACAAGAATACAACATAAGTATAATATACCAGATAGTGGTGGGATTGACATAGGGCTACAGGTCTTTCTGATGTCAATCCCAAGAACAGCAACTAAATAGAACTACAATATGAAAACAAACGGCTAAGAAAAGAGAATAGGAGAGGAAGAGAGCTAGAAAGCAAATTGACAAAGTCAAAAGATGATTTTTATATGTTCGTTTAAATGCTTAAAGTCTTTGGCGACATTTCATTTAAGTATTCAGGTGATTGTTCCACTTGACTGGCCCTGAGTATTTGATTGTACAGCTGCAGATATTAAATTTAAAATTAGGAACATACAAATTATTGTTCTGTCTAATATTATACATATAATAAAATAATCTTAATAAAACAATTATATCCAGAAATTTCAGCAAGGTGTTACTGATACATAAATGTGCAGGTTACAAATTTATGAATATCATATACTAGTTAATAACATTTGTAAACAAAGAGTGTGAATGCGTGTAAGGCTTAAGAGTTCGTACTTATCCTGATTGAACGTTTTAGACCAATCTGAAATTGATTATTTGAGGACAGTGACCCGATCCAGACAAATGCTCAGGAAAATTCAATACCTTATTGTATCGCACATAGAGACTAATTTTGCGTTATGTAAGATAATGTACTCTCCTTGATTCACCAGTCCCAGAGAAAATGTAGGGCCAGGCAGGTTAGATGATCAGGGCCCCGTTTCATAAGACTTGTTAACAATAACAACTGCCACATTTCTTTGACAAATTTGCTCACAGCCAATGAGATGCGAGGATGTCAGTATACAAATGATGCACAGGTCTGAGTGTGTCGGTAGGAATTGTGTGCATAAGGTAACTATGGAATGTTTAGACTAGTTTCCATAGTTACCGCATGCACACTATTCCTACCGACACACGAAAAACATGTGCATCATCTGTTTTATAGAACAATGGACAAATTTTTGCTAAAAATCCATTTTTTCAATCATGCGTCCGGTAATTACCGACGCATGGCAAATTTACTGGATGCATGGCAAATTTACCGGATGCATGACAAGAGAAAAAAACCTTATACAAGGCACTGCTTCATGCTAGCACTGGTAAATCATTTCCATGCATCATAAATATATTTTAGAAATTTAATGACTTCCATAGAGAACTGAAAATCTGGGTATTTTAAGGTTAAATTTCAGATTTTTTTTTTCAGTGTTACTAGAGTCTTGACCCTAGGCTAACTAGGCCCTACTGTCAACTTTTTTTTATTTTACACCCATTTAATTTTTAGAATCTGTCAACAACTAGCCCAAGTTAGATATAATCTAGTCTATTTACATTAAATCAAGTAATTTAAAGAATTAATGCAAATATTCTGAGAACGAGATCTAGTCTTGCATCAAGAAAGTCTGGTTGTCCCATAATCCAGGCCAGACCAGTGACACTACATGTACGTGTCGATGCAGTGGATATGCTGCGCTGTAGTGAATCACTCTATGCACTGTAGTGCAGCGTACGCTACTACGGTACGGTCATAGACGTATTATAGATACGGTACAGTGACCGTCTCCTTTCACTCAGTTTCATACTGCACTGATTTTCATTTAATCACCTTTTCAGTTTGCTTGTTTTTAAACGGGTAGATCTATAATCGGATTTTATTGGGCTCACCATCGAATCCGAAGGCAACTATCATTAACATCTGAATTTTGTCTCAAATCTTGCAATTCTCCGTCATTAAAAAGTCGTATATCGCGGCTCTCAGCTCAGACTTTCTCACACTCGCTAAAATAAATATCGATAGCATGTTTACAGTGGCTATCGTCAGTGATCGCAATAATTATTGATATCGAACGTCAGGCCAGTACAATTCAAGGCACAGCTCTTGACCAATGAGATTGCAGGGATTTCTCGACCCGTTCTATAATAGCTCATAACAACTATCGTAACTTGATATTGATAACAAGTTTTATGAAACGGGGGCCCTGTATCCCACCGCTGTCACCTATATGCATAGTTCCAAGACATAGCTTACAGCCGTGGATTTTAGCCAACCCGCTCATAGGTCTATAGCTATGAGAAGATATGGTGACCAATCACTGCTGCACTAGTGAACATATAGGCATCAAAATCAAAATCGGCATGTAGTTGGATTAAATTCACTTAACACTGCTGGATGACTTATGGGTTTCCATGATGAATTTGTATGAAATATTTAAATGTTAATTTTTCCCCCTCCCGGCCTCATGCAAATAATCCACCTCTTATTTTCCCCTGCTAATCCATACTACTCCTACACGCATACAGTACGCCTGGATATTTTAAAACCTAGCTTTTACAAGATTTTCCAAAATTGTCTCATACTTATATCAGTGGGCCAACCGAGGCCTCTATCATCTCTAGAATGTTTCTAAATTATCAATAATTGTCATATTCTCTTTGTGTCACAGCATCCATATCCAAGTGAGGATGAGAAAAGAATGATAGCAGCTCAGACCAATCTTACAATGTTACAAGTCAATAATTGGTAAGTAGTTAGTCGATATATAGTTAACAGTCATCGACTGGAAAACAGTTAGTCAATATGTGTTCAAGTTGTCAATGTCTACTCAATAACTAGTCAACATTAAGCTAGTTACTAGTGAGTAGTGGTAGTAAGTGAATAAACGTTGAGCAGTTAGTCAATTACGGAGGTAATTTTTTAAATATTTTTTTTGATAATTGATGATAGCAAATATAGCTTGGGGGCTTACATGTAAGATCTAGGAAGTCTGTAAAGTCAAGAAAACATGCATCTTTTCAAATTAATTTCTACAATCGGGTTTATCAATGCAAGAAGGCGTATCTTACAGCCCATGTTGGATGCGAGCAACCCTGAAGTAGTTACAAAAAAAAAATTGAAATTTTCAATAGTTTAAAATTGTTATGAGAGAGCAAAGGAAAACATTGGGTTACCTTAGCTTATACCATATACCAGTGCTTAAATTATCTGTCGATACTTGCTGCCCACGGCTCAGCAGGGGTTACCAAACTTCTCTTTCCAATCATCAACAGGTTTATCAATGCAAGAAGGCGCATCTTACAACCCATGTTGGATGCGAGCAACCCCGAAGCAGCGACTAAGAACAAGAAACCCAAGAGTCAGAATAGACCGTCTACGCAGCGCTTCTGGCCCCAGTCCCTAGCACAGCTCGGTCAAACTACTACCATTACACAGTCTACGGCAGGTGGGACTAACTCGTTAGACAGTAGGAGAAATGGTTAGTCAGTTGCATTATTTCTAGACCTACATTATAAAACCTCGTACACACATGAAAGAGGAAAGCACCTCCAACAAAGGCTGCCTCAATATCAGATGATATGAGCAGAGTGTGCTACATATTTCAGTATATTTTAAAGGGAAGGTTGGTTGACTTCTGGGAAAGGTAAAAAATAATTTGTGAGCTTTCTCGTTCTTATTACATTAGTTTGGAAGATTATCATAGTAGATATGTCGCCTGAAAAGGATCGCTTTTCAAATGCCCTCACATTTAAAAATATGACAAGAAACAGCTGAAATGTCTGGGCCGAACATTTGTGTGTAGTCCCATATACACATATCTGTGTGCAGTTTATGTGACTCTCAGCAGGATTGAGTCAATTTTTTTATTTTGGCGATTCCAAAACCTTACAGCATACACCAATTCTTATGTGCTATACACGTATAGTCAACCTTTCCCAGTTGTTTGAGACAGTTTCTTTCACAATTCAATCTCATGGCCAACTCAACTTTATCTTTAACTCACAGATATCACTAAGTATTGTAAAGGGGCCATTGTACAAGACGTATTTGTGAAACTAAAAAAGAGATTAGATTTTTGTCTAAAATGTTTCTCATGAAGCTTACCAACTCATTTGAATGATCCAATTCATGATTTAATTTAGATATCATGTATATAAATAGGTCTGTTTTTATGAAAACTTTGTCAGCTGTAAGCTTCCAGTTAACAAAAGAGTGAATGATGTTGCCTTGCAGTGTTGGGAATGTTAAATTTGTTTTTGTTGAGTAATGAAATCAAGTGATTTAATTTCATTAATCAATCGAATGAAGCATGTTTAAGAAGCAGCGTGTAAAGAAATCATGCTTCATTTGATAAGAAACTTGCTTATTCTTAAAAAGAAAAAAAAAAAAATCTGTTTTAAAGACAATATTTCAAATTAATGTTTCTCCCTTGAATGTAATGCTACGTAGTGACCATATTTCTTATTACTCTCCTACCCACACAGAGGACGACGAGGCATCTGCCGCCCTCACTGGCAGTGCTTTGGACAGTGTAAGACACCTGTCATCAGACAGTATGTCACCGATGCTTGGTGTTAGACCACGCTCTCCATCATCGGTATCATCCCTTGATAACCTAGGAGCTAGCGGTGGAGACAGTCTCCATGACGACGAAGATGAGGATGACCTGTCCGCCAATTTAGAACTTGGTAGTGATTCAGGGATGGTGGACTGATAGTTGCTTTGTTGGATGGCATTGTTGGAGATTGACTTGGCACATCGTTCTGATTACTAAAGACAGTCTGCAAGGACATCCGAGATGCCTGATCTTGTTGGGTTTTACTGACATATCCTGAATCTTCACAATATGCAGTGCACCATGATGAAACTACCGTTGATGATGGACTGTGTTTTTGGTGGTATTGTTGGAGCTTGCTGGACTGGTCATCTCGACTCGTAGATTTAAGGATGTGGCAGGAAGCAAGGACATTCAAGAAGCCCAATTGTGGGGTTTTGCAAATGTATTCTGAACCTTTGCAAAATGCAGTGATAAATTCTACAAGGTTAACTTTATAGTGAAAGACCAGGCCCTGTAACATAAAGCTTGAAATTGATCTCATGATTGATTTTTACGATTGATTTTACATTGATCGTAAAAATCAATCGTAAGATCAATCTAAATCTTTATGTTACACGGCCCTGGTTAGGTATCATCCAACAAACTTGATGGTGGAATTGCAAGATATTCTATATCTTCATCTCACGGTTGATATGTGTTTGTTGTTTGGTTATCTTTGTTACTTGGAAAGAAGACATCCTCATTACACTGGACCATGATGGAGGATTCCTGCTAGTGCATATCATCCTCGGTGCTCCTACCAAGTGTGTGTGTGTGTGGAGGGGGGGGGGGGGGAGACTTAAGACAAAAATCCAAAACAATTTAGACTCTCAAATATTGAAGTACTTTTATGGAAAGGTCCATCAACAATGTTAGAGGCAAACTTTGTATGTTCAGAGATTAAATCAGTGGTTGCCATAGAAATACCCCCAAATCATGCCCAAACATGATTATAATATTGAAAGAAATGGTCATGTGCATTGATAATACTTAATATCAAATGATGACTTTATTGAAATATTTTAATTAATATATTACTACTGTAAATCCAGAATGGTATGTGACATGAAACTATCACAGATTGTCAGGGGAGCGTTTCATTAAGCGTTTTGTCAGTGATTTTTACAGACAACTGTTATAAGCTACTGAAATCCTTGCATCTGATTGGCTGAGAGCACAGTTGTCAGTAAAAAGACGTTTCATCAAGCGTTTTGTCAGTGATTTTTACCGACAACTGTTATAAGCTACTGAAATCCTTGCATCTGATTGGCTGAGAGCAAAGTTGTCAGTAAAAAGCACTGACAAAATGCAAATTGCATGAAATTCAGGGTTGCATCAGCTGTTATTCCTAGGCTTCTCAGCAGAAAAATAGTTTACGCACGGTTCAAATTGACAGAAATGTGGCTTTACTTAATCCCATGGGGGTGATCTGAGAGGACCAAAGCAATTTTGCAAGTTGAAAATACGCACTGACACATTTATTGGTCCATATTGAGTGAAAAATGGCCTTATGAATTCCCAGGGAAGTGGTTTGGGAGGAGCAAAACAACTTTGGATATTGAAAAGTAGGCATATTCCGATTTATTACCCTTGTCAGTACCTATATCTACACATCTAAACATGTTTTTTTATTTCCTGATATTCTCACCCTTGGTATCAACACCAAGGGTGTTACTTCGTGGCAAAAATGCTGGTTATTCCAATATTTTTTGGCACAAATCTGAACCCCTCAAGAAATTTTTGAAATATTTCATGCGCATGAAAGTCTCTGGTTTCAGAGTAGAGGGAATGTATTCTCAAGTAAAGTGCAGTTCATTGCACTGCTGTCAAGTCACATGACTTGCCCTAAGCCAATCACATTGTACCTTTTAGATTGTGTATTAGAAAGCATGTGTTTTCATTTGCTGCTGGGAGTGAACTCCATATTTTATTCATACATATATGCAAATGATATTTAGTGTAGTAAAATTCTTTGTTAGTATAGAGAGGATGTTGCATAGTTGCAAACTTTTAAATGGGTTACCCACTAACATGAATGTGATAATTCTGATAATAGAGGTGTTGTAGTCGAGTGGTTTAATCACTTGACTGGGAATGCAAAAGTCGTGGGTTCGAACCCCGGCACGGCACTTATGCCCTTAAGCAAGGCATTTCATCTACATTGCTCCTCTCCACCCAGGTGTTAATAGGTATCCGGTAGGATGCGAACGTCATTGTGGTTGGATTAGCATGTGTGCGCTTGGAAACAGGCGACTGGCTGGAATGCTCCCCAGAGGAGTGGAGAATGTGCACTATAATGTGCAGAATTGCAAATGAATCCAGTGACCGGGGTAATAATGCGGTAACATTGTAACTGGTAAGGCGCTATATAAGAAACAGCTATTATTATTATTATTATTATTAATGATTTATTAGAAAGCAAGTAGATGCTTGTAAGTAAGTAACCAGGGTGACTGATGGACTTGTTAACAAGGATTAATGCCATACTAGAGGGCATCAGTGCATTGACTCGGTTTTGAACCAGGACCTTCCAGTTCAGAGACCACTGCTGTACCACCGAGCCATCATGACTCCTCATTTTATGACCATTAGTATTCAAATGAAATGAAAATATATTTTGCCTGCAATTTGGAATATGATTCTTGCGTGTCTCGAAAGGCTACCTGTCTGCAGTTGCCAACTTTTCTCTCTCCTGTTCGGGAGAAATATATATTGCAGAACCTGTCTATAATAAATAAAGGTCATCTGTATACAATGACCACTTTTACCCGTTTCTCTTAAGTGGCCATAATAGGCAGATTGACTGTAGTGCTGTCGGAATATAAGGCCTTGTTCACTCAATGCATGGTCAACCGCCTCAAAAAAAGCACTGCTGCAAGCTAAAAAGCATTTCACGTTGGATTTTGTTTGAATAAATACCTTTAAAAAAAAGAAGCATTTTACATGTGAATGAATGGAAAGTGGAGGGGTGGATGAAACCCTTTTTGTGATTTTGTGATCTCTGTGTAAGGTTACCTACATACACATTTGGACTGTGCACAACCCTCTTTTCATAATATGTTGCCGCAGTGGGTTTTATTTTGTTAGCGGTTAACTGCGTAACAAGGCCGAATACTCTAATTTTTCATTGACTTAATACAGGAGTCACACAGTTTCAGTAGGTAATAGGTTTAGTTTGTATTTTTGGTGTGTACTGCAGGGTACATTGTTATTGTCTTCTGCTTGCCATGGGGAAAGAGGTGTGGGATTTTTTTTAATCTATTTTTTTTTTTACGGGGGTGGGGGGGGGTGTCTATTTCTAAATTAAATTATAGAAGGTGTTTCAGGATTGTAGATGTAAAATGTAGTTTTTCTCATTCCAAATCATGTGCATGAATTCCAAAGAGAAGGTTGATGAATGGAATTATGTATATGAATAATGGACCAAACGACAAACGGGAAGGATTGTGGTGTATTTTGCCCCTTTTCTTTTTCTCAGATTAGGTATTAATCATGATCGAACTGAATACTTGGTATGACTCCTTTTAAGGAAAATTGAGACGCTTTTGTACAAGACCAAAATAATCCAACAATACATATATACGTACATGTATGTGTTCCTATCAAAACCATACCTTAGATCATGAAACCATAATGAATTAATGTATTGATAACAGTACTCTTTAGCTATAAAACAAACACATTTATTTACGACATGCAGGCATTTGTTTTTCACAGAGTACCCTAGAATACTTTACGTAGTCTAGCTTTACTTTTAGTTCAAATTATGTTCTACATAGCTTGTAATGGATTGAAATATTTATTGTGCCAAATTCATTTTACAGGGTAGGCCTATTTACAATTTTTTGTTTCGTTTAAATGCAATTTTAGTTTTGTTCTTCTCTGCTCTCAATATCTGATTCTTGTAGAAAATCAGTCAGAAAATATTCTGATATTTCAGTACATTTATCTTTGTCATTACTTGTTATCCTTTATTAATCTTGATGTTGTTATAACCAGATTCAGGGAGTACTAATTTTCATTGATAGAAATTCACCTGGCAGTGCTTGATATATTGCTGCAAATTGGAGGAAAAAGCATGCTCAAGCAATCTACCTTAGAATTTGATATTTGTTGGGTAGCTAAACCATTTTCATTTGGGCCAAAAAAAATATTCCTGGAGAAATGATATATTATTAATATTTAAAACAAAGATAAATTGCAAGCCAAGTAAATTGCTATTTTACTGCCCTTCCCCTCTGAACAGTAGTGACAAGATATTGTGCGGTTTAGAGGAAATTATTAAAATAAAAAATACATGTAGAATAAAACAAGAGGCTAGAATAGAACTAAGTCAAATAAATTTTTTTTTCGGACCACTACGTTTTTGCTGTATTTCTGTCTTTTTCACGAGTTTTAAAATTTCTGCAATGATTTTTTTTATTTGCATCACGTATACGCTTCACTTTCGCTTCACTTTCGCTAAATGCAAATTCCCATCGAGATGTGATAATTTCTACTTGTATTTTGAATACATTTTATATTGGTAGAGCGAAAGTAAAATCATGTCGTCTATGTTCTAGCATGGTTAATTATTGCAGAATTTATTTTTAAATGCCAGTTTTCTTTTTATAACATTGTAAATGAAAATGTACATAAAAAAGATATTGTAAAAGTACTGTCGCTGACTCAAGTCGTTATTTCGTACAAAAAGAAATGTCACGTGATGATGTTGAATAAATACAGCATCACTGCACTAAATGATGGCTTATTTGGTCGTAATTAATCAGTCGTTTCTTGTGCTTTATAAACAAAGAAAGAGAGAGAGGGAGAGAGAGATTCAGAGTGGGAAATATTTTGAGAGGCAGGGAGAGAGAGAGAGAGAGAGAGAGGGGGGGGGGGGGGGGGGGTGGGGGAGGGTTTATCTTTTATGCCCAATTCATATCGACGAGAAAGACACCAGAGTGACAACAGACCAAACAAATCAATTACATTTCTCTAAATGGCTAAGATTCTCTTGGTTATTGGTTCATTTTGAGTCTGTTTTGCGGTGTAACTGGGATACCACTCCGTCCCTACACATCTGTTAAATCCGGGGGGGGGGGGGGGGGGGTACTCGTTTTTTCCGAAGATTCATAATTCCGAAGGTTCGACATTCCGAAACACAAATTTCCTTTGGCAGGGGTTCATGGTTCCGAAAATGAAATAGGGTTCATAAGTCCCAAAATTTGATGCATTACTCCGAAGGTTCGTTATTCGCAGTAGAGCCCTACATATCTTTACGAAATTACGAACCTTCAGAATTTTTGAACCCTATTTCATTTTCGGAATTACGAACCGTCGGAGTAACAAACCTTCGAAAATACGGACCTTCGGAAAAACGAACCTTCGGAATTATGAACCTTCGGAAAAACGACATGTAACCGTTAAAGTTAATAGTATACTAAACCAAAAGAAAAACAAATTACCTCCACCCCAGAACTTTTCGATGTAACTCGCGAAATATGTCATAAAATTTGTTCATTCCAAAAGAAAAAGAACACAAAATACCCACAACAACAGCAACATCAACAACATTTGATTTTGATTTGATTTATTTATTTCTCTTTAGAATCTCTTTTTTTTCATCAAACACATTTTACAAAACTAATTTCAAAATAATAAACAAATATTAATACATTATGAACTAAAGTAATTACATTGTATAGTTAACGTGAATGAATCATGAAGAAGGGTCGTCACAAGGAAAGATTGATGGAGTGACAATCCTTTACAAAAAATAGGAAATACTAAAGAAAGGGAGATATTAAAAAAAGAAAACGGAAAAACTGTTCGTTGTATCAAAAGTAATAGAAGTCAGTAAAGGATGAGGGTGAGATAAGATGTTTGGAGAAAAATATAAATAGGAGAGGATGGTAAGTAGAAAGGTGAAATATGTAGGAGAGATATTAGAGAAGAATAAGGCAGAATGAAGAAGTGAAAAGTGGGAAGTTTAGGGAGTGCAAAGAGAGAGAGAAAGGGAGAAGGGGAGGATGAAGAAAGAAAGAGGGAGATAGAGGAGTGAAGAGGATGTAATGTGTCATTTACGCCCAGAGGCAGAGGAGTCATACTGTTTAACGAGGTACTTTTTGGCGGCTGCCTTGAAAGAATAAAGAGTAGTGTGTGCTGACTAGACTGCATCTGGTTGTGAATTCCATATTTCGGGACCGGTACATGCATGTCTTAAATAGATTTGTATGCTCACAAAGTTTTAGGACAACAGTAAAGCATACCGAATTTTCAAACAGAAATTTTGATTGGTTAGTGAACAACTGATTATGTTTTATAATATAATTATGGTTTTATGTCAACTGGGCGTTGTGGCGTGCGCCTGTAATCCAGCTAACAGTGGAAGTTATAAACTGATTCAGCGGACCCAGGTTCGAGACTGAGTCACGTCTTTCGGATTCGGATGGTGACGTTAAAGGTCCGTCCCCAGACGTAAATAGTCATATCTGATTGATACATGATACACGTCTGTAAAAACCCAATTACACACATGGTTTTATGTTACAAGAAAAAATAGTTGCATAATGCCATGCAGGGTTTACACGTACATGTATAATTATAGTCTTCAATTCTTTTCATCTTATGTTCAGGTCCAGACCCCATAATTTATCATTCGTATTCATGAAGCTGCATGAAAAATCACGAAAAAATTGGCAATGGAGTTTCATAAATTTCAATTACATTAAATTCATTTACCACTTTCAAGTGAACAACTTAAAAACAAAATAACTTAACATGGACATGTACATACCGAACAAACATGAAAACGGCTCCTAATATCAAAGTTGACGAATAAACTTTTTACACAACAAAGAAAGATATTACATGATTGCATTTTGATTTGAGTTGATATATTTTCTTCTGTATTCATATAAGTACAACATTTTCGGTAACACATATAAAATAATATACAAAAGTACTTTTTGACAATTAATCATAAATAAACAAGTTTATGTACATGTAACGATCACTTTTCAAAAAGCAAACACGAAATGATAAATTATTGTAATTCATCGAATATAAAAACATTTGCCGAAGGACTGCAAATGTAAGCAATTTGCTTGAGAATACAGCAGCCCTAAACAAATATTATGAAATAGCTAAACATTTTCAATAAGCAGAATGGATAAATAATATAAATCCTAAGTTAAAAGCATAATGACGAGGATGAAATGCTGATGATGCTGCTGCTGCTGATGATGATAATGAATAATGATGGTGATGATAACGGTGGTGATGATATCGGTTAATGATTAAAATGACAGGATGGCGTTGTGAACAACAACACTGGATTTAATGAATTCTGGGAGAGAATTCCATAACTCTGGACCATGGTGTCTTATAGATCTATGGGCAAAACGTAACTTTGGGTTGACTAGATGAAAATTGGAAGAATTTGCGAGTAGGGTAGGAGTGAATAGTGTTATTTAAACTATAACACTTTTGATATGAAAGACAGTGGCCGATCCAGGATTTCATGACCGGGGGGGGGGGGGGGGGGGGCATGAAGGTTTGTCAACTTTGGAAAAGGTAGACCCGTCGCCAGCTTCTCGAAAAGTCGCTTAGTGGGGTGGGGGGGGGGGGGGGGGGGGGTGGTGGTCAGTCAGTTCCCTCCATACTTCCCTGACAACCAACAACAACAAAAAAGGCTTTTTTTTGGCCGGGGGGGGGGGGGACGTGCCCCTGTGCCCCCCTGGATCCGCCACTGAAAGAGGGGGCATGTCATTTAGATACTTAATTATCAACAGTAAACTTTGCAGTGTCGAATGCTGTTAGACTTTTCAGTTGGTAAAATATTGGTCTGGTGTGAGATAAATATGGTGGAACGGTTCATATGCGAAGGGTTTTCTTTTGCAATAAGTAGAGTTGATTTTTGTTTGTTGCAGGTGGCCCATACTAAATTACAATATGTTATATACAGTAATATAAATGAATTATCAAGCATTATGAGCGTTTTACAAGGTACAAATCTCTTTATTTTATAAAGTATACCAACATTCCTAGAATAGAAGTAGTTTAAGTGACCTATATGTTCGTTCCAAATTAAATTTTCATCGATAATGACGCCCCCAAATTTTGTTTGTCTCTTTTTTTCAAGAGGTAGATTATCTAGAATCATGTTGTAAGGAATATCAATGACATGAAAATTTACGTGCTTGAAATACATGCAATTTGTTTTTATCTATATTAATGGATAATTTATTGCATTTAACTCTTTCAATGTCGATGTCACATTTTATATGTGACAGATAGACTTGTCATTTTCATTCACCAATTGCTCGACCACAGGAAAGTATATGGTGGTCAATGTATATAACAATTTTGAGCATAAATCAAGCATTATAATATATGATTATATTTATATACTATACCATAGAAAATACCAGAAAAAGTTGCAGATTTAAAAAAAGATATTGCCTTATTTCAACATTAAACAATTGTAAACAAATGAGAAACCAATACATAATGGGCAAAAAACCCAAACTCAAATGAAATTTTCAATAATTCTTATGCATATAGTTGGGTAAAGTAAAAAATGTTTGGTATCCCAAGAAATTTTATATCTTACAACTTTTGTACACAATATTTGTGAAATAATAGATGATTAATGAAATGCAGACATTTGAAAAGTAAGCATTGATCACATTTTGGTAAAATTTTGAAGAGACCAAGCCCTTTGGCACAGAAGGGTTAAGACGATTACTGTTCGAATGAGAAAAAAAGATAGACATACAATAAACAATATCTGTAAAATCTACTTATCAATTAAATTTCATCTACGCTTTTATAAAGTTGGTTTGTTATCAAGTTAGTTGGAACTTCATGAAACTCGGTATTTTGGTACATTTCTTCATTCTCCGCGGCAATCACCGGATCGCTTTTGTCAGCACGGGGAGTTGGCGGGGTAGCAGCACCGTACAGTTCGTTATCAACCATCGAACTTTCATCTTCGTAAGCTTCATAGACATTGCCATCAGGGGTTTCATGAAAGTCCCCATTCCCCTGATCAATCACTGCATCGGGCTTGTGATCGCCGGACGTTGGCGGAGATGCTGCATTGTAAAGATCGTTGGCTTTCAAGTTTTCTTCATCTTTCAAATCTGCGTAGACATTTTCATCAGGATTTTCATAAATCTCCTCAGTCACCGGATCACCCACCATATCGAGCTTGTTATCGCGGAGAGCCGGCGGGGACGCTGCATTGTAAAGCTCGTTGTCTACCATAATCTCGTCATCTTCATAACTTTCATAAACGTCCTCATCAGGAACACTGCTCACGAGGTAACCAGATTTTTTGCGTTCATGGGATTGAAGTGATGTCCTCGCCTCTGCCCCTAGTTTAACATTATTAGAAGTAGAATGTGAAGATGAATTTCTACCCGATTGTTCATCAGATGATACATGCAAAATGTTATTAACGAAACCAACGCCAGCATCCTCTTCATTCCAGTCATTGGAATCCTTGGTTCGAGAAGGATGATCCCTCTGCGCCCCACCCGTCTGAAGATGCGGAGAAGGTTGCATAGCAACAGCAGGCGCGCCAAATCTGCCATTTTCGTTGCTGTCTGGCAGAACTGTTGGACAATATGGCGAGCGAGGAGCAACGCTCACTGGTTCGGTATCTTCGTAACAGTTTGCTACCGAAGCATAGTTCTCCATTTCATTTTCATCATCGGGTAGTACAGGTTTATCTGTGCGACGCCTGTTGGAGAATCAATAAGAAAATATGCATACATTTATGAAATTGTATATAGTTAAAATACACATTTGTGATAATAGTAGATACTTTGACATAGCGCAGATACTATACCAGGGGGTTGTTTCATAAAGCTGTTCGTAAGGTTACGAATGACTTTACGAACGACTGGAACATGTTCTTGGGTGTTATACTAATCAGATTCTCAATCATTTAGCACAAGAACTGATCACCAGTCGTGCGTAAAGTCGTGCGTAACACCCCCAGTATTGTGCTTTATACAGCCTATATCCCATATACTATACCCTTTAAGCCCACCGCACACTATACGATCGGTCTACGCTCCGATTTTGAAAGAAACTGTTATAGCATTAGATATAAACACTTAAAAACATTAGATATGTTTGATTGAGGTTCAGAATAGTTACATAGATAATAAAATTGAAATTACAGGCTATTACGAGCATTCTAGTCGGAGGAAAGGCCAAATCGGCTCCGAATCGTAGTGACGTCAGAGCAGTCATGCGATTGTCTACGATTTGAAACTGATTTGGCCCTTATCCCGGATATAAGGCTGACATTTCACCAAATTCCTATTTTGAGTATTAATATTATTGTTCAGAACCTGAATCAGCTATCTTTCACTGGTTAAACTACCTATATTTAATGCTATTGCGATTATTTCCAAAAATCGAATCGTAGTCGATCGTATAGTGTGCGGTGGGCTTTAGGCTAGCCGCCATAAGACGCATTCATCATATTGTGGTGCAGAGTGTGTTACATGCGCTCCAGATGCCTTGCAAATAAAGGACGTTAGTGCTGTGGCAGTGATTCAATTTACCACAGAAATAAGTTTCTATCTAAAAAGTTTAATTGTGGGATTATAAGCATCGAAGGTGGCACAATAAAGTATTTTTCGCCAATTCTTTACATGATCGATATGGGATCAATCGATTTTTTTTTCTTCATTAAAGCAATCAAGGTGTTACAACATTTTAGACCTAGTGCCTTTGGGCTTGATAATGTATGACAAAAGGCAATGAAAATTACAAACACTTCTTGTACACGCGTCTATCCCTTTACAATGATTACTGAATGTTCAAACAAACCAAACCAAATCAAATAAATCACCATTCAGATATATTTAAACTCTATAAACATACCTTCTGAATACGATGACTGAAACAATAACCAGCAAGATGAGAATTATGGCCACTGAACTTCCAGCTGCAATAGCTTAAAAACAATAATATGAATTCACTGAAATATTATATTTGTAGATGGAACATTTGAGCAGATTTTTCTGTGTACACAATATTTATATTTAGTAAGGGGGGGGGGGGGGACGTTTTCATAGAAATCAGCAATTAAACGTGTCAGATATATCCAGTTTAATCATTTGCCGAGATTCATTTTATATTGTCAATATGATAACTAATTGACAACATCATTATGACTGTATGTTGTACTGCAACGTTTTACTCCTCCAGTTTTGCACATGCCTTTAGTAATGGTACTGATATGATTCTCTAAAAATCGTAAAAATAGTTAACTTACCTCCGTAAGGGGATGCAGCTCCCCCTGCATTGTATATCATTAAAAAAAATGAAGGGTAGATTATCAAACGGAATCATTAAAGTAGATATTCAAAGAAAATCACAAATATGGCAATTAATGTATCACTAGAATCTGGGAAGCTTACAGATGGCAATCGTATAAGTTTTATGTCAACTGCGTATCTGATGATTATAAAAACAACACAAATAAAAACTCTTCTCAGCATCTTGAATATCCGAGGATTCGCCAGAAATATAGCGATGTTTTGATGTCGTCACACTCGGGATCGATCCTGCTTAAGCAGACGATGTCCTATAATGAATGAACGTAATTGCAATGCAATTATTTATCAAATTATAAAGAGTTTGGTGTATTTAAACATGACCTTATTTCACACCATTATAAAGGGAAAGTGAAACTGATTCTGATAGCTAAAACCGTTTGATTGTAAATACACAGGAGAAGGGTCAATGATCAATGAAATAAACCCCACTTTCAAATTGAAAAGCCCTCCGAATAATAGCAGGATGGTATTCGTTCCCTCTTGAAACGCCGAACATGCCCCGGTGCAAGCAGCTGAAAATACAATGGCGTCTTATTTTGTTTACAAGTGACTGATTCCTTAATTTTTTTAACGCTGCATTTTTCATCAAAATAATACCATACACGAAGTTAAGAGTGAGGCAACAGACTAACATTACGACTGACGCTAGTGAAGGAAGAGAAATAAGTGAAGAGGAGATGACAAAATAGGCTCTGAAAAATGTGTAAGATGTTATGGGACATCGTCTGCTTAGACAGGACTGGTCCATGGTGTGTCGTCACATATCTCAGCAGCGTTCAAGGAGCTCTTCAGCTGCTATATCGGGGGTTGTATTTTTTTACCGTTTTATAATTGATAATAATCATTACTTCAAATGTTTCCAAGCGTTGAATTTGGATAACCTTGTTTAATTTATGCCATCTATGCAATAATAAGTATTAAGCCAATATTTAAAATCATTAAAGTTCTACTTTAAATTGAAATAAGTACGTGAATCACATATCAGATATTTATTTACATCCTAAAGCAATAAGGAAAACTTAAAAACTTGCCTAACTTACAATAATGCTATAGGTTTTCCAGGTTAAATTCGCAAAATTAGCTTTCAAATTCATTGTTAAACGCTCGTTTTAAAGCAATTAGCTAGTCCGGTTTACTCCTTTGGTTCATATTAGTTTTCAGTCGTTCAGATTCATTATCTAGCGTCCAAAAATGTGCTTCGAACATCCAAATTAATATATCGTCGTTCAATTTAATGAGACCAAATGTGCTGGTGTTGTTAAAGGTATCTCTAAAACAATAATAAAGAAAATATAGAAGGTTACAGAGAAGTAAGTGATTTGTTGTAGCTGATCGGTTCATATATCGTTATGAAATACCCAACACTAAAATGGGAATTTTTTTTTTCCAAATTTCTTTACACAGAGAAGGGGACGGGGTAAATCAGTATTCAGGTAAGTATTTCACTCTTTGCAAGTAAAACTGATTCGCATAACTAGTTCCTTGTAATGGCAAATCATCTACTTGAAAAGTAGATAGGCCAAAATCTCATGATATCCAACCAAAAGGTTTTCATAGATTGATAAAAATTCTAAATAAAGGTGCCCAAAATTTAGTATGGGTTGTTTTTGTGTGTCTATTCATCAGGGCAATATAAAATACAAGGTCACATTGATAGAAAGTTGAGTTCCTATATAACTTACTCTAAAAGCACAAGAGCTTTCAGAAAAGAGAGAAAGACATTTTACATGTTAAGCAACAAAACAAAACAAAAAAAATAGCAGCTCTAGAAAATGTCAAACCTGTTTGTGATTGGGTGCTTTGTGAAGGAGCCCGCGTAGTTAAAGTGAATGTTGTTGTAAGACTTATATCTGAAAGATTAAAAAAACAGAGTCAGTGTTAATGGCTAAGGTTCAACGTCAAACATCAATAGTTGGCTTGAGTGGTAAGAATCAAAGAAACATGATAGTGACAGTTTTGTACAATCTATAAATCTACAACTGTTTGATGGCAGTTGGGTGATGTTAGAAACGTTAAATTTAGTGGTGGTGCTGCATTGCAGCAAAGACATTTTGGGAATAAATATGAAATGTATATTTTGAGAGAGAATATTTCTGCAATTTAGAGGTGTATCCAGCATCAGATGGAGGGGCGTACACCCCTCCAATGTCTAAAGCCCAAACCCCACAAAAAAAATGCAAAAGAAACATTCTGGATTAGCATGTGAGGTACGTCTTACCATCATCACACGTGAGACCAGTGTAGCCTGACGGACATGTACATGTGAAAGGTGATTCACCGTCGTCATTGCAAGTACCTCCATTCATACAGGGGCTAGTGTAACACGCACCAAGTTCTGGGGATACAGAATGATTATGAACCACAGTTCCATTACAAAAAATATTTTCAATTAACATGAAATTTATTCTAATATAAGAATTAGTGCGAACCATTCAAGATATTGCATTAATTGAAAACGATTGTACTGGAAGCCGATTGTCTCTGAAACACGACACCCATGAAGTAGAATATGAAATAGCAAACAATATAGAAAGCGTTTTCACTTGGAGATATATTAACAGCCTACATAGGGGTCTTTTCACCGTCTTGGATGGTTGCTAGAAAACATACAGCCCTGGAAAAAAAACATATTAAACCAAGCTTCTGTTATAAAGGTACTATAATATGCATTCAAACAAATGAAAATGATTTGTATTTGTATTTCATTGAATGAATAACAAATTCCAGCAATTGTACCTTGCTTTTAAGATATTTTATTTCCTTCTTACCACAAATATAACACTTTCAGTAACCATTCTTGGTCTAATAATTTTTTTCCAGGAGCGTCACAACGTGACGGACATGAGCGCTATGCAAGAAGCCACCATTATTATTATTATTATTAGTATGATATAACAGTATCTATGCATATGACTAGAGTATATCTCACCTTCATCGCACGTGACTCCCGTAAGGCTTGATGGACATGTACAGGTGAAAGATGGTCCATTTACGGAGCAAGTACCTCCATTCATACAGGGGTTGCCGTAACACGGACCCAGTGCTGGTAATACAAATGAATTCAATATAAAAAGAATGGGGATTTTTTTTTTTTTTTTTGGGGGGGGGGGGGTTAATGTTAGTGTGACGTAATGTGAGACAACTCTCCCATTTGCCCCTTCTCACAATATACCTAAAATGTAATTTTCTAAACATTATTACTGAGCATCATCTTCTTATTTTTGTTCTCGAACATACATATCTTCTCATTTTCGGCCCAATCTCTTCCAAACTTGTAACCTGTTGCTCTTATATTTCTGCTTTTATCAAATTTTACCTTGGTCACAAGGTTGGAATTGCATTTTAGAAAAAGGAATTATGACTAATCAGTAAATATGTATTGGTAAGAATGATAAACTTCCAATCCGAAGTCAATGTTTTCTAAACATGTTCATGTCATAGAAAACAAATTGATATATAGGGAAGAGATTAACGAATTACAATCTTTAAATTGTTTATTCATCACAGGTAAAACAAGAAAATCTAATGGATATGTTTACGATTGAAATGTTATTGTCACACAAGAAAGTCTATTTGCAATATGAGCTCAATGAGAAGTCCTTACAATCGACGAAACGTCACAGTGAAATTAAATTCAATTAAAATGTATTTCACCTTTACATGTAAAATTTGGTCTACTCCATTTGCCTGTAAACTGGCAGAAGCTGATTGGTTCATTATCAGGAATGTAACCATCTTGACAGGTGTACACAGTTATATCTTGATACGCCCAACCCAGTGTTACGTTAGATGCAAATGGGACCTCTGGCGGACTGTCCTCGCATACGGCAGCTATTCAAAATAATAGAAAAGATTAGATTGTAATTTTATATTTGCAGTAAACATGCCAAAATCATATCACATTTTTTACATCCAAACTTCGTAATGGTACATTTTGAAAATTGATTTTCGTTTTATTTATTGTCACTTGCTCTAACATGAGCATATCTAATTTACGTATTCCCTTTTAACTGTCAGTTATCTGGACGGTATTCAGGTAGAAAGTGTCAACGACACCTTTCTTTATAAGTTCAGTCTAAAACAAAATTGTCAGCCGTATGTTCTTTGGGTTGAACAGTTCATAATAGCGCGCATTTGGGTGTCCGAAAGTTGACACACGCACGCTTCAACACACGAAGAGCACCACAAAATGTACCAAAGTTTGCATAGAGTTAGACGTATCTTCATAGCTAGTGACTGAATCACTCAGGGATGATCGGTTATGAAAATTCATTTCAATATCTTTCATTTGATGTATATATTGTCAAATTTACTTCAGTATCCAGTGATCATTTTTTTCTTGAAAGTTAGTAATGTTCAATATTTTGTCTATGGCAATCCATCAAAAACCACACATAAATTATTCTTCGACTGAAAAAATTCCAAGGGTCAATGATATCAGGGGTGATTGGTTTCAGAAGGTTGGATAAATTACCTATATCCTGATATAAGAAATTATGTGATTGGTCCAAAATCCAGCGATCATTTTTGGTCAAATTTTTAGATCAATCAGACAGAATGTTGAAAAAAAATTCTCGTCAAAAGTCACGTGACCAGCATTCGCCCGCTGCGCCCAACTTCAAAACGAGCTTTTCTTGCGGGAGATGCTGAGATAAAAACAAATTTTTGAAGTGCGCAGTATAAGCCAGTTCGGGGTTGCAATCTGAGCATGAGCAGATAAAGGTCATCTGTACCAAATTCTAAAACCCACTGACACTAACATTCGATATGTGCTCATGAATGTCATGTAATCATTATTCAATTATGCACTAATGGTGCATTCCATGATATCCAGGTGGAAGTATTCTTTTTAAAGGGGGAAACAAAAGCTATTCATGAGGCACCTCTATCACTCCCAGAGTTATTTTTCTGAAGTGCGCATAAAGGGACCCTCCATGTCTAAAATATCTGTGGATATTTGGGGTCATTTGTACAATCTCAGTACCATGCGCTAACCCCGAACTGGCTTATTGCCTTAAATCTTTTGAATGTGAGACATTACTTCTTGATAATTATTCTTACCATTGTTAAATAAAATCTCTGATTTAGGTAATTGTAGAGGTCTTTTCGAAGGAGTGCATTCTGCTGGCGTATATGATATCATTCCAATCATCCATTTGGGACCTACCACTATCATTATAGCCTATGCTAATGGTAGGTCCCAAATGGATAGGTGAGTACATAATGTGATGTGAATATAGGCAACGTTGTGAGTGTGATAGAGAGAGAAGGGGGGGGGGGGGAGTGAGAGAGGGAGAGAAAGAATGCGAGATGAGTGAATGTTTACATGAAAGGTCAATTATTGTGGAATGTAGAAAATACCGACAACAAACATAATCTTTGTGCACAAAAGAATAAGGAATGATGTGCGAAAATGTGAGCGAGCGATGTCGGAGGAAAGACGTGAAATAACACTAGTCCTGATCCCTCTGTGCATGATTTCCCCCGCTCATTTGAAATATTTTAGCCCGCACCGACCCCTCACAAAATGTTCGCTCATGCGTTTCGCAATACACACAGAGAAGGCAAATGATCGTTTCACCCCCAAAATGACCATTATGTAACAACGCCAATGACTATACGCATGAATCATTTAAGACATTCACAAGACAGGTGGAACCGTTAAAACGGACCTTTCCTACATTTCAAGAGGAAAAATAATATTTACATAACATTGACATTACATTCACATGTTGAAAAGTAAACTTCTGAATTCAATAGAAAAATGTTTACCTCCCAAATTTTCAGCTGTTAATTCAGCCTTCGTCAGTGAAGTGACCCGACTTGACCTTTCTGACGTAATGGTCGATAACCGTCATAAACATTTAATTTAATAATAATAATAATATTGGATATTTATATAGCGCTCATATCCACCATATATGGTGCTCAAGGCGCTATTACGATATTATTACACCGGTCATCGGATTCTGACATGCCCGCACACAATGTGTGCACTTTATCCGCTCCCTGGGGAGTATTCCAGCAAGAGCAGTACAGTGACGCTCAAATTGCTAAACAAACGACATTAACTTTCGCATCCTACCGGGTACCCATTTAACACCTGGGTGGAGAGTGGCAAATGTAGATTAACGTCTTGCCAAAGGACGCTAGTGCTGCGATGGGATTCAAACCCCGGACCTCGTGGTTCACAATCCGGGGACTTATCCACTGATCCACAACACCTCTTTGGAAGTTTGTAGTTGATAATTTCGGAGGTAAGCGTTTTTGTATCGAGATCAAAAGTTTAACTCGTCTTCAACATCTTATTACCAATACAGATGAACTTTCATGATATTACCTTCACATGTTGGTGTTTGGTGATCCCACGTTCCATTATTCATACATCTTAGAATGTCTGCACCAACTAATGTATAGCCTTCCTCACAAGTGAAATGGAGAGTAGCATTGACAGAGTAAGTTGTTCTATCATCTGGTAAACGATAACCATGCAATGGCTGGCCGGGATCACCGCATGCAGGAATACCTTAAAATATAAATAAAATATATTTACAAATGTCAACAGAAACATCTGTCACTATAATATATATTAACGTACATGGAAGGGGTATTAAATGATATCAAACAATGATTCACTGATTCAGGAAAGGTTAATCCCGAAAAAAGAGATTCTAGGTTTGCTTTCATGGATACAAATTCATACAGATATTTTAAAACCACCTTGGAATAATAATATAAGTGATTAAATATCTAAATGAACAACCATCAGGTTATGCCCAATTAGTGCGCATGTATACTGTCTATATATTGTGACATTTCCGATATAACCATTATAACATCAATTTTTCATGATATTGATTTTGTTATCTGTTATTTACTTACCTATTTGACATAACGTCTGTCTTGATTTTGAACAACTTGAGTCATCCCACTTGTAGTCACTCTTCTTTCTCATTCGTACACAGTGTTCATCATTGCCATCAGGTCGGCCCTGGCGCCATGCCTCATAGATGACTCGAGTGTCTGGAGACGACGAAGTTGAGAAGTATTATACACTTGTACAAAAATGATATTAACATGCAATTTCATATCGACAATTATAAGCCTGCATCCAAATTCTTTTTCGCCTCTGAAGATAATGCCACAATGATACTAAACAGGTAACTATTGTCTAGCACGCCTCACAAAGATGTATTTATAATTTATCTAATATAACTTATGTTGAGAGATCACGTGACACATGGTCCGAACATCTAGTCTCCTTAAATGTGAAGTGGGTTTTCCATACTCTCAATAAAGATAAATTCGTCTGCTCTTTATGAATTTGTCGTTGGGTCTGACAGACACACTAGTATACGGCTATTAAGTACAATTAGTTTACTGAGCTCACTTCACCCAGTGTCACGAAAGATTATTTCTTCTTTTCTCTCTTGTCATCCTTTCTCGTCTATCCATCTCCAATTTTCTTTTTTCCCTTTCCTCCTACCAACACACATGGTGAACCGTAAACCTTCTCCACGTTATGAGCTCACTATAGTTTCCTTGACGATAATAAAAATCCATTCCACCTGGAAGTAGACTAGAACTTTAGATCTTGCGCTGTACCGAAGTACGTTATGTTATAAAACGTTTAAAGCTCATGTACAGTTTTGGTAGGAAAAAGGAAATAGGAAATAGGAAAGAAACGTGTTAAAGTGTAACGTAACAATCACCTGAAAAATAATTTGTGTGCAGTTAGAAGGTATAAAATCAGCCTCAAAGAACTTTATCTGGCATTCTATAGGTCAACCATTAAAGAGTAAGAATGAAATAAAGGATAGCATGAAAATGCTCAAGTGCGGAAGCAAACTCCGAGTTTGGTTCCGCGCGAGCCTTTATCTTAGCGCGCGCGCGTACGGGTGCGTTGAGTAGTCTACTCATTGACGTATTATAGATGAGTCGCTTTTACGCCTAGTAATTAAAATTACAATATCTCTGTACAGAATTAATATTTGAAGCTTATATTTGAATAAAGTATAACGACGTGGATCCTCCAACATATAGAGCAAAATATCTTTTGGTGATTTGGTACCCTTTAAATATAGTCTCATGTTGTTCTCATTGTATAACTAGAAAGGCCGTCAAAGGCGGCAGACCCACGCCTTAGCGGAGCGATTATTCTTGAAACTGCAGATATATTTTTACTGGTTGGTTCCCCTGTCGTGTATAAAAAACCCAATATAGGTTTTGTTGTTGTTGTTGTTTTAAAATAGGCAAACTAGTCAATTTTGACTATTGTTGCCTTACTAAATTGCTCTTTTCACTTATACTTTGTTGATCCGTGGGTCTAACTTTAGTTTTTGTTAGAAAGGTACAGATTCCAGGATACCATGCAGGACCGCCACTCCTGCCCTGATTTTACAACGTTATCCTGACAAGCCCGCTCGAGGTACATTTCGAGGGCGTCTTCCCTATGTCTCTCAAACGTGAGCAGGGGGCGCTCTTTCTGATTCCTCATAGAACCTGATTAGAAAATCCGAATATATAAAAGCAAAATAAATACGTACACAGATTTTCTTTCTGTTTTTTTTAAAGTAGAGTATATACTGACATTAAAGGGCCTTTCAATTAAGTGAAATTACAAGAAAAGTGCACCTATACCTATAGTTAGTATATAACTAAGTGCTTCATCTTTGAGCAGGTTATAAAAAAAAAAAAAAAAAAAAAAAATATATATATATATATATATATATATATATATATACAGTATGATTGTACACATTAACATTCAATGGTCACAACATAAATCCTATCCGATTTACTTCGATTCCGTTCTCTTTATTTCGTTACACCTTACTATCACGGTTGCCCTCTTGGCAACCAATTACAAATCGACGAGTCCTTTTGAAATATCTGACGAGTGCACCTTGTGTCTTGACACTGAGATTCTCCACTTTGTGTTCCGCCTCAGAGACATTGCTCACATTTAATTCAGCAAGTAACAGGGCGCGTTGAATGATAAACCTAGGGCAAACATATAAAAAATGGTATACCGTTTCTCTCTCGTTACAAAAATCACACTTTCCAGTTGTGTGTCTTCCTGTCTTAAACAGGAAATCATTCAAACCCAAACCTGCCAAGCGTAATCATTTTTTCACTACTTTTGTCGGTGCAGAGATACTGAAATGATGGTTTTTCTGAGACCACTTTTTGGTATTTTCTTAATTTTGAGTTTGACCTGTCCCATCTCTTCTGCCATTCATTTTGTATGAAAATTCTTAAAATATGTTTGGTTTCTTGGATATTCAATCCATTATTAATCTCTATTCTTTGTTTTAGGGCTGTTTTCGCATAGAAATCAGCCGTTTCGTTCCCTTGGACCCCACAGTGAGATGGGATCCATTCTAAGCAGATTATTGTGCCTTTGTATTTTAGACATGTAGCGGTGATTATAATTTCTTTTACGATTATTTGTTTTGTTGCGATTATTTTTGTAAGCAGTAGCCATTCAAAGGGGACAACAAGAGGCACATCTACCCCCCCCCCCAATAAATTTTGCCATATCCAGGTCATAGCTTTGTGTGTCCCCACCCTTGAAAAAATTCTTCTGAAAAAGATATTTTATTATTGAAACATCTCTCCCCTAAAAGTAATTGATTAGACATGTCAGAGAGCGTGGCGTGGTGAGGAAAAAAATGTTAGCAATTTGTATTCAGTGTTCAGTCATGTAAGTGTTAGTAAATGTATTCATGTTCTATCTTTAAATTACATTACAATTGGGGTGGATACTTGGCGTGCATGTATTCGGCGAACCTCGATCAGCCACCAAATTTTGCAAATCCACACAAATTTAAAAAAAATACAGTTTTTGTATATATTTTACAACTACGAAATCCACTCAAACAGACATAAATGAGTTATAAACTAACTCAAATCTCAAATGACATGACCGTTATAACCCAAAGAAAAAAAGTTCAATCTGCCAGGCACAGGCACTGCACTGCACTCCCTGGCCTGACCAGATCGCCGTCACTTCGCGACAGCGCTGTGTATAGTTATGTACGTACAGCTAGCTACGCAGCCCACTCACTCAGATCAACACACGCGAACGCTCGCGAGTGCGATAGACTCACTCACGTCGAACAAACTCACCAGATTTTCACCGAAAACAATTAAAATCACGTACTACACGTCCACCAGGATAAAATAAATCACAAAAACTTCCACAACAAAGTGGAAAGAACCGGGGAAAATAAACAGAAATGCACAGAAGATAAGAAATAGAGGAGAAGCCGTAGGGCTAGGGTAGCCTGAATCTAAATGAATTTGTAGATAAAAAAAGGTATCGCGCGCGATAGCTAGCTTTGAATATTCATTGCAGGCTCGTACGGATTTGAAGTGAAATGGCAAATAATGGGTCTAAAAGTCTTCTAAAATTCATAAACCTGAAATAGACTTTTGGTGAGACGAAGTAATGAGTGTTTTGATTGGCCAAAATATTTCTGCATCTGCAGGCGAAGTTTGGGGTCATCAATCTTTCTAGTTTCTTTCCTGTCACTATCTGAACTGAAGTTCCTATACTTTACTACAGGGTCAAAACCTCAAGGTCACACAGAATGTGCAGGGGTCAACCAATCATCACCAAAATCTAATCGATTCTTTCCTGTCACTTTCTGAACATTCCCTGAAAATTTGGTGCAAATCCGTTCACCCGTTCTCTCGTTATCTTGTACACAAACAAACAAACAAAAAAAAAAAAAACAAAAAAACAAAAAACAAAACAAAACAAAACAAACATACGGAGCCCTTTACATAACCCTGCCGATTTCATCGGCGTGGGTAATAAACAAATATACCATGCACTGAGAGGCTTTAGTTGAAATTATGGATTCCGAGGTGGCAGGAAAAGCAGTATTTCTGTCACCGAGGAATCCACACTCTAAAAACTGTTAAAGTGTTAAATCACCAATTAAAAGGGCCGAGGAGTGACAACGTTTTTAAAATGGATCAACTGTTTTAAACTGCTGGATTCAGCCTTTATAGCGTTGTATCCAGCATGTTAAAAGTGTTAATCTACAATTTTGAAAAAGTGGTCACTCCTCGGCGCTTTTAAATGGTGATTTAACACTTTAGTTTCTAGAGTGAATAATTCACTAGTGGCTCGAAACAGTGCATGATATATTTGTTTTATATCCCTCGAACGAATCGTGAAAAAATAATGATAAAAATGTACAGCGGTTTACACAATGGTCTATGAGGCCAATACCGATAGCACTTTTCACACGTTATCGATGAAAAATCCCTGATCGATCGCAAATCTGTGACGACATTCATGGTATAGTGCACTATACATATAATGACGTCACGGTATAGCACATTTTTCTTCATCGGCATCGGCATTATCCATTAAATGAGGGATATAAAAAGATATATGTAAGAGACCATTGGGTATTCCATCCGTGATTTTCCAGTAAATATTAGTGTAAAAAATTGTAAGGAATGCTAGATAACAGCTATACATTGCCCTAGGCTAGGACCCTTCCACACGGCTGGCCGTAGAACAATCTTAGTGCTTCGCTTGCATATAGCGTGTGTGTAGCATACACAGTCCCCCACAGGTTTAACTCGAGTGTATCAAAATTATTTTCGACCTCTCATTTTGTTTAATATTTCCCTTGAGGAAGAGGGGGGTCACAGCAGCGTAGTTACGCTAGCATGTTGCTGTTCAGTATCTTAATCAATGAAATCTGACAAAAAGATTTTGAGGGCTTACACCAAAACTGTACATTACATTTAAATAACTATTTATTGACCTTACTGAAAAAAATATAGAGTTATAGCTCCTATTATTATAGAATTACAATTAGAGAAAATAATATTCTTGGTGTTTGATTTCAAAATAAACTGAGAAAGATCATTACAAGAAAATGAAGAATTGTCTGTCTGACATCTGGGAGAAATCTTTTACGGTGATGTATTGACTAATATCAGAACTGGCATAGCCTCTTATATGCATTCCAATCCCAAGAAAATAACTTAACTGCTTATTTCGTTTAATTAAGATATCATTCAACCTGTGCTCACCATATAAGGGATGGATGGTGTTTATTTGCTATAACCGGTTTTCATTACTTTTGGCTTTTAAATACCTATGACTGATTTTGCTATTATATTACTGTTAACATCAAATAAAATAAAACAAATTAAATCAAATCAAATCAGATCAAATATGATTTATAGGAAGCGAAAAGGTAAGTTTTATGAACAGTATAACCAATTATGCTATTCAGAGAATTTTATCGATTGATACTGGTGATGAACCACAATTGTGGCATACAAGGAATTTGCGTTGGCATATTGGTTCCCTTTTATTATTGCTTACAGTTTGATCATAGTTTGTTCATAACGACCTACTATCAGACCAATACCAGGACCGCTCGTCATCATCATCATAACCACCAATCCACCAAGCCATGTCGTCTGCTACAACCTTGTTGTCTCTGAGATTCAAGGCTCGGTCTACCAGCAAGGTGTTGGTGCTCTCATCAAGTATTTCAGCCAGAAATCCTCCCCTCATATTGCACTCCTCGGCCCCATCCAAACAGTTCCGGGAAACATTCACGAATTGGAAGCAGTGGCCCATGTAGTCTAGCACCATGTCAGATTGGATTAGTCCCGATCTCTGGCAAGATTGTTCTAAAGGTGAACCAGAGGCATAGATCAAAATAGACGCCCTTCCTCATTAAACAAGGTGAGTTTTCAGAATACATCTAGGAATATGGCTACAATAATATGCGAAAAGTCTCTGAAAATTACAATGGGGTGCACACAATACCAGTTAATTTTTAGCATTATCAGTCGCTCTAAAGGAAGACGTGATCATGGTGAAGGAAACTCTAAATAAATATGAATTAAGGCATACAAAATCAAATAAAATCGTTATTGAAATATTACCAAAAAATAACCGCAATAGTATCATACCCAAGGTGGTCTAAAAATGACGGCCATTTTCTACAATAACCATAACAAATCAATATTATAATAAAAATAAAACCTGAAGCCCATAGCTATTCTATTTAACTGGGCGTTGTGGCGTGCGCCTGTAATCCAGCTAACAGTGGAAGTTATAAACTGATTCAGCGGACCCAGGTTCGAGACTGAGTCACGTCTTTCGGACGGTGACGTTAAAGGTCGGTCCCCCAGACGTAAATAATCATATCTGATTGATACACGTCTGTAAAAACCCAATTGCACACACACACACACACACATATTCAGTAAGGCACGAGGAATTGAATAAAGACAAATATTATACAGAGAAGGGATGAATCTCAAGAAGGTTTGAAATAACAACTGCAGTTATGATTTTTAAAACAAATTTATAAGGCTTTTCAAATGATATGGATAGATCCCGATTTTTATTGCTATCTGCTTTAAAGGCCCGCGCAAATGGTAACATATACAACCCAAGCCTTCAGAAGTACTTGATGACGATGATTCTTCAGATTCTTCATACCTTTCTTTGGCATGATGCCATCTAAAGCGAAAAAGGGTCAAGCTTTCTTGCGGCAAATTCATAAGAGCTTATTTTTCTTTGTTTTGCTTCTCGTTCAGTCACGTTTATTACAAACAATTGGAACATTTTAAAAGCGTTCGAGTCATATTTCATTTCGAATACCCTAAAACACTTTGGGGGTCGCACCTTAAGTAGAAAGATATACATGTGCGCGAAACGCGAAATCATTTGCGGCCGGGGTCCAGGGCCCGCTTAAGGGCCCTTGAGGATCAGGGGTTTTAGATGCTCTCTGGTGCAATCTCTGCCTTATTTCAGACATTTTACCCCAAATTTCTGACCAATACATCACAAATAATTTTACTTCTCAAACTTCAAAATCATAGGGCGACCGGCTTACATATAACTGTAGTTCATCACTTTCTTTGGATATAAAAGTCGAACAAATGAAAAGAATATACAAGTTACTATTACTGTATGACTTAGAGTATGCCGTAACTAACAGCTAGGGGAGTCCTAGAACATTTTGAATGGGGGGGGGGGGGGGGGGGGGGGTTGTGATACCCAAATGTGCCGACAAAGTTTTAGGGTGTGACACCCAAATTTGCCGACAAAAAATGCTGCACCCTTATCCCCCTTACACAAATAATAATAAAAGAAAAATCGCAGGCTGACGCATTTTGCCCGAATATCGACTTTTCAATTTCTAAATGTTTGCGAGCGAGCGAAGCGAGCGAACAAAATTTTTAAAAACCTTTTCGTAGTGAAAATGTACAGAAGTTACATACAGAAGTTACATAATTATCTGGGAACCTCGCTGCCCAAATATGTGGATATTCTGGCACCTCGCTGCCCGAATATGAAGTTGTGGTTGCCCGAATATCAGACTTTGAAAATCCTTGGGGTTGTTTTGTTTTGTTTTCCTTTCCTTTCCCTTTTCAGTTTTTCTTCTTTTTTTTCTTTTCTCCTATTCTATTTTCTCTTTTTCCTTTTCAATCCCGAAAATAACTTTTTAAACCTTTTTTTCGTAAGGGGGGGGGGGGGGGGTTCGCACTCACCCCTCGAACCCCTAGTTTGTAACGGTACTGTAAAAACGGCTTCTCGTTCTATACGACGCCATTTATATCTCCAAGAAACAAATAAAGGGGCAACGGAAATAAAGTATTACTTGCCATACTGACACAGAACTCCATTCCTCTCTCCATTTGATCTAGGGCTCCACGTTAATCTTTCTGAAGCAGACTGGAAGGATATCTCAATGCAGTCACTTTGACCTCCATCCGGAAATGGGTTTTGCCAAAAGAAGCGTTCGATGTATCTGTTACCTGATAAATGACAGGTCGATTTTTATCAAGAGAAGTGGCAGAAAATGAAATTTGCCAGGGTACCTTCATTGGACTTTCTCCGTTTCCAATGCTCCGATTTTTATGAGTTCTTACAATTTTCTCTACTCCCCTTATCATAATAAGTGTGCTGTTGTTTTTCTTTTTTTTAGTCCTCTTTTAAAATTTTCTCTTCGTATTCACCTTTCCCCCACTATTTCTTCCCCTTTTCACCTACCTCCTCTCCTTTTTGAAATAAATTAGTTTCTCTTTGCCTCTGTTTTTGTCTCATCTTATTTAATCTTTCTTGCAAATTATATGAGAAATAAAATAGACCATCTTTCTAAATCTCTATGGCCAATACTGTCGAAAGTGGCCAAAGTTCAGCCTTATTTATTGCAGGCCCTTTGTCAACCCCTACGTCCCGTATAAATTATAATATCTGTATGTAACAGAATAAAGAAGCAAACTTATTTTGGGGCATGGAGTAAGCATCAGAAATCAATTTTACCATGACAAGTTTTTATATTTGCATTTAGTTCCTGAACCTCGATGATTAGTAGTATTATAAAGAGGGTGACGTTAGGCACTTCATGATTTGGACGAAAATCTACGGACTTAAGCCTGGCTTAAAGTTAGGCGGCATGACGAGAATTCTGTTGCTATTATAGAAACAGTTATTCATCATACCTGCCATAAGGGATTTATGACATCCAATTTAGGCGAACCATGGGAGTCAGTGCAGATTTCATTATAAAAGAAAGAAAAAACAAACAAACAAACAAACCCCCAATCCATATGATTACTATGACACTGCGCTTTCTTTCTCTGCTTATCATCTATTACTATGGTAATTGTAAGGGTACAATTTAACTCAGCGATCAAGCAATTGTGGATAGAGAAAATCAATAATAACTATTATTCCTGAATATTTTTTTGTATGAAGAGAGATAGTGGGGGGGGGGGGGGGGGGGTTGATTCACAACTCTATTATTCGTAACGACGCTTAATATTCCCCCGTAAAGTATTGATGATTCTTTTCGTTCTTTGGAATTATATCAAATTAAAAGGAAATGTCACCCAAATGGACAGCATATATGAAAATACATTTTTGATTGAGCGAGCGAAGCGAGCGAGTTAAGAAAATTTCACACTTTCAGCTGTAACTGTTCTTATCGGGAAATTACATAATTATGTCGATATATTATGACCGACATTCTGGCGAATTGTCCAAAGTTATCTACAGAATATATGTATAGCGAAGTTATGGCCTATTTGTTGGTAAAATGTCAGGAATTATGTTACCCTTTCTTTTTGCTTCCTTAAAGCTCAATCAATATACAGCTAAATATCTTACCGAATTCAAAATGTACTGGCATAACGTATATTACAGTCTGTTATATAATTGACGAATCTTTTTGAAGAGGGTTATTTTTCAGTTCTCTTTATGTATTTATGAACATAGAAATTTCTAGAAGAGAAATCATTATTTAAATGTGAAAAGTCAGCGTAGTTTGTAACAGTGAAAGAATCATCAATTACATATTAAGTATTGCACATCCAGTAGAGAAAGAACATTCTAGATCAATCATTACATTATGTGTGATGTATGACAGTAACAATGTAATTACATGCTGTAACATGTTGCATGTTGACTATCTGCCCTTTGCATGAATCTCTTAGTAAGAGTATAACATTGCAATGAGTCTATAAATAGATCACTGGAATCCCCTTCTTTTGTTTGTTACAACTAGAAGTATGTGAAACTTAAAAGAGAGTTCCAAACCTTCATGAATGTTGTAGTAGAAGCTGAGATTGTATAAAAGCTGGGAGTTGGCACAGAAGTTTCAGAATTTATATCCGACTACATCGTGGAGCATAATATTGCGTAAATTCTCAGTTATCACCATCTGTTATTGATGATATTGATATCAACCTGTGGAGATTGTCTTGGACCTCATCTTGAACATCATTCTTGACATCGCATTGGACATCGTGTTTGACATCATTATCGACATCGCAGTCGACATCGTTACTGACATCGTGGTCGACATCATCGACATCGATGACTTCCTGAATTAACTTAGACATTCTTCGGCTAGATCTTCCGGAATCTTCTTTTGCCAGTTGGACACCATACCATTTGGATTTATATATTCAGGATTATTATTGCGGATCAGCAGCCAACTTACTCTACACTTAAAGATCATTCTGGACTTATTATATACCTTGCATTCATATTCTGTGGATTAGGAGTTTCTCAGCTAAGAAATTGTAAGTCTTTGTTAGTTTAAATATATGTACTGTAAGATTTGTAAATTTTTATATCATGTCATACCGAATGTTGGTTAATATTTTAATTAAATCATAAATCATCTAAAGTTAATATCTTTTGTTCGGTTCTTATCTTTTGAGGATTTTGGGCCGTAACAAGTTATAGTGAGCGAGGGAAGCAAGGGAGTTTAGAAGTTAGTTTAGAACATTCTCACATTTTTACGATTGACAATGAAGATTCATCACTTTCGTCTGTAAATCATTTTGTAAGATTGAGTATGTTATTTTGTCGCTTTAACTTCTATTTCAAATCTACTGACAAAACAACTCAAAACCATTAGGGGAGGTATTGCACCCCGGCCCCACCCCACCCCAACTTGGCTACGCTAGTAGATAGTGCTTGATAGGGCTACAGTTGATTTGTAATGGTCTTTCATATAAATACCAATTTAAATCTCTAATTTGAAGCACGGAAGACAGCTGACCTTTTCTCCATCTCCAGTCTCGTCCTTCCCTTGCACCGATCCAACGAGATTCCTGGAGAATGCTGACAACAAATGCCTGTGTTTCAGCGTCTTTCACTGTGGCAAGCAAATTGTTGTTATCGTCGCAGTAGCCTAAGGCATCGTCCCATGTCAGCCCACCGTTTATAGTGTTATGTGTTCGAAAGCAAGTGAGACTGGAATACCGTTCAGTATTTGGTGTATCGCAATTTCCTTTTGATAAAGGAGAAGAAAAACGAACAGCCGACCTCTTTTCATATGTATAGATTTTCATGAAGATCTACATGATTTTTTTACTCATTTATTTGTAGATTATCATTTTTAAAGTTATGATTATTGTTATTGTTATTATTATTTATGTTACAATTATTATCATTATTATTTTTATTATCATTGTTATCATCAGTATTATTATTGTCATTATTATCCTCCTCCTCCTGCTCCTCGTCATCTTTGTTACTGATTTCAATGGCATCAAATAGTTTAGCTCTTTATAAGTGAATAGCCTATCAAAAAGTGTGCGATAGCTCATTATCCCATTTATAGATTAAAAGACATCTCTAACCCTTCCCCAAGTGCTATTGCTTTCAACCTGATAATGCTTACCACCGTTGCTTTAAAAAAAATACAGTTTTGATGGATAGATATTAATAATAACTCTTACGTCTCCAAAAAGGAATCGTTTTGGACCTTTTTTCATCTCAACAATTAGAACAACAACAACAATTAAAAACAGTGAAATGGTATTGTTTATGCTCCTATTTACCTATATACATTTCAATTATACGATCAGATGTTGATATAATTATTTCAAATCATTTACAAACAAGATTTTGTTATCAATACTTACTTTGACAAATGGGTCGGTCATTCTCCCATGTACCATCCTGGAGACATCTATTAGATTTACTTCCAATCAGAGTATACTGATCACGGCATGTATATGTTATCGTCTGATTAATCGCGAGAGCGTCAGTCAAGGAAGGATTTAGCCTTGAATAGGCAGCTACGGGTGGCGATGGACACTCAATAGCTGCATGGTTAGGAGAGAGGATTATTATCATGTCACCGATTATTTACTTAATAGCTATTTTTTTAGCTATGTTTTGTTAACAAAATTATGGATTATAATTGGGTAAAAATAAATATACAAATTTACTCCATAGGAAACATGATTCAGAAACCTGTACTAGGTTTAAGTCACAATATTCCCCAATTCATTAAGATGAAACAGGGTTTTGTTTTTTGTTTTTTTTAGTAGTATTTATTGATTCATTCAGTTCAATCATACAAAATATGTTATATCTCAACATTAACATAAGTCTAATCATGAACCTTGCAAAGTCATAACACATAATATAACTTCATAAAACATAGTATCATATTGCTAATATAACCTAATATTTGAATAGTCAAACAACTTATATCACCTGAATAAATCTAAATTTAAACAAACTTTTTTTTTTAGTAGTAGTATTTGATTGTCAGTTCAATCATAGAAAGTATATAATATCTCAACATTAACATAAGTCTAATCATGAATCTTGCAAAGTCATTACACATAATATACCTTCATAAAACATATATATCATATTGCTAATATAACCTAATATTTGAATAGTCAAACAACTTATATCACCTGAATGAATCGGAAATTAATTTGGCCAAGCCCCCCCCCCCCCCCCCCCCCCCCCTAAAAATGTCACAGGACAGACGACGAACAATAAACATAATTAAAAAATAACCACTCCCTCCCACCCACAAAAAACTAAAACAAACAAAAACAAAGACAAAAACAAACAGAAAACAAACAAAAGGAAAAAAAAAACAAAAACAAAAAACAAAACAAAACAAAAACAAAAACAAAAACAAAAACAAAAACAAACAAACAAAAACAAAGAGGCAGTCTACAGCGGCGAGGATCGATCAAGCCCCTGAGTGGGCGAACCCGGCAGCCCCCTCCCATCATCTTTCTGGTTTTGATTAGTGCCTAATACTTTTAGATGTTCCCATTTTTTATAACGTCTTGTTAATGTGTTTCGCTTGAATGCAATCTTCTTTTCTTCTTCTTTACTCTTAAGTAGCTTTTCTCGTATCTCTTCCGCATTCGGTGGCTGATTTTTTCCTCTCCCAAGGTATATTAAATATTTAATTAGTAAAACTATATGATTAACTAATTGTCTATTTTCAGCTGCCTCATCTACCCCAATATGGATTTCCTTCCAACTTAATTCTTTAAGAATTGGAAGATTAAACAGAACACTACATAATTTCCACAATGTCCCTACTGTCTCACAATCCATAAATATATGTCTATATGTTTCCTCATCTTTACCACAAAAAGAACATTTGTTACTTGCTATAAATTGAAACCTGTGTAGATGATGATTTACAAAGACAATATTATATAGTAATTTAAATTGAAATTCTCTCAATTTGTTGTCCAAGGTACTTAATCTAGGACGATAAAAGACTTTTTCAATTTCTTTAATCGACATATTGTACGATGATTCTAAATTGTGAAAACTAATTGGATTTTCGGCCATCTTATTAATACAAGCCCTATACAAATTCTTCGAACATACTGATTCAAATTGGAAAACTTTTTTACAGAACCTAAATTCAATTTTTAACCCATCAACCAAAGTATGCCCTTTAAATTCACGTTTCCATTCTCCAGGGGTGTTTGCAAATATTTCTTTGATCACTGTTATTTCTTCTTCATCTAGTCCCATACATGTGAAATAAGTGTCTGACTTAAGTGCACCTTCTTCATCCGTAATATGATGCAATTTAAATGTATTTTTAAGAAAAAGACTTTCATGAAAAAATGGTCTTCCTTTCCTCTGAATATATCTATTGTTAAAGAAAAATTTCGTTTCTTTTATTACTTATATCCTTTATAATAAACACATTCACATCAAACCAAATACTAAGCATTTCCTGATAATATTTGGGTAACTTTACATTGATCATATCAGGCGAAAGGTTGCAATAAAAAATGAAATTACCACCGAATGGTCTGAGGAGAAATTTAAAGTATTTTTTCCATTTTACCTTCTGATCTCCAGTTACGAGTCTTTTGATCCACATTACCCTCTGTACCATAACAAAAAGTTTAAAATTAAGCATCTTTAGCCCCCTTGTTTATAATCTAGATATAAGGTGCTTCTTTTTATTTTGTCCCTCCCTCGCCATAAAAAATCGAAACAGATATCATCGATTTCTTTAAAAACCCATTCAGGCACCGGAGTCAGAGAGCTAACATATATTAATTTTGAGTACGCATACGTTTTTAACAAATGGATCTTTCCAATCAAAGTGAGATCCCTTTGTTTCCACCAGTTTAGTAACTTTTTAATTTTACTCAAGATCTCTTTATAATTCATTTCTTCTGCAACATCAGGATCTAAAAATATATGCCTAATATTTTAACTATATCAACTTCCTTCCCAAAGGGAAAAATAACTCCAGACAACCCAGAGGGCCCCAGGGGCAAAATGAATGTTTTATTTGTATTAATCTTAAGTCCAGATATTTTTCTAAAATTCTCTAGGATTACCTCCAGTCTATGTATCGAGTCTAAATCTTGAACAAATATTGTCATATCATCAGCATAAAGAATTTGCTTAATTTCCGTTTCGCCAAAACGAATCCCCTTTACCAAATTATCGTTCCGAATACAGTGAGTAAGGCACTCTATACACAAAATAAAGAGGTATGGAGACAGGGGGTCTCCTTGCCTTAGCCCCCGTTCGACTTTGAAATATCCGGTTGATGACCCTCCATTAAAGACACAGCTCTGTGCATTAAAATAAAGTATTTTAACCCATTCCCTGAATATCGGTCCAAAACCAAATGAGTTTAATACCTTTTGAATAAAAACATGTGACACCGAATCGAAAGCCTTTTCGAAGTCAATTGCTAATAAATACCCTGGTTTGCTAAAATTTGATGTGTGAAAAATCATGTCATTAATTATTCTGATAGCTTCGCCAATATTCCTATCATTTAAATAACCTACTTGATCAACTGACACAACATAACTCAGAATAGTTTTTATTCTCTTAGAGAGTATCTTAGTGAGAATTTTGTAATCTACATTGAGTAGGGAAATAGGTCTATAGTTACTAATAAGCGTCGGGTCTTTACCTTCTTTATGTATAAGGGTAATTATTGCTTGTTTCTGAGATGGCGACAATTCTTTATACTTTAGAGTATCATTAAATGCATCAACTACTAAGTCACCGATTACCTGCCAAAATGTGATATAGAACTCAACATTCAATCCGTCATTTCCAGGCGATTTATTCATTGGCATTTCTTTTAGAATTTCAATACAATCTCCTTGATTTATCTTTCCTTCACAATGATTTTTTTGGTTTTCGGTTAGTTTAGGTAAACTGTTAGGGAAAAAATTAGAGTTCTCACCTAATACTACTTCTGATTTAGAATACAATGTTGAGTAAAATATTCTGATTTCCTTTCAAATATCAATTTCGTCGTCAATTATATCTTCCTTCACTTTCAACTTTTTAATAATACCTTTTCTCCCCTTGGACTCTAACAACTGTTTAAAATATGCAGTTTCCCTTTCCCCACTTTCAAACCATGGCGCTCGAGACCTAATTTTTATACCTTCATTTACATAAGCGTAAATTGTTTTTAATTCATTCCTTTTTCTTGCCAGAGTCTCAATCAGATCACTATTTCTATGTGTTGGTCGCTGTTGTAGTTCTTCTTCTATTTTTACAATTTCATCTTCTAACTTGGCAACCTTCTCCTTTCTTTCCTTAGCTTTTTTCTCGGAGTATTTTCTAGTAAAACCTCGAATTTCCATTTTAACATAATCCCATAATATTCTACCATCTGTAATCTCCTTTGATAATTTTAGTTTTAAACGAATTATTTTCTTCTTTCATACTTTTAACATATTCTTTATCATTACATAAACTATTATTAAATTTCCAGTAAACCTGTTTTTTCACAGGATTAATAGCAATGAAATTAATATTCAACTCTATTGCTGAGTGATCGGGTGATAATGAAGGTATTATTTTACAATGTAACACCTTCTCCTTTAAAACATCTGAAATTACCCAATAATCCAATCTACTTTGCATGTAAGGCTTTTCTTGATGATCTGTAAATTGTTTCTTTGTGGCATTTTGTAATCGCCATATGTCTAGTGCCTTGTATTTAATTAAAAAATCTTCAAACTGCATACTTAGCTTGGATTGCTTTTTATTAATATTACCTCCTTTGTAATATAAATATATATCCCTAACCATATTGAAATCTCCTCCTACAACAAAAGGTTTATTTTTAAATTCCTCCTTTTTCTAAAATCTGAATAATCTTATGCAAAAAGTTGTTCCTGTTCTTTACTTCCAACAGGGGCAGACAAAAAATTAAAATCGGAAATAGATTATCTGCTGTAAACACTTTGAAACATAATATATTTTTGTTAGTTAACTTGAGAATTGCATAGGTATTCTTAATATGCACCGACTTCAAATTTTCTATTATAACTGTTAAAGGGCAACCCAACCTTGGTAATAAGATGATTTGTGTGAAAGCAGAAAAATAAGAAAAACAGGATGGTGAAAGTTTGAAAGAAATCGGACAAGGGCTAAGAGAGTTATGGATGTTTGAAAAATAAGATCACTACATCTATGCGAATCTCAGATTGGCAATTTGGTGAGTCGATTGTGACATTTTTGTGGACAACTCTACCGTTTGTCGTACACGAAAATATCATTAATTTGCGGTTTTTTCGAGGCGCTTTTATCCTCGGGGGCAGTACTCAAAATATATTGGAGATAGCATATCGTTATAGGTCCTCATGAAAGAAAAAGATCCTACTGAGTAATGCATTTTGAAACTAGAAAGGCCGTCAAAGGCGGCAGACCCACGCCTTAGCGGCGCTCCAGATCGAGTAGTTGCATTCTTTCCCTAATCGATTCTCTCCTGTCACTATATTTTATATTTTATATTTTTCTCTTTTTTTTATCGCAATAAAGACTTCCAGATTTGGCATAATCTACTATTTAATACATGCATGTAAAATATTATGGTTACTTATTGTTATTATTATGTAATTTGGCACAATAATACTGCATGTGAATATATTTGTTTGTGTATTTTACCTTGATTATTGTGAAAAATGTTATTTTTAAAAAGGAAGTAATAAAATATTCTTTAAAACAAGAAAAACTATCCGAAATGAAGTTCATATAACCGATCATCACAAAAATCTAATCGATTCTTTACTGTCACTATCCGAACTGAAGTTTGGGTCAAAACTTCAAGGTCACACAGATTTTTTTTGTATTCAATAGTTTTTATTTCTCAAGAACTTCAATTTTTCAACAAATTGAAATACATATAAAACTTCAATATTTCAACAAAATGAAATACATATAAAACCTCAATTTTTCAACAAATTGAAATACATATAAAACTTAATATAAAACATACTTTTCAAGTATCAATCTATCCATACAGAAAAACTAATTAAAAAAGAGACAAATCTTTCCAAAATACACTGAACAGAATATACAAATTGAAGCCCTGAGTAATCATTTTATTAAAACTCCCCACTTCACCCTCGACTCCCACCCCCCTCAATTCCCTCCTCTCTAACCACCTGACAAACAAGGTCCTTCATCCCCAATCCCCCAACCCCTTCCTTCTCCCCTCCCCTTCCCTCTTTCCTCCTCCCCACCCGTCCCTTGCAGTTCTACCTGTGTGGGGATAAAAAGCGTTAAATATTACCTATTCTACTCCATTATAAAAAGTATGAAAATAACTGAAAGTGAAAAGTTTAACATAAAGGTTCAACCTTTGTACTTTGCTCCATATCCAGCTATCCATCTAGCTCTCCATCTCGCTCTCCCCCAAATTTTCCAAATTTTCCCATTTTCTTAAATGTAAGGGATATTTATTTCTTCCTACTGCCAACTTTCTTTCCTCGCTTTCTTCTTCTCTAAACTTGCAGGGGTCAACCGATCATCACCAAAATCTAATCGATTCTTTCCTGTTACTATCCGAACATTCCCTGAAAATTTGGTGCAAATCCGTTCACCCGTTCTCTAGTTATCTTGTATACAAACAAACAAACAAACAAACAAACAAACAAACCAAAAAAAAAACAAACAAAAAAAAAACAAACAAACATACGGAGCCCTTTACATAACCCTGCCGATTTTATCGGGGTGGGTAATAAAAAGTGACATTTTAGTAATTTTGTGTGTTGGAGCGAATGGGGGAGTTGTGCACAGCTACATCACAGTGACATTACCTATTCGGCCAATTTGAAATTCCCATGTGTATAGTGACTAGAACTTTCAAAAATTCATAACTTTCTTATTGCTTGTCCGATTTCGTTCAAACTTTCACCAATCTGCTTTGCTGATTTTTCCTCTTTCTTTCAAAGCAACTTGCTATTAAGGTTGGATTTCCCTTTATTAAAGGGCAACCCAACCTTGCTAATAAGATGATTTATGTGAAAGCAGAAACATAAGAAAAACAAGAAAAACAGGATAATGAAAGTTTGAAAGAAATCGGACAAGGGCTAAGAGAGTTATGGATGTTTGAAAAATGAGATCACTACACCTATGCGAATCTCAAATTGTTCAATTTGGTGAGTCGATTGTGACATTTTTGTGGACAACTCTCCCGTTTGTCGTACACAAAAATATCATTAATTTGCGGTTTATATTTACAGACCCTTTACCTTTGCAAACGGGTGAGTGGCCGAGCCAGTACTCATCCTCTGTACACACCCATATAACAGTGTTTGTCTCGCCCTGCATCGTGTATCCATCATGGCACTGCCATGTGATATAAGATCCTATGGAGAGTGTTAAGTCGGATATCGTGGTGTTGGTGTTAGGTATAGCGTCTGGCATGTTACAACTAGCAGAAATCATACCTTGGGAGAGATAGTACAGAAGCGAATTCAATGTTATAATTTTGACCACTCCCTTTATACATGTAAATACATCTTTTTCCTTCTGTCTCTCTTTTTCTTTTTCACCCTTAATTCATTCATCCAGACAATGACCGGGGGGGGGGGGGAGGGGGGGGGGGGGGCTATCTGAGTCATCAATTTGTTAATTATGATATGATTTTGAGTGTGATAATATAGTAGCGACATAAAAAAGGCAGTATGCAAAGAATTCACAGGTATTAGAGCCAGCAAAAACCATATAGGCTATATTTTCGTTTTGATTGACAGTTTTATGGAAGGTATCTACATGTATAATGCATTCATAATACATTGATTTGTATGCTTCAGGATTTGATTCAAATTCATGACATTGGAACAGTACTCCGCTGTGGAACGCAGTTTTGTAACTGACACTGCTACTCTGTGTTAAAAGGCTAACAATAAATAAATAAAATAAATATTCTGTTTTGCTCTATTGGGCTACCTTTGTTGGAAGATAAGTGTTCCATAGTTACCATTTTAGGCTTCATTATGTTTCTTGAATACATATTAAATAAAATAATTTACTCTTTTAGCAGAAGCGTTTTTCTCTTGTCTTTGTCAGAGGGCGCATTGTCCCTTTATCCTTCAAACACACTTGTGCTTTTCTCCAGTTCCAGTCGTGTTCTTTTTTCGGTCGTCGACTTGTTTTCCATTAATCTGTACCCGGTAATACTTCTTTTCATTGTTATGCTTTTCAGTTATGTTTGCACTAGCATTATTAAAGTCACGGTCATTCTGTTACTCATTCTTGTGATTGCGGATTGAACAAAGCCGTTAAAATTGAGGGCAAACATCCATTGCGATAATAATTGAAACAAATACATCCTTATTTACATGGTAAGCGGGAAACCACAAAAAAAAAAATGAATATTTCTGATTTAATAGTATAGAAAAAATTAATATCAATTGCACAATATTGATATTATCATGAAACCTTGAGTGGGTGTTTTCCTTTTCCTCATTTGCTAATTAAGAATAAATGGTTTTGCGATGTGTTCAGGAAATTCGGAAACGGAAATATGCTACTCTGGTTGATGATGCATGGTTGAAGTGGTTGTAAATACTAAATCGTCAGTAAATTGGTCCGGTTAATACCAAAATACGTAATTTGTATTCGTGATCATCTCTCCCGTCCGTAAATCCAGAAATTAAAAAGAATATTGTTCTATACCACTTTAGTCTTCATTTACCCTCAAGATATTCTTAGTCGCTGTAAATTATGCAAGTACTTAATTTCAGTGGCGCAAATCCATTTTGAAATACGGGGGTGGGGGTCACCACATGATTTAACTTTTGTACTTGTCCGAACATTTCTGACAACCCCCCCCCCCCAAACAAAAACAAAAACAAACAAAACAAAACAAAAAAAAAGGTTATCGCATTTTTGGGGTCTAGATTTCCTCAAATTCTCTGACAGGCAACAAAAAAAAAAAAAAAAAAAAATAAAACAGGTTGGCACATTTTGTGGGGGGGGGGGGGGGGGAGGGGGATATCGGCCTATCTTCAAAATCGTGACCCCCTGGGTTCGCGTTCACGCTTAATTTGGGCGTAGAAGTTACTGAGAAATTAAACATTAAATATCTCATTTCTAAACGATGTCCAATACACATACTGAATATCTTTGCCAAAGTCATTCATAATGCGTGACACCAGACTAAAACAATACATATTCACAAAAGACTACCAAGGACTGTGAATACAATTTGCTAACATATGAAATCAAACACAGAATAGATATTTTGGAAGATTTCCACGTTTCAAGTGGTTAGAAAATAAAATACTATTCTTGCAATTTATATTCCGCAACTATCGTCATAAATAAGAATTATATGAACTGTAGATCAACACATCTAAACAATAGCATGTTTATATTGACTTTAGTATTCTCATGCGTAGGCCTATAAAGATAAGTTTGTGTAGTATTTATGTGTTACGACTTCAGCACAGAAAATAATTGATGCAAATTGACAGTGAATGCTGCTGTATACTTTAAGAATCATGCATGGAGATAAGACATTTGAGAATGCAAAACTAATGAAATTTGCAGTCAACTTTCCTCCAGACAAATACAGCTATCTCATGACACCAAATATTAAAAATACTAAATGTAGCCCTACATGAAAATGTTCTTATTTGGAAAAGTTGAATTACCTCCCTTAGAACGGGTTTAATTCATACTTACAGATAAAGTGAGACATGCTGACAACGTGAATGACAAGAAATATAAATTGATTTGACGAAGACTTCATTCTGGTGATATGTTAGGAAAATACTAACAGGTGAAATAGGTAACTGGAAGCACTAATTATGATATGTACACTTCGCTGCTATTTGCAGTCCTTAAATGTTTGGTTTCCCGTGTTAACAACTACGGTGTATCTGTATTCCCGTTTAGAATGATCATATCATATCGAAATGATACGTGTACTGTTAACGTTCCGCATGACCCATACGACACAATACCACGGGCCAATGTTGGTAAATACCCTTCTATTTACTGAACTGATATTAGGAGCCAAAAGTTATTCATGCTATGCAATGGAATTATGTTTCTGGCTTGGTAAATAGACCATTGCTATTGGTTATTTAATGGTCCAAGGTCTGAGAAATCCACGTGACATTAATTTGATACACACATAAACACCAAATCAATGGAGTGTCTTCAATGAATAGTTCTTCTGGAAAGGGGAAGTCCCTTTGATGGTCAGTACAAAAACAATTTAGACATGCAGACACTCATACCGGTTGGTATAAGCAGCGTAGTATTATTTCCCTGTTATATTTAAACAGTCACCTGATCCCAAAGAAATACCAATGGTGTTCATTGCATTTTGCTATCTCACTTTGATATTCAGAACTTCCGCCAATTGCCTGTCTGAAGAGACTAAGTCATTACATTACTAACATGACTAATGGCTTAATTCACGGACGAAATAACACCTCATCATGCTTGCGGAGATTCAATGTTTCTTACCATGTTGTTCCTCTTTTCATTTCTTTAAAAAAAAAAAAATTTCAATCGAATTCTGTATTTTTATACAAGATATGGCTTATGTAATCCATTTGATAAATGTAAACCACATAATACATGAAATTGCCCATTAGTGTCTGTAAACCTTTAAGAGGAAGTATAAGTCTTTTATCATTCATCATGTATAATCTCGCTACCTCAAATATGCAATTTTCGACGTAGAGGGCAATATTATGTATAGAAATGGTTCGCATCTTCGTCAACTTCACTTCCGGTCCATATTGCAATACTACGGCTTATGAATAAAATGATTGCCTAAATGCATAATTTTTGGATCGCATGACATAAATCACCCAAATTTTGAAAATGCAACCAATTGTCTCAATAAATCATGGTATCTTTTCAAACATGTTAGTTAATTTATACTCAAACTCGAGAATTTTTGTAATACCTGTGTACATTTTCAATGCAAAAAGACAAACACTTGTCGACCCAATCGGGATATTGTCAGCACTGCGCATGCGTGGTTTGCATGACAAACGCCACCTGTTGGCGAAATTGCGTATTTGGGGTAGCGAGAATACTGATCGTAATATGCCTGTGTGTTTGTTCTGTATTTCATGTTAATTTGTTTTCATTCTTCACACTAAAATAAGCGATTAGCTTTGGTAGGCCTTTGCTGATCCCCGCATCCATATACTTTTTAATACATGTGGCTGTCTTTGTTGTACATAGTTCTGTGTATTTTTCTTGTCATATTGCCTTTGTATTATTCTACGTCTTATTGATGACTTTCTCTTACCCTGTCGTATGTTTTCATCTTGGATGCAAATAAAAGGCCACATGGGCAAATCTAGCAATCAAAAAGTAATGATTAATATTTGAATTCCATACATGAGAACGGAATGAATTCATACTTACAGATATAGTGCGAGAAGAAGACGAGGTGAAGGGCAAGAAATATAGTCTTATTCGACGAAGACTCCATTCTGTTGTTATGTCAGGAAACCAGTAATAGAAGAAAGAGATGATTGCAAGCACTAATTATGACGTTTGTAAAGAAGGGATCACCCTCGATCCAGGGCTTGGCTGTATATGCGCAGTCCTCTTCCGTATTATTCCCCACTTGTCAATTACCGCACAGTTCTCTTATCATATCAAAACTTGTACTGAGAGCGATACACACGATTTATTCACAATGGTCGGTTATACTCCAAAGCTTTGTGATCTCACATGCAGTCCAGTGTTTTTTCTTGTTGACTCGACAATCCCCGTTGTGATAGCAACTGGGTTATGGTTTGAGAGACCCATCAGAAGTTTAGTAGTAGCAATTAAATCAAAAGACTTCCTTTTATGATTATCTAATACTTTGGTAAGAAAGGGGAAGTATGTCTTAACACGTGCAGAGAAGCGACGTATCACGTCGATATTAACGAGTTCAATTGATAAACAGCTGGAGGGGACATTAACCCCCAAAGTGAGAAAAAATATCACAGTTGTCACGACTGATATCAAGTTTTGAAATGGATAAAGCTCAGAAATATTAATAATGCAGTCACATCGTCCAAACTGATCGATTCTTGTCCATTTTGGCAATGTAATTTGTTTGTTTGCCCTGCCATCGGTCTTGTATCGATCCCTTGGTGTGACTGTGGTATTAAGCTTGTTTACCAAATATTAGGTATTATGCTTTTCGGCTATTCATCAATACACATTTGAAAAGGCCGTTGTGCCTGGCAGGAGATTCCATCATCTTTGTCCTGAAATTGTAAAGGAGCGATTAGTCAAATATCTTCTTAGAAATCATTTTGTTCGTTTTTTAAATATCAGAATTTGTTGTCGTAAGCATGGGCGTAGAAGGTGAGGGCTGAAGGGGTTACAGCCACGAAACCTCCAAATTACCAATGATCGGGAAGCTAGGTGGTCTTCATTTCTTTGGATTTCTTTATATTTGAAGATAAACTTACACCGTCGATCACGATAATAACATGGTAGAATTTTAGCTCGCTTGCTTCACTCGCTCGCATACAAAATTTAGAAACCGGGAAGTTCAGCCCCCCGAAGAAATTGGGGCCCCGTACGCGTATATTGTCGTTAGTGAACGAAAGAGGAAGTTGAAATAAAATTCAAAACCACAATAACCATTCAACAACCTAGTTGATTATCCTAAGGTCAAGTATTTTATGTCAGATACTTGATAACCATGTGGCATATTATTTTATGTATCCAAATATATCTGACAAGGAAATAACTAGAAGTGTGTTTGCGTGAGAGAGAGAGAGAGAGAGAGATAGAGCGCAACAACAAGAACAAAAACCCCTAGAAACTAGAAGTGTCTGTGTTTGTGTGCGTGAGAGGGAGAGAGAGAGCAACAAGAGAACTAGAAGTGAGAGAGAGAGAGGGGGGGGGGGGGGTGCAATAAAAGAACTAGAAGTGTGTGTGTGTGTGTGTGTGTGTGAGAGAGAGAGAGAGAGAGAGAGAGAACAACATTAGAACCTACATTAACCGCCTCCTCTTACGAGTTTGAGAGATAGATTTTTCCATTCATGGATAATGTATCATCCCCTTTAAATTTTCCCTCGCTGACTCGTTCCGCTCCCTTGCATTTCCCTTTCATATGCATTATAGCACCAGTACCCCTCTAATATGAACCTGGTCGCACGGTATACACGACGAAGTTGATGAATAACGCCACAGTTATTGGCATGATCCTGAAATTCACTGAGCCGCATCACTGACCTCTACCACCTGGACGTTTCATTGGCTCAGAGAAGTGAAGTCGTGGTCCGCCATGTTGCACTTCTGAAAAATCAACGCGCGAGAAAGCTGGAATACAGATTTGTGTACAATCATGCGGACGCCCTTGGTCAAAACGCTCAGACAAGTACAGATGTTCAGTGCGTAACGTGTAATAAACCACATCGCTCTCGGAAGAGTAACATGGCCGCGCCCACTTCAAGTGCTCGCACGCGCGGGAATGGGCGATGATCCGTCCAGGTGGTAGAGGTCAGTGAGCCGCATGCTGGAAAATACGTCTAGTCATTTCACAAATACAACAATCGTGAAAATGCGTTGTTTGTTTAGGTATCAATCACATATTTTAACAGGCTATTGACATTACAGTAGTAAGGCTGTTATTATCTATAAACAAAAAATGTTACATACCTAATGCAAGACTAATATCTATAAAATAATAATAGTTACTTAAGGTCAAATTATATTTCCCTGAATCCAATGAACTCAATATGATTTTGAGATAACTTTTTCAAATGACTGTAGCCCGAGTTATCCCAAGCTGAGTGAGTGTTTTATCGGTTATTTATTCACTAATAGTTATTCATATAGAACAGTTTCTTTCCAAGCTGATAGTTTGTCATTTGTACAATGACGTCACATCATCTTCGGGTCTGGATACAACTCTTGGGCGTGGATTCTTTGGAGGTGTCACTATAACCTTTTAAAATTGATATGCCATCACTGTAAAACATTTTAATGATTAACCCTTTAAATTCGACCCCGAACAAATTTGCTTTCAAGTGTTTAATGGAAAAAAAAGGACAATCAGAGATGAATTTAGAAATATCAGACAACTCATGAGAAATTTAGTGAGTTTAATGAAAAAACGCAATCAAATGGAGACAAAATGTGACCCGCCGCCTCAAAACCTACAATAAGTCGCACGGACCACAACGTAGCAAACAGCCCAAAATAGTAAATTTGCTTGGATCAGTCGATTTTCTGTTTTTGATAGAAATGGGTAGTTTCATATTATCATTCTATCATGTCTCAAGTTTGTGAGTCGTAATTCGACTTAGAAATATGTTTTTGGGGCATTTTAAAATGACTCCTTTTTTCACCTGTCAAGCCTACGAATGTTTGGAGAGCTTTTGTAATACTTTCATTAAATGTCAATGATTACTTTACCTCTAAAGGTATTAAATTGATTTTTGGAGTGAGTAATGAATAGGTCCTCTTGGAGCGGCTTGCCAAAATTCAGCCTAATCTGATAATCCCTTCATACCGTTTGCTACGGCCATTTGAATACCCAGGTTTACTTGGGCGCACACAGAGAGCGAAGTGCTAACACTCTTTTGTTCCGAACTTAAATGGCCAATTTATCTGAATAGCAGTTATTGATTGCTGGTTACATACTGATTCTAAATGTGATATTTACAGGTGTTATCATTGAGTAAACTAGGCCAGTGATATACCATTGGAAAGCTGAGAATCTCTACTTTTAGAAAATGTATAAAACAAAAAATATAATTTTGGCGACTTATTGTAGGTTTTGAGGCGTCGGGTCACAAATGGTAACTCTGCCAGGAGCCTATTATATACATTTGTACAGTTCTGCTGTATACATGATTTCAAACTCCCGTTTCGTTATGAAAGTGAGAGAATCTCATGATGCTACGTAAAAAGTAATCAGGATTGATAGTCCATTACATATGCGAGATAAGTGCCATTTATCTAGAATTATAAGAGAAATTGCTCGAACGGTTCGTTATGAAAGTGAGAGAATCTCATAATGCTATAGGTAAAAAGTAATCAGGATTGATAGTCCATTACATATGCGGGATAAGTGCCATTCATCTAGAATTATAAGAGAAAATTGCTCGAACGGTTACACCCATTCATTTTGTATGGAATAAAGGAAGATCATGCAAAGTGTGTACCGAGCAATAGACACACGTGAAAGTCAGCCATGCAACAGTGCCTCACTTAAATATTCCCAGGGGCGGCTTATCCCATAGACCAAGCGCACTAAAGGTGCTGCATCCCTTACAGACCTAAATGTTGAAGTTGTGTGAGTATGCGATAAATTACAATATAATTATAATTGGAAAACTTGTGCGGGATGTGAAAATGTTTATAATTTGCTTTTAATTAAGTAAAAATAACAATTTGGTAAGACTTTATTTTTTTTTCTGAATAGCTCCCTCTCTGACAAAAGCAAGATTTTCATTTCTTACAAAGGAGTTATAGAACTTGTGACCTTGATATATCATAGGCAGTTTCTGCAGGATGTCTACTAAACCTGCGCAAAGTTGCGCGGAATTTCTGTAAGTTTGTAAAAGGAATGAAGCACCTTTAAAGCTTATGTATAGTTTGGGCAGAAAAAAAGGAAATTGGAAAGAAACGTAATTGCCCTGTACTTAAAAAAATCGTAAATGTCCATTTTTCTAAAGGAAATGTTTTATCATACTTGCAACCTAGATAAAGTAACTTCACTTATGCTTTTTACACAAAATCTGCATGATACATATCTGTTCCCTCCTCAAAAACAAATAAAATGAAAATTTATGAATTAATGCGTACGGAGCAAATAAGAGAGGAACTCGCATGATACGTCATGTAGCCAATTTGTATTTTATTGATTACAACTTTAAAAAATTATAACTTTCTAATTTCTTTTGGGATTTTACTCAAACTTTCATTGATCTGTTTCTTTAACTTGTCTGCTTCTTTAAAAACCAACTTATCATGTAGGGTGGACTTTCCCTTCAGTAAAGAAGAATTACGGCAAGGGCATGGGACTGCATGGCGACGTTTTGACAGTGCCTTACGATGAAGTCTCGTATACAGTAACGGTGGCTTTTGAAAGAATACTGGGTGCTATCAATAAAAATGACCGTTCTCGATTCTCTGAAGGCTATTCAAAGTGGCTCATCGTTTGAATGCATCGCCTTTGAATGAAGCGAGCGCCCATTTCCTGTCGGGCAGGTGTTCCGAGTACTGTCTCTCCATCAACGTTACGTTTTTCTCTGAACGCAGTAAAGTGCCAGTCATATTTCAGCGATAATTACAACGATATCGTAAATTATGTACACGTGTTCAAAGGGTGAATATTTTCTTTTGAAAGATTGTTATTTTACGCAGAATTTCGATTTTCCTCCGATCATTTTCCTAATATGCACTGTACAATCTCATGCATTTTATTTTTAGCTGACATATCAAATTCTTCTCAAACGTTTTTCTCTGAACGCAGTAAAGTGCCAGTCATATTTCAGCGATAATTACAACGATATCGTAAATTATGTACACGTGTTCAAAGGGTGAATATTTTCTTTTGAAAGATTGTTATTTTTACGCAGAATTTCGATTTTCCTCCGATCATTTTCCTAATATGCACTGTACAATCTCATGCATTTTATTTTTAGCTGACATATCAAATTCTTCAATAAAAATTCTCTTTTTAAAAATATTGTTACATGTATTTCATTGTGAAAACATAGAAAATGTTTGATTTTTCTCTTTTCATTTTCCTATTATGTACTGTACTGTCTCATGCATTTTCTTGTAGCTGAGATGTTGAATTCTTCAGGAAATCTTATCAATGTAATGCAATCCATATAACCATAGCTATAAAATCGGTCAATGCAGAAAAGGTATTGGATTCGAGAAAATTGGTACGGGAGGCTCATAAGCATAAATCAGTAACATCGATATCCAATGCCTTTTCTACATAGACCGATGGTTATCGTTGTCGTCAATGCTGAGATGTGACTGGCCCTATTGTAAAGTCTCAGGCGGAGGTGGAGAGATGATGTGCTGGTTTCCAACGCCAGTTTAACGATGCGGGTCGCTAGGGAAATGGTACGTTAAACGGTGTTTTGGACCTCGGAATGTTGTGTTTCTTCTTGGTAAAGCTTATGGCGGAGGACAAAGGAGGCTCTCAGCCTTTTCTTGCGGTATTAGGCAGTAGATCGAGACGTAAAAACAAAGGACTACATTAATTGAGACTAGCTACGGATATAAACTCCACTTCGCTATTCGTCGACTTCGCGCTAAATTTTACTATGCTTGTGATATAACTTATTATCAGCGCTCATTATCATTATGAGATCTCCTGAAACACGGTATCCATGGTAATGTTTATTTATGATTACTCTAAAGGGGATCATGGAAATTGGACTAAATAGAATGAGAAGCTTTCTCTCGGCTGTCATACTCTTACAAATATTAACTGGTAAGTTTTTATTACGAACAGATAATGGCATTGAAATAGATATTAATTTGGGAATATTCGATGTTAAATGAATCTCTCCATCTTGTATAATCATTCCTAAATTAATGTGTACGGCTATATAAATCTCTGTCCTTTTGTTTCAAATTTCCAACATTACAAATCTTGACACATTGTACAGTCAACTCAAGCTCATTAGAACCACATAAGTTTCCAACACAAAACACAGTCTAGATAAAATAAAATGATCAAATAGCTAATGAAACCCACTATATCATTCATCCAATCTTTTAAGGTTTAAGCCTTTGCATTATATGTAATGTTTCTCTTAACTTAAAATATGCGTGCAAATGATGATGATGACTGTAGTGATAACAATGATCACGGAGGTTATTATGATTGTGGTGATAATGATGATAATTATAATTTTTAATTTGTAAACAAATCTTTAGGCATTTTACTCCCAGTGTTAAAGATCGGCAAGCAGTAGATGACAGGTTCGAATCCCGCTGGTTCCAATTTTTTCTCACTTGTGTTTTTCATTACAGATCGAGCATACGATCTTTAACACTGGGAGTAAAATGCCTAAAGATTTGTTTACAAATTAAAAATTCCTTCCCAGTCAAGCTTCTTCGTTTGATACTTATAATGTTGTTTATAACGGTGATAACGATGCTGATGATAAGGATGAAAATGATTATGTTTATCATGTCGTAATTAAGGTCCCTGGATCAAAAAATCAAATACTACGATCAGAGATATTCCAATACGAAACTACGTTTATTTTATCATTTTTATTTCAGAAATCAATTAAAGGTCACAATTCCAGTGTAGATTATATAAGACAATCTTCTTTATAAAAATTATCTTCATCTCTTTTCTCATAATTTTCATTATTATTATTTTCTATTTTCCTTTCACTGCGCCATGAGCATCTACCCATGATGGATACCGGCGCATTACAAGTGTTCATATTATTATTATCAGCGTGATTTTTATGGATTCTTATTGACTTCATTTTATTAGGTCGTAGTCTATTTCATTTTACTGCTAAGAAAGCACGTTAGTGTTTGTAATTAGGTCCTAATCGATAATGGGGACCTACGGCTTAGTCCTATCCGAGTGTAACACTCGGAAACCTGATGTCGAAAAGATGACACTTCACCCCGTTCCTTGTGTTGAGGTTCTTTTATTCTCATGTGCATTAAGAAAAAGCCTGAATAATATAAACAATTTAAACAGTTAAATAGGACTTAAATAATACTCAAATGAAAGACTTAACTAATGAATTATGGCTCATTTTGTAAAATATAAATAATGACTATCAACATACATTTGTTTGTGACCCTAAGATATGCATTTCAACAATGTGACGTCAAGTATACTCATGATAATAAGTGATAAACATGCTGTTTAGGTCCCCTTCATTAACATTTAATCGATATTGCATAAAATGTATCCAATCACCCTCGTAATTCATCCATCGTTATGGATAACTATCCCAACAAATATATAAATCAAATATTAAATGTGTTTTATCCACATAATGAACCTGTGGTTTATATGAGAACCACTCACCCTGGCAATCTGGCCTAGATGACCATTCTCCTCTCAAACCCGCTTCTTACATGTTGATGCTGCTCGTCACCAATAATCTAAAGGAACAATCAATTACATAAAATTGTGAATTCTTACTCTAAAATCTAGAACTGAACACTGTACTACAACTGGACTTCACATTAACCCAAACTGTTAGGTGTAAACTCCCAAACCCATCATGGTCACTGACTCATTGCAGAAGTTGTCATGGCAACTATGCAGCTGAGATTCTTCCCCGAAATTTATTGCTTCATTGACATCCCTCCTTTCTGACCAGAACAATGGCTCTGAACCGTGTGTACAAATAGGCTAACACACGACCGTATTACTTTTACTAATATTTCCCCCAAAAATATAAGTATTTCAAGTACCTCAAGGCATTATAAGAATATATTTCTTAGAACTACAAGTAGGATAACAGATAATATAAAATACATACATGGAATAACATCCATACTCTCCACTTGTAAAGCATGAGTCAATTATGGAATTACAGTCATAAGACTACACTCAAAGATTTCCCACTTTAACTTGGTGAGAAACATTATTTTAACAACCAATTATTTCTTACAAATAATACCAATATTATAAACTAACATCAGAATAAACATCAGCACATTATTAATGAAATACAGTAGGTAACATAACTGACAAAACACAAAATCTTCTTACCTAATGTAAACCCAAAGTCGGATGAGATGAGCTCTCTCTCTCTGTCTCTCTCACTCTCTCTGCCTGCCCCAACAGGGGTGCAGTGCAAGAGTGAAACAAGCTGTATTACTTCTACCCTTTTTATACACACTGACTGAAAGTTGGCGACCCTGACCAGCAAGTGACCGAATGTCATAAAACTTTCTCATTGCTGTGGAGTGTGGTTGTTTTGACTACAATGACCAGAATGTATCAGATTACTTGGAAAGATTGTGAATCACATTTCTCCAGAAGTTTGTAACCAGGTTTTTAACAATCACAGATAAGTATGAAATGGACTTTTCTATCAAATTACAGTATAAATTTGGTCTGTTACACGAGGAACTCAGCATTGGAGTTCATGCCTATAACTAACGGGCACTCGCCTATTTACGAACTCGGGGACCCTCGGTTAAGAGACAACTGCTCTACCACTGAGCCTTCCGCTCCTTTTATTTTTTGGGTTATTTTCTACAAAAAATCCTTTTTTCTCGTTACCAGAACTCATTCATGATCTTATTTGTAAAAAAATATATTAACACACATATATCTTTACTAAAGATACACACTTCTTCGAAACAAGAATTTAAGCTTTCACTCATTTCCATCTCGTCCAGATCCGACTCACACACAATGTTTGGCGGAGTGTCCAGCCAACTGGCTCGAGTTCAACTCTCATTGCTATTTCTTCGACTACAACACGGCTGTCAATTGGAGCGAGGCACGAAACCAATGCGGGCTGGATGTGGCTGGAGCCGACCTTGTTGTCATGGAAACAGAAGGAGAACTAATGTAAGCCGTAAACTGTATTTCTTGAATGGAGAGCTGACTTGTTAAAACTCACTTTTCTGTTAAAAGCAACATAAATAATGGCAAGATTGAAAGTATTAGGCAAAATACTTAACGATCATTGATTAAGATAGAAAAGAACTCCAAGAAGCAATATACAGTGCGTATAAAAAAAAAACTTTTGAAAAAAATCTTTCAAAATTATATTTCAAAATATTTGGAAGATTTCTTCATGTCAATATATGCCCAATAGTCTCATCTATCAAGTGCTACTAACAAATTAAATTTTCGTTCACGCTTGGGCGAACACTGACTGTTTTTGTCCAGAGTGTGAAAAATGGCTTGCGCCAAATTGAAAGAAGAGGGAAAATTAAACCAGCAGTCCGAAGAAGTGCACCCATTCAAACAAATGTTCTCTTGCGTAAATTTATGTTCATGTTATGGTCTAGGAATTTTGTATCATTTTCTATCATAATTTTAATGATTTAATTGCTTTATGCATGAGTGAGAATCAATAATGTGTAATTACTTCAAGATCTTTTTTAAGCACAGTATTCACAATACAAGGGGGAGGGGGGCGGCCGATTTTTTTCCGATGTGGATACGCCAGTGGTTACATAATGGATGCACTATAATTGATTGATTGGTTGATAAATTGATTGATTGATTGATTGAAAACTGATTCATTTGGGGTTCTTGATGGAATGACTGGTTTGGAAGTGCTTTGATGTGTTTGTGAACAATTTGTTAAATTACAATGTGATTGATTGATTGATTGATTGATTGAGTTGCCCAAAATGGTTGACTGGTTGATTGACTGATCGATGGTCAATCGATTGATTGTTGCTTGTTTTATTGATTGACTGGTTGATTGACTGACTGGCTGAATGGTTGTTTGATTGACTGATGCATTGATGGATTAATTGATTGACTGACTGACTGATCTGTCGGTTGATGTACAGTATTGGTGGGGTTGATTGTTGATTGATTTTTTAAATTAATTGATTGAATGATCTGACGATGGATTAATTTGGTAGTTTTTCTTCTTGACTGCATGTGGATTTCACAATCCCGTGAATTGAATAATGTGCTTAAAGGGATATTTCACCCTGACAATAAGTTGGTTTAAAATAAATGCAGAGAAATAAAATAAACATATCAGTGAAGGTTCGGCGAAAATCCGTTAAAGAATTATGGAGTTATGGACTTTTAAAGTTTTGATTTTGTGACGTCACATGCGAGCAGCTCCTCCATGTGTCATGTGATATAAATTCCAGAAAATGACATTTTCTCAGAAAAATGGAAGTGGTGTTACTTGTGCATTCAATATAACATCTGAAACATAATTTTATACCCGCTCCTCTAAGAAAAATATCTTCAGTTATCATGAACCATTGAAAAATGGGAATTTATAGAATTTATATTACATGACGTATGGGGTAGCTGCTCGCATATGACGTCACAAATTTAAACATTAAAACACCCATAACTCTCTTATTCCTTGATGGATTTTTGTCAAACCTTCACCAATATTTTTCTCTTATTTTTCTGCTTTTATTAAACCAACTTATTGTCAGGGTGAACTATCCCTTTAAAAGATCTTGAAGTAATTACACATTATTGATTCTCACTCATGAATAAAGCAATTAAATCATTGAACTTATGATAGAAAATTGAGACAAAATACCTAGACTATCATAACATGATCATAAATTTATGCAAGAGAACAATTTGTTTGAATGTGTGCACTTCTTCGGACTGCTGGTTTAATTTTCCCTCTTCTTTCAATTTGGCACAAGCCATTTTGCACACTCTGGACTAAACCAGTCAGTGTTCGCCCAAGCGTGAATGAAAATTTGTTTCGTTAGTAGCATTTGATAGATGAGACTGTTAAACATCTATTAACATGAAGAAAGTCTTCCAAATATTTTGAAAAATAATTTTAACAGAATTTTCAACAGTGTAACTTTCTTATAGGCACTGCATATGCTTGACATATTCTAATACTATTACTACAATAACAACTACTACTACTACTACTAAACCGTTCTTGTTTAGCGCATGTCATGTTATGATATAACGTCCCTATGCGCTTCTAGACTAGATATAGTCACTTTGCGGAGAAATATTAAAATCTCTGAAGTTGATCTCGGCATTTGTTAATTATAATATAATCTGTTAATTATAAAGAAATACTGTTTTCTGAATTTGACATGAATAACTGAATAATAGATCCCACACTATCCAAATAATAATACATTTTTAGATTTTTGTTGTCTTCTTTCCCCATATTAGTTAATGAATATCTTTTGTAATTTCTCCCGATAGGTTCATCAACGGTATAATTAGCCCTCCCTTTCCACTATCCTACTTATGGATCGGTCTTACTGGTAACTACAACTCAGATGGACGATACTATTGGGTTACAGGGGTGGAACTGTTGGATAACTTAACATACTGGGAGAACGGACAACCAAATAATTATTTTGGTAAGAAGTGTGCCATTTCGTTTTACCCGATGATGAGAAATTTGAATATACGAACAGACCGCCATGTAAGCATGCATATAATATTTTGTATTTTAGAGGAAAAGTAAAATAACCACTACTACATTAGAAGTAGTAGTATTAGTATTATTAGTATTACAGTAGTAGTATTTATAGTAGTAGTAATAGTAGTAGTAGTAGTACGAATAATAATAATAACACTGATAGTAATGAGAACAATATTAATAATAACAGTGTTTATAATAATGATGATAAACTTGATGATGATAATAACACTGAAATAATAATAATAATAATAATAATAATAATAATAATAATAATAATAATAATGATAATAATTGTAATACTAACGAGGATAATGATAATCACAATGATAGTCAAAATTATAAATTGCTCATAAAAAGCTGTGAATATCGTTATCCCGGCTTTAACCCAACTATTATAATAAGGCCTCAAACATTGAAGGGTTTTTTTTTCTTCCTAAAGGGTACCCATTTACTTCACCTGGGTGGAGAGTGGTAAATGTAGTTCAATGTTTTGATCAAAAAGCCTGCAATTCCATCTTTAACACATTTTCTTGAAATTCGTTTTCTAAAGGGTGAAAGATGAATCGATAATGTTTTCAACCCAACTACACAAACAGCTGCTGTTTCGAAGACTGCTTCTATTTTAAAAAAAAATCTTTCATTTTTAAATGAAAAAAAAGATGTTTTATAACACACGCGTTAAAAAATAAAATAAACGTTTCGCTGCAATAGACCGCTTCGGTAATGTATGTAAATATTATACATACCTTTCAAACAAAGGTTGTTCTTGACAACCTGAAAGCTTGCTTGACATAGCAACAAATAATGTATCCAAACTGGATTCCAAGCATTGAGGCTCATTTATGAACAGCAGGTTAATGGAATAGCTGTCACTAGGTGCCCAGCATTGAAATGAAATTAAAATAATAATAAAATAAATCATGGTGGCTTCTTATTAAGCGCTTAGGTCCATCACGCTTGATGCTCATAGCGCTTTACAAAATACACATATACAAAATTAAGTACAATATATACAGCAATTACTTGACTCGTTAAACGAAGAGCATAATATAACATACTAAATCCGTATTATTGTTACTACGACAGCTTTATGAGATACACCTACACCAGAAATCAACTTAAGGCACAAAAGAAAATTAAGATAAGGTAAAGAACAAATTACAATTGAATTGATTATAATCCTTGTGCGATTAACGAGGTAGACTTAAGGAAACAAAATCAAGGTAAAAGGCAAATTGTAATTTAATGATTTGAATTACTTGCGATTAACTTAAGGATTATTAAGGATTAACTGTAAAGATACAAGGGTAAATTAACATAAGGTACAGAACAAATTTAATTTTAATGAATCAGAATGAGTAAGAGAACAGATATGATTTTAGTAGTTGTTTAAATGAAGTAGTTGAGGAAGCCTGGCGAAGAAGAAGGGGAAGATTTTTCCAGAGAGAGGGGCCTGCGTGGGAGAAACCGCGGTCACCCCAAGCGTGTCGGGATCGGGGAACTGGAAGTAGTGAAGAGTCTGATGATCTAAGTCTGCAAGGGGGTTTATAAGCCTGTATTGAGTTCCGTAGATAGAGAGGTGAGGAGCCATGGACTGTGTGGTAGACCAGCAACCGAACTTTGAAGGTGATTCGATTTTCAATGGGTAGCCAGTGAAGGACTGAAGAACGGGTGTTATGTGACAGGCTTTCTTGGTGAGGGTTACCAGTCTAGCTGCAGAGTTCTGAAGAAGTTGAAGTTTAAATAGATGCTGTTGGGAAAGGCCAAGAAAGAGGGAGTTGCAGACGAGAAGAGATAAGAGCGTGGACTAGCTGAATTTCGGGTCAGGTACTTGCGGACAAAGCTAAGGTTGCAGAGCTGGTATCTTAGATCTTGATATAATAGATCACTGAAGTTCATATTGGTATCGAAGATAACACCAATATTGCGAGCTTTGGGAGATGGGTAGATGCTGTTGTTGCCTACTTGGATGCAAAAGTCCTTCATATCTAGTTTGCTGAGCATTTGCTTTGAGCCCAAGACAATTAATTTACCTCTGACTTCTAATGATTGAGTTTCAGACTAGATGCATCCATCCATCCGTTAATGTCTTTGATGCATGCCTCAAGTTGCTTTGCAGCCGATGACATTGTGGTTGGAGGAAAAGATACATACAGCTGCATATCATCTGCGTAACAGTGGTATCTGATGTTGTGCGCCTTGATGATACTACCCACAGGCTGGAGAAAATGAGAGGGGGCCTTCTACTGATCCTTGTGGGACACCATAGGTAAGATGGCTTGCTTGAGACGTGGCATCACTGATGCTCACACACTGACGGCGATTTGTCAGATAGGATGTAAACCAACGCAGGGCTGTTCCACTGACTCCCAAGGAACTAAGCAGTTGAAGCAAAATACGGTGGTCCACTGTATCGAATGCTGATGAAATGTCAAGTAGGACAAGAGCTGTGACATTACCCTTATCCATCTGTTGCAATACACCATCCGTTAAATTGGTGAGAAGTGTTGGGCCGGTATGCTGACTAATGGATGTCTAGTAACACATTGTCATGTAGATAGCCTATTCTGAAAGACGAAAGAATGCCACACGTTCCAAGACTTTGGAGGGATATGACATGTTGGACATGGGACGGTAGCTCTGAAGAGACTCTGCATCCATTCCTGGTTTCTTTAATGTGGGACGAACAATTGCGCTCGTCAGGTTTCCATTTAATTCAGATTTTCTTCACATTCCATAAGGCCCTACCATAGAAAATAAAACTTTATTAAATGCACTCATATAGTTATCGAAACAGATATTCCAATTCAGTTCAGTTCAGTTCAATTTTGGTTTTATTGGCAATAAAACACATGACAAAAGTCAAAAGATCAAATGCCGTCATATTTACAATAAAATCCATCAAAATTTACATATATTACTACATATAAATGTGGAATTCGTGATAGTGAATTATATATGAACATATTGTATAGTTAAAAAAGAAATCAATAGGAAGGCTGATAAAAAGTTACAAATCACGAACAAGACCATTCGGACGTTAATTTTGTTCTGATTGCAAATAAGACAATATTCACGGTATCAAAGACAGAGACTACACAGCATAACCAAACAACTGATCTCATAGGTAAATTCCATTATGGCACTATTGATTTAGAGATAAATTATGATGCACAGACAAATATGAATTACTTAAATCATATCATGCGCGTACCGAGGGGGGGGGGGGGGGGGGGGGGGTGTTTTGGGTGTTCAAACAACCCTTGTGGCAAAGGGAGGGTGCTTTAGGTGTTCTAGGTGTTAAAACACCCCCTTTAGAAAGACAGGTCAATTACCTTACTATTCTCATGTTGTCTACTTTCTGTTGGCAGGAATGGCCTGTGATTACATCATTATTATCGTTATTATTATCATCATCATTATTATTAATATTTTTGTTGTTATCATTATTATTATCGTTTTTATTTTTTTTAAAATTATATATATTTTTTTTAATTTTTTTAAATTAATATATTATTATCATTACTATTACTACTATTATTGTTCTTATGTTATTATCATCATTATTATTATTAACATTACTACTACTAATACTACTATTATTGCTGTTATGTTATTATCATTATTATTATTAACATTACTACTACTACTAGCCTACTACTATTATTGCGGTTGTTATGTTATCATTATTACTATTAACATTACTACTACTACAATTGCTGCTGTTATGTTATTATCATTATTATTATTAACATTACCACCCCTACTACTACTACTATTATCATGAACATCATAATGTATATATATGTGTTGGAATACCCATAGCAAATATAGACAAGTAACCTTACTGTTCTTATGTTGTCTACTTTATGTTCGGCAGGTATGGAGCATTGTGTTGATCTATTGGCCGGTGATTACAAGGCACATGGGGTATGGAGAGACATACGGTGTGGAACCAGACAGGGATATATATGCGAGAAGAAGAGGGGTAGGAAGAACTGGGTCCCGTTTCATAGTTGTTATAAGCTACTGTAATCAATGCATCTCATTGGCTGAGAGGAAATTTGTCAGATAAATGTGGCAGTTGTTACTGATAACAAGTTTTATGAAACGGGACCCTGGGCCCTGTTGTATCAAACTCATCATCAATAACGAGTTACAATGATTGATATACGCTACGGAAATCATTTATTTTGATTAGCTATAAGCCATTATCATGCTCTTTAGGAGTCTTTACTGATATCGAGTTATATGAAACAGGCCCACATTGTAAAAAAAAAAAATTTTCTATTGCAAGATCTCACCTACATGTCTTGCGGATTGAAGGGCACTTGTTTGGGCGACAATTGCTCGGCAGTCAAGTTTAACCCTGACTAACTTACTGACTTGAACCCTGAACCAAACGCTATACTTTTACCCTAAAAATAAGCTTAATTTAAAGCTTAATCGTAACCTTATTATAACGAACCCCGAAGCAAGACAGTTTTGCCGGTGTAAAGTGTCGAATCACCTTTTCCCTCATAATTTGTAGGAGATTTATTCAAAGTACAGGGATGGCGAAATTAGCAAAGCCTCCCCCCACCCCCCCCCCCCCAAAAAAAAAAAAATAAATAAAAATATAAAATGAATAAATAAATAAATTTTAAGAAATAAAAAATAAATAAATATCGCTGCTTTGCACTTCCTTTATGCTGTAATTATTCCCTGATCATAGTTTCCTTGCATACGATTTACAGATTCTTTGGTCAGCACCTCAACTACACCACGCACAAAGGAATCAAACCATGGTGACAACACCTCAGTAGCACCACGATACAATAACATTACCTCAGTGGCACCACGATTTAGTGAAAGCACCTCAGTGGCATCACTATTTAGTGTCAGCACCTCGGTGGTACCACAAACCAATGACATCACAGCGGCAGTGCAATTTAGTGAAAGCACCTCGATAGCACCACGGTACAATAACAGTACCTCAGTGGCACCACGATTTAGGGAAAGCACATCAATGGCAAGACGCTATAGTGAAGGCACCTCCATATTACCAGGCTATAGAGACAGCACCTTAGTGGCACCTAATACTGACATTACCCCGGTTTCACTACGCTATAGTGAAAGCATCACGGTGGCATCACGCTATAGTGACAGCACCTTAGTGGTGTCACGATTTAGTGAAAGCACCTCAGTAGCACCAAATATTGATAGTATCCCAGTGGCAACCCGCCATGGAGACAGCACCTCAGCTGCACAGCGTTTTAGGGACAATATCTCAATTGCACCGCGATTTACTGCCAGCACTTCCATGGCGCCGCGATTTAGTGACAGCACCTTAGTGGCACAACAATATAGGCCTAATGTAAGTACCTCCGTGGCACCAAGCTATATTGACAGCGCTTCAGAGGCACCACGCTATGGTCAAACCACCTTGGTGGAAACAGGATTTAGTGACAGCACCTCAAAGGCATCAAGCCATTTTTACAGAAAATCAACAGCACCGCGATTTAGTGACGGCACCCCATTGGCACGATATAGTGAAAGCACCTCGATGGTATCTCGCAATGGTGAAAGCAACATAGTGGCACCACAAACAAGGATAGCACGCAATGGCGAAAGCACCCCAATCACATCAAATACCACGATGCTACACCGTACTGACAGTACCTTTTCGGTACCACGTACAGTGGAATCCCTTCATCGTGAAAACACTGTGACAACGCAACGCAACACACCTTTTTCGATTCACAGTACACGTTCAAACAGGGTCCAATCAGCAGGGCCAATGCACAGCACACTTCATGCATCATCTATAACAAATATTGCGAGTCTGTACAATCACCAGCAAGGTAGGATTCAATCACGTTAGCTATCTCCAACTAACTGCCCATAAAGAAAACAATTGCAAGGTTCATTACAGTTTTAAAGTGGCATTAAACTGGTAGGACTTGAACAGCGACATGTTACAGTGACTGCTAATTTAAGATTATTATTTGAAAATTAATTGCATTTTATTCGGGATTTTGACAAACAGCTTGTTTAGATAATACGCAAATTTTATATTTCAAACTATTATTTTTCACTTGGCATTGTGGAAATTGTGTGCAGGTACATTCCATAAGCTCTTACAAACTAGAATGGAGCATGATCGGAAAGTGAGAGGGACAGACACTTATCAAATTCTGTTGAACGATGGCGCTATTTAGGGCTCCAGTTTACTGTCTCTTTGAAATCCCTGGTCCCATTGACCCTACATCTAATGCGTCCAGTGAAACCCCAATGGGACGGACATTACCAATGTCAATAGACAATGGAAAACAACCCTATCCATTATATTTCCCCCTTGGTCTGATTGACGTTTGAAACTGAACCTACATTTACTCGTATACTGTCTAGACGTAGGAACACAGAGTTATCCTCATTATAAAACATCCGTTAATAATTCAGTTGTGTTTTATTTCACCTTTATTGTAAGCAGTAATATTTATCTTGTCTCTGTTTTAATCAACAGATGAATTATCAACGATAACTGATTTGTCATCAATCTTTGTGTTCCTGACGAGTGACTTATCCGGTTTCTTAAGCGCTCCATCCACCCAATGGCCATCCAGTAAGACATCTGACGTCTTAGAGACATTAGTAACTTCGATCCCGCCGCTGCCGCACACTACGACCCAAGGACAAAAACAGAGTCTGTTGACATCGGTTGAAACAAGGGGTCCACGGTATACGAGTACGGTGACGGAATATGAATCCATCGGTAAGACACTGGATTTGTCAAGTTATTTAAGCACAGATGACATCACAACAATGCAGGATGCTTACATTTCTGGCACGAATGATTACAATACGTTATTGCCCCCCTCTGTTGGAGAACACTTCGTATCTAGTTTGGTTACTGCCGCTGGGCAGTACACGTCTGTTGCAACAAGCACGGGTGACCTAATCTCACAACGTTCGTGCTGGACTACAAACACGTCTGGCACGAATAAGGTCGTTCTTTCGGAGATGTATGCAATCACTCAAGATACATCGACATCCGGAAATTCTGTCATTCACATGTCCGATATGCGCTCTATCTCTGGGGAAGTGTCTTGCCAAGAATCAACTCAAAATGTTGTGCGAACCTTAGTTGATCATTCAGTTTCCACTCGGCGGATAATAAAGACAGAAGTGCCACAGTCTGTATTGTCTATGCTTTATAGGGATATAGGAACCCCTGTATTCAGCACCGTGTCGTTTCTTTCCTTTGTTCCTAGTATAAGAACCAGTGCAGCAGATTTATCAACACATTCTTTAAGAAAATCTTCTAAAGATTACCTACAGACTTTGAACTCAGAAACACTGGTCTCCTTTATTTCACTACTGCACACCTTAGCAACTACTGATTTCACTACTAAAGAAATATCTGTATCAACACCAGATGGAACGCACATAAAACGTTCAGAACATACAAATCTTCTTATTAATTTTCAAACAAAGGTCAATACTCTGCTAGACATATCGAGTGAAATTCAGCACTCTAAAGTATCGTCTTCAGTCATCACTGCTGAAATGAAAGCATCAATGTCCTCTCCAGAAATTTCCAAAAGTTCTACGTCAGAAGAGTTACCCCGGTCATCTTCTTTGCAAGACGGTATCACATCATCATCATCATTACGCTTAATGTCATCACTGTCGTCGTATTTCCCTTCAGGTTCGTCCACTTTCAGTGATGGTACCACACCGTTCCCAACGACATCCTACTTATCGCCATCGTATTCACTCCCGACATCTTCATCATGGACGCCTACCCCAAGTCTTCAGTTTTCCACACCACAAGTAACATCTTCAAATGGTAGGTCCGAGGAAAAACCGAATACACTTCCCAGTGTTTCCCAAAGACATACCGGTACACGCACCACAAACCAAACACAATTTCAAAAGACGCTAATACACATAAATCAAACACCTATATTTATTGTCAACGAGTCAGGACGTTCTACTTTGCACTCAAATTCGCACACGCACGAGTCTCTAAAAGTTTCTCTTTCAAATACCGAAGTTGGAGCCACTCAAACTAAAAGTAATACCCCGTTAACAGAAACTGCAGCCCAAACAACACCTGGCATTTCTGTATATCCACAAAGGTCCCGCATTTCACCTCTTGCAGTCACTACTGGCTTTCAGAAAACCATGACAACCAAAAACGAAGTTTCATCTACGAAATACCCTTCACTCACTGCACAAACTCTTTTCTCGATGGTCACTTTACCAAGTACTATTTCGTTTGGAAACTCTGTCCCTTTCTCTGACAGATCCGACAGACAATCTGCATCACCCGCTTCTCATAGGCAGATCGAATCAGTCGCAGACGTTTCTCAAAACTCGCCTTCATCAGTAAGCAGTTTTCTAGCAGATCATTCTGAAACACCAGAGCATTCCCAATCAATCATGACTGGTTTAGGTTTATCAATAACAAATGCACCCACTAGCACAGCAGAGCCTATACACTCAGTTGAAGTGACACATGTCAGTGTCAAGTCGTCAGGTACAGAAACCGAATGGACCTTTGGGTATACCTCTGGTTTATTGGTCCTTCCTGCAACTAGTCAGACAATTCTCGACGGATGGACACCATTGCACTCAAGCGTCTACCCACTTGGCACTTTAACCAATTCAAATGCAGTCAGAAATCAACAATCTCTGTCCTCTCCAGGTTCACTAAACACAGACATCCCAGGATATTCTGAACCAAAAACAATGCCAAATATCAGAAGCACTGTTCCCTTGGTCACTGCTAACACTCCCACACTAACCACTATGGTGGCCCCTGCAACCACACCTTCCAGCACAAACACCACCAGTGCCTATTGCAACCCTTATGGTCATGGTACAGCACAGACCCCAACGTGCACAACACCCGTCACAAGAGAAATGCCTACAGCTGCGGAATCGCTGAATGACACAAATACACTAGATGGTAAGTTCAGTCTCTTATTCTGTAGATGCAACATCGTAACTCTGAATATAAAAAAGGGGGTAAAAGGGAGCATAGTCATTTTATTTGAAACGTTACAATAAATTACTTACATGTATTACGACAGTGTTTTTCCTGAAACAACTTGTACAATCGTGAATGCTATTTTGCATTTAAATTTTAATTTATTCCTCCATCTTTAAAACCATATTGAAATGCAAATTCTGGTATATCTATATATATTGCAATAAACGCATTTTTATCTCGTTCCGCCTTTCTATCTCAACAGGTCATACGCCTTTACATGAGCAGTTTAAAGGCATTTTGGTCATGTAGTACCTCGTAGGTTAACATTCTTAAGGCTTAGGAATAGGTTTGTTTAAAGAAAGGTAAATTAAACATTGATTTTATTTCCTGTTAGGCCTGACTTATGCTCTAATAGTTCTAGAACTTATAAAACTTATCTTTGATGCAGATGGCATCGTGTATCAAATGTCTTTGAAAGACCCTTATTTATTTTTTTTTCGACAATTGAAATATATGTTTTGTTTTCAGAGGTATGCAAGGCGGAGATATATGCAGGGCAGCGATGGGAGCAAACCCAGGTTGGACATACAGCAGTTACACAATGTCTTGATAATCCATACGGTGAGTTATATACCAGAAATAGGTAAACAAATTATATTGCGGGAATAGAGCTGTAAGATAATTTCAATTTCACTTATAGATTTTAAGAACAAACCAGGGCGGGTATCATATCTTATTGTAATTTAATGTTTTTTTTTTGTTTTTGCTTTATTCTGCAGTGTTTAGTATACAATGAAAAGCATTTAAATACCTCTCCTGGTAATGCGAAGGTAACTATAAACATCTTTTTAAAATGGAATGGCTTAATTACCATGAAAATGGGCCCTCTTAGCTTTGTGATATTTTCCGTGGGTGGTGATGCGTCAGAGTAATTTTTTAAAGTGTGTTTATACAGCATCTCCCTACAAAGCTGCAGTATTCTGTCAGTCCCTTCTCCCCCTCTCCCTTTCTCTTACTCCATATTTTCGTCTGACCTCTCCTCCCCTTCATTTCAATATTTGCCTCTATTGTGTACCCAACAAATGCTCCTTCCTTCATGGGATTCTGCGCTTTCTTTACTGCATCACTGTGCTTTTCATTTCTTATACTCATGCTACTCTTTACATAATATACTTTGTCAATGTGAAAAATGACTTGAAGAAAATATTTCTTCATTGTTTATTTTAGAGATAATAACACGACTATGCTTGTCATCACGGGTTTGGGCTGAACCCGATACTCAAGCGTGCTCGATACCTCCTATCGGACAACAACTCGACAACGTACGTATATAGATAATGAAAAAACTTTGATAAATATAAGTACTAAAGTGAAAAGGGAATTAAGAAAATCTGGTTAATATCTTTGTCCCTTATGAGTGAGTTAGATGGAATGAAACATTATTTACAAATCAAGGAGGGATAGTTGAGCCATCGCAATACCATCCCCTCCAAAAATAAAAAAATATAAAAGATACGCAGCTGCTACAGAGACTTATAACGCGCAACATATCCATTCAAAAAGGGTGCTCAAGGCGCCTACGATCAAACTAAGATTCAATAATTTCAAATACATTGACGGTACTTGCAATACGACCTTCTTAAGAGAAATTATTTGTCATACGGTATGTTTTTATTTTTCTAAAAATGTATACATTTTTATTGTAGTGTTCATATCTCACGACCCTTCTTCTTAAAGAAAATTTCACTAACCTACCTACATATTTAATTTTTGAGAGAATGTTTTACTTAAATGCCCCTTTGCAGATCATCTCGATTTTTGCTATCTTGAGATTTTGAAAGAATTCTATTATATGCTCCGCCCCCCTCAACCCACTCCCCCAGAAGTTGAGTAGTACCTTTAATTGATCTGTTAATGCATTATGCAGATGGCATGTTCGGCTCCTATATAGAATATTTTCATTATATATTTTTTTTTTTTGCCCCTTTGTAACTACTAACATCGTCACATAATTTTTATAACAAATATCTATCTTCAGTTGATATCAATTTCGTATCAACTGAGCATTGACCCACGTGACCTACCGCGACTGGCCTATCGCCTCTCACGTTCTGCCGAGGAGCTCAGCGCTCATAATGACGTCACACAAGGGAATGATCTCCTGCCTGCATACGTGGAGGCTATGCAGATTTTATCTGAGCTACCGAGTAGAGTAGAGGAATGCCTGATTGAATACCAGCTTGAATACGGCAATGTAAGCATAGGATTCATACTTGATCATTCATTCATTTACTCCTTACTTTTAACTAATTTAAGAACAATTCGATTTTCACCAAACATCTTTAATATGAATAACACCCTTAGAATATTGGATACTTCATAAAAAGCAGTGCTTGTAAATAAGGATTCGTTTCGGCGTATCAACAGAAATGAAATGAAGTTAACTACCAAACCTTCCATTTCATGTGTACACTAAAGCATATTTGAATAAAGAATTAAAACAACCAAACAGTTACACACATCTATCATCCGTTAAAAGTGAAAGGAAATTCACATGTTCGTCAACAGGAAAATAATAATAATCTTTGTAAACAAATTTTTAGGCATTTTACTCCCAGTGTTAAAGATCGTATGCTCGATCTGTAATGAAAAACACAAGTCAGAAAAAATTGGAACCAGCGGGATTCGAACCTGTCATCTACTGCTTGCCGGGCAGCGACTTAACCACCAGGCTATTCTGGTTCACGGCCAAGTCACGATGAACTGGAATCAAATACCCAAGATCCTCTTCTTTCTGACTCATTAATATTCAAACGGTCCGCCGTAGACAATGGTTAGTAAACGAAGAAGCTTGATGGGAGGAATTTTAATTTGTAAACAAATTTTTAGGCAGAAGAGGATCTTGGGTATTTGATTCCAGTTCATCGTGACTTGGCCGTGAACCAGAATAGCCTGGTGGTTAAGTCGCTGCCCGGCAAGCAGTAGATGACAGGTTCGAATCCCGCTGGTTCCAATTTTTTCTGACTTGTGTTTTTCATTACAGATCGAGCATACGATCTTTAAAGTAGAACACTCAAGAAAATCACAAATATGGCAATTAATGTATCACTAGAAATTGGGAAGCTTACAGATGGCAATCGTATAAGTTTTATGTCAACTGCGTATATGATGATTATAAAAACAACATAAATAAAAAGCTCTTCTCAGCATGTGGAATATTCGAGGATTCGCCAGAAATATAGCGATGTTTTGATGTCGTCATACGAGGGATCGATCCTGCTTAAGCAGACGACGTCCTATAATGAATGAACGTAATTGCAATGCAATTATTTATCAAATTATAAAGAGTTTGGTACATTTAAACATGACCTTATTTCACACCATTCTAAAAGGGAAAGTGAACTGATTCTGATAACTAAAACCGTTTGATTGTAAATACACAGGAGAAGGGTCAATGATCAATGAAATAAACCCCATTTTCAAATTGAAAAGCCCTGCGAATAATAGCTGGATGGTATTCGTTCCCTCTTGAAACGCCGAACATGCCGCGGTGCAAGCAGCTGAAAATACAATGGCGTCTTATTTTGTTTACAAGTGACTGATTCCTTTATTTTTTTAACGCTGCATTTTTCATCAAAATAATACCATACACGAAGTTAAGAGTGAGGCAACAGACTAACATTAAAGGGGAATGAAAGGTAACAAACATTAGCCTATAATCATGTAGATAATTGTCAGCCTATTACAAATATCTTGAAATTACTCCTATTTGATTATTTAAGAAGGAGAACAGTGTATCCAAAAGTTGCAGTTTCCTTGCTTGACATTATCCCATGGGGGCTGCCATTTTCTTTACAAAGTAATGTCAGAACAATTCTATTTGTGAGATACCCACTGACCTATACACTAGCTACCACGACACTCATGATCAGCTGTGGAATGCATGACACTGGATTTTCTCATAATAAACCATTTTTGTAGTCATGTACATCCAAATGAAGATACTTTTATCCTGTCATATAACCTATTTGTGTCAAGATATTTGGTTCAGCTGTTTCTTTTGTTAAGCAGGATTTGGCATGCACTTGTAAGTTGCCTGGTCTGACAAAGGTTTGTCAATTCTTCAAAGAAGTGACAAAGACCTACTTAGATATCACCTGTGCGAGACAATGGGGGTACCAAGATGGCTGCCATTTTGCATGGGTGGCTTTAGTTGTACAATAGCTATTCATTATGCAACATCTTATCCATTGTGTACAGGTAAATGGACATGTACCGCAATGACATCACAGTTTTTTCAAAATGGCAGCCCCCATGGGATAATACCTAGGAAGAAATCTGCAAATTTTAGAGAGACTGTTCTCCTTACTGAGTAATCAAATCAAAGTATTTTCAAGATATTTTGAACAGGCTGACAATTTTCCACATGATTATCAGCTAATGTATGTTGAGTTTCATTCTCCTTTAAGACTGACGCTAGTCAAGTAAGAGAAATAAGTGAAGAGGAGATGACAAAACAGGCACTGAAAAATGTGTATAATGTTATGGGACATCGTCTGCTTAGACAGGACTCGCCCCTCTTGTGTCGTCACACATCTCAGCAGCGTTCAAGGAGCTTTTCAGCTGCTATATCGGGGGCTGTATTTTTCCGTTTTATAATTGATAATAATCATTAATTCAAATGTTTCCAAGCTTTAAATTTGGATAACCTTGTTTAATTTATGCCATCTATGCAATAATAAGTATTAAGCCAATATTTAAAATCATCAGTGTTCTACTTTAACACTGGGAGTAAAATGCCTAAAAAAAAATGTTTACAAATTAAAATTCCTCCCAATCAAGCTTCTTCGTTTACTAATAATAATCCTGTTGCATATCTAGTTTTTGTTTACCGGCAAGATAACCTGCAATTGGAGCAGCTTGCTCCTGGAAATAATAATGTTCTCTGGATATTGATTTGTATTGTTAAACAACTGTTTGATTACTATAATACAATTCAAGAAAAGAAATACTGTTAGCTATTAATGTATCAATGTATCAATTTACGGCGCCACAATCAAATGGTTGTGTTTGTATTACATTAATGAATGTCATGTCATATCTTCCTTATTCTTGATCACATGTCCATATAACCAGCTATTCCTGCAAACAGTGAATGCTATTCTTCTCGCGGAAAACGTACAGAAATGGAGTCAAATACCCGGAGTAAGTAACACCCGAAGATATTTAATTTTTCAAATTGGATATAAACTGGGACTGATTCCTCTTCATTTGCTAATATTAGGCTAGATAAAAGTTGTTTTGAAATCCGATGAATTATTAATTGGATGGAGATTTCCTGTTGATGATTTAAGCATTACTTTTCAGGACTGATGTAAACAAGAAGCGTAAATTCATCATAACAGTTTTAAGTTTTGAAAACACCATTTTACCCCAATTATCTAAAAATCGATGCTTTACGAATAAATGTATATGGAATACCACACTGTCATTTTGATGAATTTTGTTTTCTATACAACATTTGATAAACTTTGCGATACAATTCTTGCCTTGGATGATACTGAAAATTAACCCTGTTTTTCCTATTATAATGATATTATCTAAGAATGATCCTAGCTTTGCACCTGGTTCTCAACGTTGAGCTGGATGGTCATTTTAATCAATACATTTCCAAATCAAACTATTCCTTAGGCTGGGGAGGAAGCTGTAAAGCTGATCGAAGCTGTAGATACTTTTGCAGCGAGAACCTCTGGCAACGAATGTCATCTAAGTCTGAATCCTTCTCGAAATATGAAGACATTCGAAGGAATCTACGAAAACATTGGTAATTTTCTTTAATCGTTTCAGACTGGTATCTTAACATTACAATAATAATTTACATTACACTTTTCCAGTTATCGTTACTATTATAACCAAGACTTTGTTGCTATAATGTTTTATCGTATGATCTTTGAAGGTAGAGGTTTACATGGTGGTACTGATAACGTGGAGAAGGTTTACGGTTCACCATGTGGTTAGTCCTGAAAACGACTATTGAGTGAGAAGAAGAAAGTGGAGAAGAGTTGAAAGGAGAAGAAAAGGAAAGGCGAGATAGAAATTCAGAGAGTGTAGAAGTAATCTTTCTTGAAAGTGTGAAGTCCTGAAAAGGACTGTAAACCAGATGAGAAGGCTGAGAGTGGAGAAGACTCGACGTTTCGGACAGGTTGACTGTCCGTCTATCTCGCATTCCTTTTCTTCTCCTATCAACTTTTCTCCACTTTCTCCTTCTTACTCAATAGTCCTTTTCAGGACTAACCACATGGTGAACCGTAAACCTTCTCCACGTAATGTTTTATCGATTCGAATTTCGTAATTATCATTATTTTCATTACCATCATTTCTATATTATGTATAAACTCGTTTATTTTCATTACAATATGCGCTTATTTACGCTTATTTTAGTACGCTTACGGAGGTTTAAACCTCCTTTGTGAATTTGGGGCTAAATCAGTCATTGTTGGGTTCCTCTTGAAAAAGATAAAAGCACAATATTGATGACGTTTTTCATTGTATATGTCAGAGCCCCCACAAAAAAAAAAGAAAGAAAAGAAAAAGAAAACTAAAGAAAAGAGAAAGAAAGGAAAAAAACCCTGATGTTCTTGGACTCAATTATGGGCCAAATTGAAGCAACTCAAGGCAATACATCAAAAGAGTCTCATCATATTTTCATTTATTTTATGAACCCAAACTCAGATTTCAGGAAGATGCAGTTCCACACTGATTTATATGAAGGAGAAACTTTTATTGGAGGATATGCAGAAATAGTTATTAACTCTGACTTCTATACTCTCAATGACATGCTCAATGACACAGGTATGTATGTACGTATATAATTATTATCATCGCTATTATTATTATCATTATTGTTAGTACTTGTATTATCACAATAATTAATTTTATTATTATTATTATTATCATTATTATTATTATTATTATTATTATTATCATTAGTTTTATGGTTATTATCAATATAATTATTATCACTAATAACATTACTAGTATAGGCAGAAGAAAAAGGAGTAAATAGTAGTAGTAGTAGTTGTTGTTGTTGTAGTAGTATTAGTATTATTAGCTATAGTATCAGTAGTAATAGTATAAGTAATTGTAATAATAGTAATATTAGTAGTAATTGTAGTAGCAGTAGTGTTGTTATTATTATTATTATTATCATCATTATTACCATTAGTATTAGTAGTAGTAGTAGTAGTAGTAGCTGCAGTAATAGTAAAAGTTCTAAAAGTAGCAATAGCATCAGCAGGAGCAGCAGAAGTAGTACTAGTAAAAAAAATAGTTGTAACAGTAGTCCTCGTATATATAATGGACGAAGGGTATTGACTGCCTAGGTTAAAAAGAACATACTTGGGGTTGTCAAAATAATTTATATGTTGTTTAATGAACTTTTTGTCAATTATTTCTCCATCTTAAGTCACGTTGGTTATAGCTTTCTACCCGACCATAGCTGATTTGGTGAAAAATATAAAAACAGAATCAGACCAAAGGTAAGTTCTCATTAATCCTTATTATTTGTGGATAAACAGTGTTTTCTATTAACTAGATAAGTTGTATAACTTGTTTGAAAATGGACTGCGCACTAATGCACACCTTCAGAAGATGCACAGGATTTTATTGGTTTTATCTACTTACTTAATCTGCTAAATATCATTGAACAACATCGTTGAAAAGTAGAAAAGCCATTGTTAAACACATCAGGTTACGCCAAATGAAGTAAGGCTTAAACAGAATGACTGTAAATCAAATGCAAATGACTGTATCCATCAACTAATATCTCTCGTTGATTACTCAATCCTTTCATTCACAAAGGCTTAATATCGGAACCGCCCGACTCCCGTAGGCAATGTGTTATTATGCTAACGAACATTTTAATTAAGGCAGCAATAATATTGACATTTATCTTATCGTGAGATAAAAGCAACAGAAAATTATATAAATTTATCATTGAAGATAAGATCATGTTCACGTCCGCTCTGATCCGATCATGCCTAATATTTTGTTCTATTCCATTCCAGCGTATCACAAATATATCCAACAATAGTTACAGCATCTACTATTCATCAGAGTACCAGCGACCATATCAAACAGTACAAATCACCATTCTGTATGTCCTTCACAATCGGGCCTCAGGTAATGAATCATTAGTGTTGCGGTCAGTTTGCTGGGGTTTTTTTTTAACAGATTTTTATTACTGAATAGTAATCGTGTACCTTTGAAATGCAAAAAACACACAAAAACACCCACAAAAACAACAACAAACAACAAACCTGAAACCGACTTCGAGTGACATAATATATAAACCGAAAATTATCCATAGCATTACGAGGTTCATATTTTATATTACAGGAAGAGTATTAGTTTAAACTATTATTGCAAACAATTATTTAAAACTATTACTGCAAACAACTATTGTAAACTATTATTTTAAACATTTATGCATGTTGCTGACCCATGCCAAATTGTACTATGTGGGCAAATTGAAGTTCTTGCAAGAGGAACGTACACTATTTTGTTTTGATATCTTTTATTTCTTACTCGAATGATTTCACTTTAATACTCTCTATTCGGTTGGTCTGCAGGATCAGAACAGTAGCTGGCAGTGTGCATTCATCGCTAGATCAATTACGTGAGTAGAATAGCCGTAAGGACAATAAACCATTATCATCTACCAATATACCAAGCCGATGTGAATTGATGTTCAACCATGGTCAAAAGCAAGTTGTGAAATTTCTTCTAAAGTGACAGTAAATTGAAGCTCCTAATGGCGCCATCTTTCAACAGGATTTGGAAAGTGTCTGTGCCTCTAATTTTCCATCATACCCCATTCTACTTTGTAGAAGCTTTGAATGTATCTGTAGGCAATTTTCCACATGTGCAACGTCAAAAATAATAGTTTGAAATACAAAATGTGCCTATTTTCCAAACAGCTGTTAGTCAAAATTCAAAATAAAAATGCAATCAATTTTCAAATTATAATCTCAAGGTGGCGCTGTTCAAATTTTGTACAGATGAAAAACCGATATAGTTCACATCACTCAGTTCAATCGAAAAAGAATTGTAAAAAATACAGTGAAAATCAGGAAATTTAAAACCATTTCCAATAGCTTGCTTCCTTTTGAGATATGACTAATCACACCATTGCAATGATTACTTTTAATTATTCGGAATCATGATGGAATACATCAGCATTCGAAACGATAAGTTTGACTTAAATGTAGATGAAACAGACAGTAATGCTATCTTCACGTGATTAACAGATTATATTTCACGTATAGGAAGACAGTAGGTGCGTCGAAAATTCGAGTAAGATAAATAAACATCCATTTTGCTCAAATGCATTTCCAGAGTGTAAAACATTAAGTAATGTGTAATCTTGCATTATTATATTTACATTTTCTTACCAGTGGTGAGTCGGAATGGTCAACGGATGGTTGTTGGCTAGAAGCAAAGGGCAACCGTTCCACAACATGTTGCTGCAGCCACATGACAACATTTGCACTCCTAGAGATTGAACAGGTAGGACTATGAGGATATCTTTTATGAAGTCGTAATGTGATTTCGACCATATCCAGACAAATTCCGTATCCCACCCTAGCACTTGGGTTGCAATATTATCATTGGTTTATGATTGGTTTATCAACCTGAAAGTTATGAATCTGATATTTGCTGGTTAGAACTGTGATAATATGCTTGTCGGTTTCACAAACCAACAGATCACATGATTACAAATCACGATAACTGTATGAGAAGTGGTACTACGCATTTAAATGTCTAATTCTTGACGAGTGTTAATCTGTTGAATGCATTCTAACGTTTTTGTTTTTTCCGTAAAAAGGGAAATATTTGATTATGTAATACAATTAGAATACACACCCACTTCATCGCAGTGATATTATTCAGTCCAATTAACTGTCACATAACTTGGAAGTATATTACGAAAATGTGAATTATTGCATGCTGTTTAATGTGTTGCTGTATATTGTATTGTGCTGTAATCGTATATGACCTGTCATGAGTTTGGAATGGGACCATGGTCCTGTTAATTATTATGTATTAAGTTCTTTGTTGAATAAAGACTTGATTAAAGATAAAGTTGAGTTCTGGACCCCGTTGCATAAAACTTACCATTAACGGTAACTTTACCATTAATGGTAACTCCCATGGAAACCTTGATTTTGATTGGCTGTTGAGTAATGTTACCATGGTAGTTACCATTGATAGCAGAGTTACCATTAATGGTAAGTTTTATGCAACGGGCCCCTGGTCATGAGATTGAAATGTGAAAGAAACTGTGTCAAAGCAATTGAGAAAGGTTGCTTATATAGCAAATAAGAATTGGTGTATGCTATAAGGTTTTGGAATCACCAAAATGATAAGAAATTGACTCATTCCTGTTGAGAGTCACATGCACTGCACACATAAATGTGTATATGGGACTACACACAAATGTTCGGTCGGAACATTTCAGCTGTTTCTTGTCATATTTTGAATGTGAGAGCATTTGAAGAGCAATCCTGTTAAGGGGACATATCTACTATGATAATCTTCCAAACTAACATAAAAAGAATGAGAAAGCTCACAAATTATTTTTTTACCTTTCCCGGAACTGAACCTAATTGTTAGAACTAATAAAGAAGACCTAATGTTAGATACACCCAGAGTTATTTTCTATCATTGTATATATTTTACAGGACACGTCCCCAGTCAGTATTGATGTCATTCACTTGGTATTAACCGGTGTAGCTTGCTTGATTCTCGTCGTAGATACTCTACTGCATTTTGTATTCAGGTAAGAGGGAGGGAGGGGTGAGGGGGCACTCCCTTACAATTCTACATTAAGGAACGGTGAGAAAAGGGGCGTTTTTATATTATTCTAATTTCTTATGGTTATTCATTGTACAACATACAGGCTTTGTATGTTCCTACACAAATGGGTTTTTAAACTTTGTTTAATCTCACTCTAACTTTAAGAGAAATTTAGAAAACAATGCATTGTTGAAACCTAAAGATTTGGAAGATAAACAGCATAATTATTTTATCAGTTATGTCTTTCGATAGATCGTTCATCTTTGTAGAATGACGTCGGTGTAATACGTATGTGTTTGCTTAATAATGATAAAGTAAACTATAATTATAATGATATTAATAATAATAATCGTTTTTAACTCTACATACTGCTACTCCCACTACTTATATTATTCCTATACTACTACTACTAGTAATAATCATAAAGATAATGATGATAGTAGTATTAACAATAATAATAATAATAATAATAGTAATAATAACAATTAAGATAATAAATAAATAATAATAATATTAATAATAGTAATGATTGTAGACAGAATGATAGCAGAGTGAGTGCACCTGTGCAGGTTGCCCCTCCTTGCTCCCTCTTTGTACCGGTTTTTATGTTGATTTTCATCAATATTTGCTTTTCATCTGTGTGACATTGGATTGTGTATATGTCAGGGATCGTGCTGGGCAATAATTAAGCTTTGGACAAAAACTAAAAAACTCTGATCACCACAAACACCTTCTTCCCGTCCCTAGATGTAATTCAAATGCAAGACAGCTTCGTAACATGACTGGCTTCCCTACAATTAAATGCAATACAGAACGATATCGAAAACCCACCATCCCTCACCTTGCCAGAATCTTGAAATAAACTCCCCCCCCCCTCCCCACGCTTTGCATCCCAAACATTTTCACTTCTCAGATTCCATGCCTAGATGTAATGACTCATTTTGCATGGTTATGGCTTTCTATCTTGGTTATATTTATGTATTCCTCCCAAATCTTCTCGTTTCTCTCTAACTATATATTTGATTATTGAGAAGTACTTTTTTGCCACTTATCTCTGCAACTATGTAATTTTAGTTATGCCTTTTTATATTTTTTTTTCTTTTTTCGACTTTTTTTTTTTTTTTTTACTATATATATATATATATATATATATTTTTTCTTTATTTTGCTTCAATAATTTGAATCGTATATGTGTTGTAATTTGACTCGATTTTTGTTTAATACACAAATAAAAAAAAACTAACTATATCCTTCTTTCTTTCTCTTTCCTATTCTTTACTTTTTCTTTCTTTCTCTCACTGTTCACACTTGTTATCTTATTATTTGTGTAGCGTAAATCATAGTATTTTCGTTTTGCTTCCAATTATGTATCTTTTTATATATTTGATGCCATTCTATTGTACATATGCACATATATATCTGATGGTAAATTGACCCCTTCAGCCGCTGTGCTGCTGGTCAATCATCATATACCATAATAAATAAATAAATAAATAAATAAATAAATAAATAATAATACAGAAGTTTATAATCATCGTTTATTTTGAACTCTTGAGAACGTACTTGATTTCTTGTTCGACGCTGATCATCTGTTTTCTTGAATCTTTAGATACATTGATGGTGGAATAATTTGTGCTCATGTATCTCAAGACATAGCCAGCATTCTAGCTTTCGCATCTGTCATCCTACCATCGATAAAGATCTTCACTGGGGTAAGAATGACGGTTTCGAAACTTTACCAAAATACTTGAGCAGTAACCTCGAGAATTCCCGGCCAGATTGTAACGTTCGATCTAACCGAACCATTTTCGTTTGTGGTATAAATGGTTCCAGAAAAGGGGCGTTCACAGAAACTTTCAACTAAAGGCCACTGCACACCTTACGATCGGTCTGCGATACGATTTCAGAAGAAAATGTAATATCATTCGACAAATCATTTAAAAACGAAAATATTTTTGATTGAGGGTCTGAATACTCATACAGATAGTAAAATCGATAATATGGCCTTTGCCGAGTTTTCTAGTAGGTGGAAGGGCCAAATCGGTTCCAAGTCGTAGTGACGTCACAAAAATCGTACGACTGCCTACAATTTGAAACTAATTTTGCCCTTATTCCCTGTAGAAAGCTGACAGCTCACCAAAACTCTATGTTTAGTATTCATATTACTTTTCAAAACCTGGATAGGGTAGAATTCATTAGTTAATTAGCGATTTATTTCACAAATTGGATCGCAGACCGATCGTAAAATGTGCGGTGGCCTTTAGAAGTACTCTGGCCCAAATGATGTTTGATTTATTCATGTCTAGTGTGAATAGTTAACCAGTAAAAATTTGATTCAAATGTTTTCTTAGAACTTTCCCAGCAAGATTATACAGTGTGAGGCAATAAAGAGGAAACCCTGATTCAACACTGAATATTGTTGCAATCAGTACTTATAGATTTAAAGGGATGCGCAACCAGGCGGCCGTGGGGAAAGTCAAGATTGTGTAAGCCCCATTTACTCGTACACAAAGTTTGTGCGTCGAACGCGTCCGTCGGACTACTGCAATTACATTTCAGGCCGCACGAAGCCGACCGAATCTCGCACGAGAGCTCGAGCTCGAGCTCGAGCCCAGGCTGAGAATGCATGTTGCGCGGCGACCAGTCTATCCGAAGTTTGCGCCCCGCGGGGCAACGGCATGATCATGTAACGATCACGGTGCCCTCGCGCGGCATAAAAACGTCCACAGTCTGCGGTTGAGTATCCCTTTAATAGAATTGTAGCATATCATGTTTCCCTTAGTTTGACAAACTGATTAATAAAATCCGACCATGGACAGCAGAACAGTTACATCTTTCCTCATTCATGTCAAATTTTCCTCTGCCGAAGGTTTGAATAAAATTTAATGGTCAACCTATGGTTGATTGAATGATCTCCATTCCAATTGAATACACTCACAAAATTAACTCCTGAACATCATCATTGATTCAGCCTAAACTTGGGCAGAGACGATTTAAACACGCTTTCTAAAAATCGCCAGTGCCCAGTCATCCATGATCGCATATTGGTGAACAGCCTATGAACTTAAAAAATAACATTATCAACTATTATATTTTCAGCGATTTCATCTGTTTTTTAAGATATTGGGGCTTTCCTTTTTATTGAATCACACTGTATAATGCATAAGTGGTCTCTCACAGTTTATGTGAGATATTGTTAAACCTTCAAATGTGGGTCACGAATGTACTATCTCTGTTTACACTTTCGATTATTTAAGGACTATGATTATTATCTTCCACTAAGAATTGGAATCGTTGACATACGTACAACGGAATGATCTCTCATTTATAGGTCACATGTCAAGTATTGGCTGGTTTGACTTACTACGGCATCATCTGTCAATTCTTCAAAAACATAGAGGGCGCTGTCTACCTGTGCGTGAAGTTATCAACGAGAGGAGGACAGCATGCAATGCGCTATTGGCTCTGGCAAATTATTGGCTGGAGTAAGTCATCTATAAATCTAATATCAGTTGCACATTTCATGTTGGAATACAACAAATTTCTGTATAAGACTGTGTACTTTGCTCGCGACAAAGGGGGCATTCGCCCAGTGACCTATTGCGGTGCGAACGTGACACAGAATCACGCGGCAGAGAGGTCACTTTAGAGAGAGTTTAGCTTAGTTATTATAGACTGTATAGTATAGAAATCATTGAATTAAAAAAATTACTTTCGGATGGTCCTTTTACTCGTACAATATTATTTTGGTTAAATAATCGTAGTTAAATCTTGGGAAATAAAGATCCTACACTTTTTAAAGAAAAAAATATTAGGCCCATCAGGATGATGAAAATGAATATCCTTCAACTATTTTCCCCACTTACATTTATATTGAAAAGATTATAAGTAACCCCCCCCCCCCCCCCCCCCCAAGCACAGAAATATGAATGCTTGAAAAATTCATATTGTGTAAGTTTCAATATCTTGAATTTTTACCTTGTATAAATTAATTGTAATGAAGAATGTTAGTTTCCGCAATAATAGTGCTAGCGCTATGGCATTTGAATATACAAAGACCAAATTTAGCCAGTTTAAATGAGATTTTAACGCAATTGCTCTATCAGAAATTGAGGGATTATTGTGAACTGTGGCTTGATTTATTTCTAAATTTCATCTTTTGCTGAAAACCAGTCTCTCCACTCCTACCCATCGGTATAAGCCTGGCATTCTGGATTGATGACTTTGGTGGAGCGAGTGGGTGAGTAGTTTCATTCACTTATGGTTATTCAGGTGCTTGGAACAGAAACATGCCCTACTCTCTTAAAAAAGGGTGCTTTTTCTCTTTATTTCACTTCCGCGGGAGACACGTCACTGATCACTTGTTTAGGAATGAATATCAAGTGAATATTGATTGCTCTCTGAAAAGAAGAGAGCGAATTTTCACTCTTTTTTCACTCTGAATTTGTATTTACACCACCCGGGGGAGTCACGTCAGTGATCATTCGATATTTTACTAGAGAAAAATGAAAGGGATATAGGAGATCTACAGAATGAATACATTTTTTTAAACAGTGTGTAATTCCGTGTGTAATATAAAACCTTGTCAAGAAAGCTAAGACTCTTTGAAATAGGGCGCTGTGTTTTATTAAGAAAAGTGAACTTTCTGTTAGCAGCTGTACAATAATGATTAACCGTCTTGAAATATCATATTAAATATGTGCCACAGATTTCAGACTCTGAAGGGCTTATTGAATGGTAGAGGACCCGAGGTAAAATATGTGTGTGATTTAACTTTTATTCCCTTTGTCTCTCAGACACTGTTGGTTGCAGAAGAATGCACAATTATCCGCTATTGTTGCTACAGCACTGATTGCATTGGTAAGCTGTAAAAAAATAACTATATTCATTTATGGTTATTCACATATAGAGTGTAAAAATTGTGATACTTTCGAATGATCTGATTATATAACTTTGTGATATTATTACCGATTTGGGATTGAAATATGATCTATGTACATTAACATTCACATTTCCTAAAAACTTCCCAAACTATAATTTCAAAATATGTCATGAAAAGCATTACTTAAAACCTAGATGAATGTTCTTTGAATATCTATTTTATAAGCCATAAAAAAGGGTTAAGAATGATGATCATACAGCATTTAGAACTATCAGCCTTTCTTGTTTTTTATTATTATTTAATTAAAAGTGTATAGTTTCATTTCTTTAATTAACCTTTCATCGATGTCGGTCATAAATCTTTATGGTTGACTGCTAAATTATTATTCTAATTTCATTTACTATCATAGATCAACATATGTTTGTTAATTGCTCTGCATCCGCATCTTAGAAGGTCGAGGAGAACATTTCCAAGGGGAAATTTCAGGAGAAAACCACACAAAAAAGGAATAAGGTAAACTTGTCGGGATGTCACTTTATCACGTTTATAAGAACTTTATTAGTTATATGCTATCTTGTGGTTCTTAATGTGTTTTTGAGGTACATGTATTTCTGCATTTGTAATGCCTACATTTATAATAATCAACATTCCCCTATTTGAATCAATGGAACGACTTTTCAAGTATAATGTAAAGAGGAAAATACATATGAATAAAGTCAAAATTTCCATTCCTCAGTATTTGCCACTTAAAAAACAAACGTGAAAACCATGTAAAAACTGGTACAGTGGGATCAGGCGCGTGCATTTTTTTCATTTAGAGAAAAATGTCCTCGGTCTAAATCATAATTTTTACTGTACGAATAAAGAAAAATTCTCCATTTTCCGGTGTCACAAATACAAACTCTGCCATTTGGTCTCACCCTCTAGTGAGGAAAGGAAATGTCAAGTTTCAGACTACCATTAGGACCGTCAACACCATCTTTATAATCATCGTCACTTTACTCATTACAATATATCAATAAAATATTGGTAAAATTAACCGAAGTGCAGGCCCATAATAATAAATTATTAACCATCATCAGGCACTCTGACTGTATTACACCTCCCCGAAAACACTGTATTGTCATCTCTTTCATTTTGGTAAGCCTTTGGGTTGCTCACAAAAATTTACCAATCCCATTGATTGTCTTAATCTTTGATTCCCTGTAGATCCGAGATCCAGTGCAACATCGTGTGTCTAATTGTTCTGGTTCTATGTTGGACATGTGGTTTACTCTTCTTGACCAGAACTTCGTCGTCTGTCTTACGATACATCTATTGCGCCCTTGCAATCACACAGGTAGAGTGACAAGGGAAACCGTTATATGAAGTATTAATATAAATCAATGTTAAATAAAACTCAGCGCACTTCTTTATATACTTATAATCACGTTATGCGTGATCCAATGAAATAGAACTACTGTACTAAGTACATCCACACGAACAAAATTTGACGGGGAATATACATGTATGTTTCTTTGTTCGTCACATGCGTTGTAACAACAGATCTGTGACATTATCTCTCAAAATTGTGACATATCAAATATTTGTTCGATTTTCCTTCCGATAAATGACATTTCTTGTTTTATGAATTTTTATGTGAAAAATGTAGCCTTAAATAACGGGGAGATACTTATACTTGTTTATCCAAAGTAAATTTTTAATGAAATCTGATATGCAGTCGATTTATGAACTAACTTGAAATGCGGAATAATTATGTGATAACTGTTATGGATGTTTCTTCTGGACCATTGAGAATTTGAGATAGAAATGATTTTGTTGTTTTTTCAGAGTCTAGGGTTCGTTGTAGCGCATAACTTCATCTGTTCTCAAATGAAAACTGCCCTCAAACATGCTTCACGAGACAGTTGGGTAAGTCAGCCAACAAATGGGGTAATATACAATTTATCTTCAGATATGTCTCTCTTTGACGGGTTTCTTATACGCTTGTTGACATGTAACTTTTAGAACATTTCTGAGAATCTACCAGAGCATGATTATTTAATTTAAATATTTTAGTAATAATAATAGTTTTGTAGATTACGAGTAGCTTTTGTAGGATCGCTGATTTACAAAGGGTCAACATTTGATATTGGAACAGTTACCTTATCTGTAAAGATCCATAGATATGCATCATGAGATCATATACACAATCTCGATTAAAAACACCGCCATTTTCTTATACCGCGAGCATAAAATCCAGGGGTTATTCAGTTGTAGGTAAAGATCAGTGAACCTTTTATAGAGGCCCTGATTTGAATGATATACATGTATGTATATTGCTTCCTGTGTTTCCAGCGGAGAGAGCACATGGCAGCTTTATCAGTACCGACCTCCACATCCGTGTCCCAGATCCGACCTGAGAGGGACTTTGGTGTAAGAAATCATGGAGATCAGACAAGAAGGGAACGAGTCAGTAAGGGAGAGGATGCCATAAGTCGAATCAAATCAGAAGTGACTACAAGTGCCAGTTCTGCATTCAGGTACTTCAAAATGAGATGAACGCTCCCTAATGGCTTTACCGCTTTAGTACCAATAATAAAACGAGAAACTGTTCGCACGAGTTATACCTTTAGAACAATTCGACACCTAAGGCAATAGGCGAGGGTTTTTGTTTGATTTCTTTTTATTTTGTTGTTTTTTTCCTTGGTGTACGTTCTCAACACAAACTCAGCTCTTTGTGAATTCGCTTCTTTCTTTCATATTAGCTATATTGGTTTTATCTTTTCAAACACATTGTACTTTATTTTGTCAGAAGAAAATGAATGGGGGTTTCGATCCAATTCAATTCAGGTGGCGCATAGAACATTGGAGGAGGCGAACGAACCTTAGCAGTACCGACCAGAGTCGACGAACCATGTCCACTTCCATTGGAACCGACTCCAGACCCATCGGCAGCAGCTCGGCTCAACAACGAGACAGAAGGGATACCTTGTCTATTCCCATTGAGGAAAATGACCTTGATCTGAAACTTACAAGGTCATTGTCAAAGTCAGCCTCAAGGTCAGGTCACATGGGGTATTCCATGGGGAGTGTCGGTGGGACAGAGAGAAGTTCCAGGACTGGTAACATTGTTCTTGAGCACATGAGATTAGAACCTATCAAACATGTTTCTTTGGTCGGCAACCAGACCCTGATAGAAGAGCAGCACAGAAGATCTCTTGATTACCAGCGAAGCTCCAGGAAGATGTCGTCCACGGATCGATCTTCAATTCGACCATCTCTGTACGATGGTACCATGGACAGCTGGTCTCAGATAGGAAGATACTACAGTAACAATACGAAGACCAGGAAACCTTCGGTTGATATGACGTCACAAAGGAACACAGCATTGAATAATAAAATGTCTGGCCCGTCATCAAGTCATAAGAGAAGATATAGGAAAACAACGGGCAGAAATAGATCCCATCAACATAGCCTGCCTTCTGAACAAGAGGTTTGTGTCAAAATGTTTGTATTTGTATTTACTTTGTTTAAATGACCAGAAAGTGAAGGCGATTGAACAGCGAGTAAATTTGGGTTAACCTGCCGGGTCTTGTTCTTTTGTATATATTTATTCTCTGAATGCATTTCGTAAACAGAATAACCTTCAAAGTTCATTTTTAGACTGTTGTTTGACCAGATTTCGTGTCTTTAATGAACTTTACCTGTCATTTCCTTTGGAAGGCAGTGCTTTAGTATTTCTGTTTCGGAAGAATTCTTCTTCCAGTTCTTACTTTCATATCTTTCAATTTCTCGTATAACAATGATAATAATTTATAAAAGATAAAACAATAATTCTACTCATTATATTTTAATATAATTTTTGTTATATCAAGGTCCTAACCACTTTGCTACCATTATAAGCCTACCAACAATTTCATTTCCCTTAAACATATTCAAACTACTAGATGCTAGTTCATCAATCAGCATCATGAATGTTTTTTTTTTGGTTGTTGTTACAATTCATTATATGAAGGCCTCAATCAAGGATGGTGCTGCAAGGCACGGGACCTCTAGAGGGCCCAAGATCTATGGACATCTACCATCTCCAGACCCCGAACAAAGGTCAAAGGAATCCTCTAGGACCTACGATCAGCATCCAGGAAAGAGGGGACACCAAGATTCAACAGGAGATGATCGAGGACTGTCTGCTGATATCAGCACCCCTATTGTATATAGACAAATGCATCCTGTGGACCCTTCTGATAGCAAAAGAGACCGACAGGAGTCTTCTAAGACCTGTGCTCTTCGAGGAGAGAAGGGACAACCAGACCCTCAGAGAATCACAATTGAACAAAGTGGTGCCACTCCATACGTGCTACAAGAGGAACAAATAAATCCATCATATGACAGGCATGAAAGGAACACGTATGATGATTTACCAGGTTCGGAACATAAATTAAGAGAAACATCAGTAAGAGATGATAGAAAAGTGAAGAGAAGATCTAGAAGGAAAAGGAAGAAGAAATCACATCAGTCGCAGGGGAATGGTAAAACGTAATTCTTGCTATTGGTTAATGAAGTAGGGATCAAACAAGAATTGCTTGATTGCCTTGTCTTTGGAAGAATGTAGAAATACTAACAAGAAGTCGTTAAAAGGCCAGCATTTGCAATAACTCTTGAAGTTATGTTAAGCTGTGGAACTGTTGAGTGTGGAATAATAACCTTGAGTAATGGCTGATTATTTTCACATGTTTACCGTTTCCTAGCCAAGGATTATTGATGAGTATTGCTTTTACATGACTTGACATTACCAACTCTGAATAAACTATTAGACAGTAGTGCTTATCTTCCGAAGATCCAACTTTCTTTTCAAGTGGAACAGAATAGTTCACCCAGACTGTAAGCCTTAAGAAAATGTTAAGTTTGGATTTTATCCAGATTTCAGTGGAGCTAATTGGTGTTCTGTTTCACATGTACATGTACATAGATGCACCAAAATTTTTTTAAAACTTTTGTTTTATTACAGACTGAATAAATCTGCTATTTCTCTTTGAATACCCAACGTTAAGCCTTTTGTTTTACTCGATACCTTCTGCTGATGAAATATCAAGAACCTGAGCATCTCAACTTTATGTATTAGTGCAGCAAAAAGAAAGGAAAATAATGTTTTATTTGAAAGGTTTCATACTTTGAAGGGTTAGATTCACTTTTAGCGAATTCATTCAAGTTACTGCATTCCGAATTTTAACAGAGGTGTATTCAAGATTGTGAAGCCATTTACGGTTACTCGTTAATGTATAATTTGTTGTATACGTAAAGGTATATTAAAGTTCGATTAATTTTTATCTGGTGATTTCTAATTTAGAACATTCATTATCTCTCCGAAACTGTCTCTAACATTTTTAAATAGTAAATTTACTAGATCACTTTAACTTTCAATTACAGTATGAGTTTAACAACACTTGAGTTGGTCTCTGATCATGACGGATTCATAAAAAAATAAATTTCTTTTGCGTAATAGTGAGGTCTAATTCTGAAAAAAATACACTCTGTATATTTCGTCACTACTAAACTAGCAGGTAACAATACAGGTACCATTTTGTCAAATTCTATAAAGAAATTTGTAGAGCAGAAGTAATGTCTAATATTGGATGGGAACTGTTCACTTTATTTGAGACTAATTATCACTTGTCTTTTCAGCACGGGTTTGAAGGTATTTCACACCCTGTTCCTGAAATTGAATCTGATGAATGAATTTGGATCAGTCAATAAAATCAAGCATTCAATCACTCAGTCATCTTACCAACACCTCCACGAACAAAACACTCAGTCAAGTGAATCAACAAATCAAAGGTTTATTCAATCGGTTCTTTAACCATCTCACCAATTAAGCAATCAGTCAATCAAACAAATCAATCAATCAATCATTCAATCAATCGATCATCCCTCCAATCAATCCTAAGCTTGATAATCATTACTGATTGGTACTTTAGCCATTTGTCCAATTAGGCAATCAGTCAACAAAACCAATCAATCAATCAAACAATCAAATATTTATCCAATCAATCGATCGTTCCACCGATCAATCCTAAGCTGGATAATTATTGATGGGTCCTTTACCCATCTGACCAATTAAGCTATCAGTCGACAAAACCAACCAACCAATCAATCAATCAATCAAAAACCAACAAATTAACCAACCAATCAATTAATCAAATATTTATTCAATCGATCATCCCACCAATCAGTCCTAAGCTTGATAATAACCACTGATGGGTCGTTTACCCATCTGACCAATTAAGCGACGAATCAATTAAAAACCGACAAATTAACCAACCAACCAACCAATCAATCAATCGATCATTCCTCCATTCAATCCTAAGCTTGATAATCATTATCGATGGGTCCTTTACCCATCTGACCAATTAAGCTATCAGTCGACAAAACCAACCAATCAATCAATCAATCAAAAACCAACAAATTAACCAATCAACCAACTAATCAATCAATCAAATATTTATTCAATCAATCGATCATTCCTCCAATCAAACTGATAGGTAAATATTATATAAAATACGAGTTTGTTCATACTGCATACTGATTTCCAGTTGTTTCATTCATGAGCACACTTTAAAACTTTTGTTTTAAAACAAATAGTACACAAATTTATTCATGTCCTTCTCTTAGCTATATAAATGCAATTTATACTACATAGTGAAATATTTTCAACATTCATCATGCATTATGCATTATACACATAGCTGAAAGTGATTTGTCTTGGTAAAATTATATTAGTCCAATATTGAAACATTCCGATACAGAAGACAGTTTTGCAGCATTTAATTAAGAAACAAAGGGGAGCAAGGTATCTGAACAATAAATTATATGAAGAAACATTTTAATTTAAAGGGCAATCCAACCTTGGTAATAAGATGATTTGTGTGAAAGCAGAAAAATAAGAAAAACAGGATGGTGAAAGTTTGACAGAATCGGACAAGGACTATAAAGAATGTTATGGATGTTTAAGAAATGAGCTCTCTACATCTATGCAAATCTCAAATTGGCAATTTGGTGAGTCGATTTTGAAATTTTTGTGGACAACTCTCCTGTTTGTCGTACACAAAAATATTAATTTTGCGGTTTTCTTTTACCCTCGGGCAGTACTCAAAATATATTGGAGATAGCATATTGTTATAGGTCCTCATGATCCTACTGAGTAATACATTTTGAAAAAAAGTGACATTTGTCTTTTTATGTGTTGGAGCGAATGGGGGAGTTGTCCACAGCTACATCACAGTAACATAACCTATTCGGCCGATTTGAAATTCCCATATGTATAGTGATTACAACTTTCAAAAATTCAGAACTTTCTTATTGCTTGTCCAATTTCGTTCAAACTTTCACCAATCTGCTTCTCTTATTTTTCCTCTTTCTTTCAAAGCAACTTGCTATTAAGGTTGGATTTCCCTTTAAGCTCACATCCAGATGTTTGCTCAGTTTTAGACCTTTCTAGCCTATATACTAAACTTTGACCCCTGTTACACATGCGTTGGCTTTCAAAGGCGGCCCCGCAGCCTGCTTCACGCCTGCAATTTGAAGCCGCCTCGAGACAATTAAAACCTTTTACACATACCTCTGGCCCGCAATTTTGTGTCTACACATAGGCCGGCTTCACGTCGCATTTTCACGAGCTGACGTTGGGGCGCACTCCATGTAAAAATTTTTGCGGGTTTGCACACTGCACTGCAGATGTTGTACTATCTCATCGACATCGCGAACGGTCCGCGCATGCACAGCTCTTACGGGTTACGTCACTTCCGCTTATAAGCCGGCGCCAAGTCCACTTTGATGTTACACCTACTGATTGCGGGACTGAGGCCGGCCTCAAACCACATCCAGAGGTGGACTGGGATGGAGGCTGCCTCAGTCCGGCTTTTTAAAAAAAGGTTGATGTTACACATACGTCGAGCCGCCTCCGGAGGCGGCCTCAGTCCACTCTCAGAGGAATGTGTAACAGGGGTCTTGGGCTCTGGGGCAATAATATAGAGAAGCTTTGAATTAAGGACAAGATCAGTTCTGGTTATGAAAAATACATGGGAAAACAACTTGATGAATACACTTTCTTCTACATGTATATCAATGAAAACAGCAATTTACAAAATAGTTTTATATTATGTCCATGCATACTTTGCACAGACTTTGAGTCATTAAATGTTAGTTTAAATCTTGCAGCGGTTGTTTGACAATGTTCACTGTACCAAGACATGCAGTTATCACGACACATCAGTATGTAAGGAAATACACACAGACACACACACAGAGGTTTACATGGCTTTACTTCCGAGGACAACTATTGTTCCTCTATTGTTACTCGTCCTCGGACAGTCGACGGAATAAGGCATAAATTCATTGTTCGACGTTCGAGGACTATTGTCCGGCTTCCGAGGACCATTGTTGTCATGATTTTTTTTTTGTTCTCTGTCCGAAAATGTCCTCGGACATAATGCCAAACAAACGCAAGAAGGTGGTGTATACACAGCCATGTGAACCTCTATGTGCACACATTATAGACACAGAGAAATGTGTCTTACAAGCTAATCGTTCAAGACTTACTGTGCCATTACTGCAATTTTGCACAGACTTTACATATAAATCCCATAGAAAAGTAGTTATGTGGTGTACAAAGGGTTAAAGCACTGAATTCTCAAGCTGTAGATAATCCTCAATTGGTATTTGGTGTCTTCCATCTTAACATACTTTTATCTTACATGTATATAGCCTGGGCTATTTTGAAACTGCATAGCCCGGGGGGGGGGGGGGCTAATTTGGCCCCCCCCCAGATCTCGGCCATTTATAGACTGATTGCGACCGATTGCATAGTAAAATTTATGATATACATTGTTTTTCATATTTAATTATGCAAATATGACAAATTTTTTAGATTGATGATTTTCTTTTTTCACTTTGTTGACCAATTCTTATGTACTTCTTTGTTTTTAAATCTTTTGTTTTTCATTGTTCTGTTATAAAGAATAGTTGATAATAGCCAAAAGAGATGTTGTCTGAAGAAAAACAGAAAAAAACATTCTTCTGACAACACTTGTAAAGCCCATACATTGTATACACAAAATTATTGGAAACCGCCATATTTTGTGACATTGGTCATGAATATGTGCTATATCTCCGCAACCGTACCCCCGATTTTCACAAATAGAGTCTTAAAGACGTGAAAGAAAATAGGTCATGAAATTTCAGCACGGGATCTTTTCGCGTTAAAAAATTCTCGCCAAAAATGTCGAGGGCTATTGAGGGTTAAAGTGTCCCAACCACCAACAAATATTTTGCTCTGTATGTTAGAGGTTCCATGTCGTTATACTATATTCAAAATATTGGCTTCAAATATTAATTCTATAACGAGATATTGCAATTTTAATTATGTTCTCTATAAGCGTAAAACCAACTCATGAGTAGACTACTCAACGCACGCATATGCGCTCGCCAAGATAAGGGCTCGCGCGGAACAAAACTCGGGAGTTCGGTTCCGCGCAAGCATTTTCATGTTATCCTTTTTTCCTTCATACTCCTTAACTGTTAACCGATAGAATGCCGGGATAAAGTTCTTCGAGCTTGATTTTATACTTTCTAGCTGTACAAAAAATATTTTTTCAGGTGATTGGTGCACTTTAATTGATTTCCTCAAATATGGGTGATTCCATTAATAAGGGGTCCAAACAGCATTTTCATGGGTTTCCAACTTTCAAACCTCCCCATTGTATTCTAGGTTAACTACATTATGTCTCATTAATATTTATATCTATAGGGGCCTAAGACGTACTCATAAACATATATTCCTCAAAAAAAATATATTGTCACTTTGAAATAAATTATGAAATTGTTTGTTGTGTCCCTGTCAATTTAGGGGTTTTTTCTTGACATGAAATTTGCTGCAGCTTGAAAATATTATTCTACTAAACCTAGAACACATTTGGCTAGTATTTTTCCATTAAATATAAGGTCATTAAAAATGTGCATAGTACGCTGTAATAGAATGTCCAATTTGTCTGTATACAACTTGCGAGAAAAAAGGTTTCCCGACGTAATTTTTGTGTCCCCAAATTTACGCACGAAACTTCACTGTTGAGACTCTTGAAATGAAATTATGAGATGTGTTTGAGGAAGGAAATGATGATTAAGTTGAGGTAGATGTGAGTACGACTTGGATGATGATTCATTCATCGGAAAATATCTGAGAACATCTCGAAAATTTTTGATTCAGGTAGCACAAATCGCATCACTATAAAAGTTTACGTCTGGAACCATCTCTCGACCTAATTCCCACGCTCTGATGTGAATTTATGAATGAGAAGATCACGTGACTGAAGCCCCGGGAAGTGCAACGAATACTACAGTCAGTTGATCGCCATCTTTTCTCTTAAGTTTTCTTTGCCTAAATTTTAACTTTGTGTCTCATTATTACGTCTGCGAAGAACATAAGGAACATCCATACGTATATGTATATATATATATATGTATAGTGAATTGATAATATATAAGCAGTATAAAGGGGATCAGCCTAGACAGGCCAATGGCCTTTTGCTGATCCCTCACATCCGCTGCATACCTAAGTCTATATTAATGCTGTTATCTTGAATCATGCTCATTCTTCATTTTTTCTGTGAATTTTGTTGAATGTATGTACATGTATCTTGTTTTTTTAAGCGATGTGAAATAAACTTTGAATCTGAACTTGATTAATAATAAAACATACAGTGTAAACCAATTTTTTTTGGCATTTTTAGCTACCCATAGTTAACCCTAATCCCATTGGGGGGGGGGCCTTTTTGGCCCCCCTGTAGTTTTTTTTGATGTGCTTCTAGACCGTTTGGAATTTCACGTTCAAACTTCATGACTTTTTTCTCTCAAGTCTCACGCATATTTTGATATATAATTCACCCCGGTTGGACATGTAGAACTGATTTTAGAGGTTGATAATTGCTTGACCGTCACAAAAAAAAAAGCAATTTTTCAACAGGTTTCTCTGTAATTCATATATCCAATGCCAAATCTGTTATAATTGATATGATGAGTTAGAATTTGGATTATTTCTTTGTTATTAGTTTATTTCATATTTTTAAAATCTTATTCTACTTGATATGTTTTACGTCTGTGCCAATTTTCAAGTCAATCGGTCTATTCGTTGTCGAGATCTGAGGGGGGGGGGCAAAAAGGCCCCCCCCAATGGACTCAAGTCCTCCAAATAACCCAATGGGATTAGGGTTAAACCACACATTTAGACGATGGTTCAAGTTAAACCGGAATTCAGAATATGGGCCAATGCCTATAAAAGCCAGCTGAGGGACATGTTGCCTCTTTGGCAAGTTATGCAATCCATATATTCTCTTTCATAAGTGGAAATACTATACAAGTTACCATGACAGATATGCAAAGAATGAGTGTATAGGAATGTTTATTGATTCTTTTCTGCATATTAGGGGATTTACATCAGGGCTCTCATTAGGTAGTCACACCAAGCGTAAAGGATATAAGAAAGAACATGCCAAGGGTACTGACCAAGGGTACTGACCCAACAATTCTGCTCACTGATTTGCTACATACATGTAAGTCAAGTCTGTGTAGCTGGCTTCCTTTCATGTCACGTGTCACCTGACCATTAATTTTGGTGCTTGTTGATTGATTACATGAGTCCGTGAAGCTGGCTAACTACTGTGATGTGATGTGTCACCTGACCATTTGGTGCTTGTTGATTGGCTACATGAGTCCGTGAAGCTGGCTAACTACTGTGATGTGATGTGTCACCTGACCATTTGGTGCTTGTTGATTGGCTACATGAGTCCGTGAAGCTGGCTAACTACTGTGATGTCATGTGTCACCTGACTGTTTGCAGTTTGCTGATTGGCTACATCACTGGCTTGGTATTGTGATGTCACGTGTCACCTGACTGTTTGGTGCTTGCTGATTGGCTAGATGAGCCTGCGTGAGCTCCTTGACTTTGTAAGAACCTCTGAAATGATTCAGCCTCCTTCAGCTCGTCTTCATCTAGTTAAACCATAAAATCACTAAACTTAATAAATATTTGTGTAAGAAATTAATTTAAAAAACCCCTCTTATCAGATATATTCCAAAAAAATTGAGCATTTTCCTGTAATACATTGTATAAAGTTTGTGGTAATTTTGTTGTAATCTTGGATACCTTACATTTCTGCCATTTGCACATGTAAATATCCAAAGTCATCTACAGATTTAACAAACTGTTAAAGGGATACTCAACCGCAGATTGTGGACGTTTTAATGCCGTGAGAGGGCACCATGATCGTTACCCAATCATGGCGTTGCCCCGCGGGCCGCAAACTTCGGACAGACGCTCAGCCTGAGCTTGAGCGGTCATGCGAGCTTCAGTCGGCTTCGTGCAGTCCGACGGATGCGTTTGACGCGCAAACTTTGTGTACGAGTGAATGGGGCTTACGCAATCCTGACTTTCCCCAAGGCCACCTAGTGGTGTATCCCTTTAAGGCTTCCTACCATTCAAAAGTTACGTGAACTAATTCCAACTAATGCATTCTGATCATTATGTTATTTGTACTCGAAAAACTGTTTCACAGGCATTTGGGGTAAGGAGGTGTGACGGCTCAGTGGTAGAGCACTGATGACTGAACTACATGTATATCAAATGCCCTCACAGCAATATTTTACTGGTACAGTTTCACTGCATAAAAATAAAATATTTCACACAGGCAGTCGAAGTGAGGAGGCGTGATGGCTCAGTCGTAAAATAGTGGTCTAAGTCCCTCGAATACGACTACAAGACGTGGAGTAGATTCAGTGGTTGTAATAATAATAGTAAGTATCTCTAATGCGCACTTTCTGGTTAGTACCACTCAAGGCGCTACTCAAGGGTTTTCTGAACACAAAACAAAACAAACAAAATATATCAAACATGTACAGTAATATTCTTAATAGCTGTGAATGAAAAGGAGCTGCTTGTCTCTCTCTCTATATGCATGTACTTGCTCTCTTAGTGGTCAGATGAAAATAAGCATCAATAATCAAGTTATTTCATCTTACCGTCGTCATCTGAATCCAGCGTTACTTCTTCTTCCTCATCATCTGCACCTAATCTCAGCTCAACAGATGGCCCTTTGATGTCAGCACCTTTTATGAAAAAGTAGAAAGAATTTGATACCAACATTTTACAGATAAAGTCGAGTTCTGGTCATGAGATTGAACTGTCAAAGAAACTGTCTCAAAGCCATTTGGCAAGGTTGATTATATAGAACATAAGAAGTGGTGTATACTGTAAGGTTCTGGAATCAGCGAAATGATAAGAAATGGACTCAATCCTGCTGAGAGTCACATGCACTGCACTGCACAAAGAAATGGACTAGACGCAAATGTTCGGCCCGAACATTTCAGCCATTTCTTGTCATATTTTGAATATGAGGGCATTTGAAGAGCAATCCTTTTCAGGGGAAATATCAAATCTTCCGAACTAACATAATAAGAATGAGAAAGCTCACAAATTATTTTGTACCTTTCCCAGAACTGAAACTTACCTTTAAATCTTAGCTTCTACAATTGTATCATTTTGAAAACAATGTACCCTTCCTTGTCATGGTAAACTCCCTAGGATCAAGTGAAATTACTGATGGGGCTAGTAAAGTTACCTTGAGATTGTTATACCAGCGTTCTTGATAAAGATGAATCATAGTAGCAATTGAAAGACAAAACAGCATCCCCCAAACCGATGTATGTTTAGCATAATGCGATATGATTTTAAAAATATTCATTTTACATTATAATTATTATTTTTTGTGCCCCCTCCCTAACATATCTTGAGCTATATTCTTTTGGTTCGAATATTGTTATATTGATTACAAAGATTATAGCTCTATAATGTTAATGAATTACCTTCCTCCATCGAGACTCCCGTCAGACCGACCTTTGACCCTTGACCTTTGCTCTTCTTTACCTTCTCCAACTTCCTTTGCGCTTCTTTTGCTTCTGCTTCCATCTGATTAAAAAAGAAAAACAAATATGATGTTAAACCTCATTGGAATTTGGATTTACATATATTATATACATTATATTACCAACACTCATTCACTATGTCCATATTTTTTTTTAACAGTTATATGTCATGATCTGTATTGCTTTTACAGGTCCCTCAGCGACAGCAGTTTATTACCTGAAGAGGCAACCTTGTTTAAATAAGCCGCAAATAAATAAATATAAAATAAACACACACATCTTCTCAACATACAGCGTGAGTCAATAACAAAGGTCACCCAGGTTCAACCCTGAATATCACTGCCATTGGTATTTACTCAAAGATACTTGCCTTGTCGCCTATCATGTCTTCTATCATGTTTTCTTTAATTTGACACCTTGATCAATAAAATCTGACAATCGACAGTTAACCCTCAATAGCCCGAGGTGGGGGGGGGGGGGGGGGGGGCTAATTTAGCCCCCCCTCGACATTTTTGGCGATAATTTTTTAACGCGAAAAGATCTTGTGCTGAAATTTCAGGACTTTTTTTTTCACGTCTCGCGCACATTTTAAGACCCTATTTGTGAAAATCGGGGGGTACGGTTCCGGAGATATAGCACATACATGTATTCATGACCAATGTCACAAAAAATGGCGGTTTCCAATAATTTTAAAATTAGCTTATTTGCATAATTAATCTAATTATGAATATGAAATTTCAATACACATAGTCAAATTCACTTAGCTATCTTTTAGATTATATGACAAGCTACAAAAATGCCAAATTTGAATGCATTTTCTCCATAAATGGGGGGAAAACTGAAAAAAATGAGAATTCCTTGAAAAAAATTTGCATATTTGCATAATTAAATAAGAAAAACAATGTATATCATAAATTTGACTATGCATTCTTGCACAATACATGATGAGACACGAACACGCCAAGTTTGGTCGCAATCGGTCTATAAATGGCCGAGATCTGAGGGGGGGGGGCAAATTAGCCCCCCCCCCCCCGGGCTATGCAGTTTCAAAATAGCCCGGGCTATACAGGGTTAAACAGTGGCATTTTTCCTGGTTCATGTCAAATATTTCTCTGCCCAAGTTTTGAATGAAATCAAAGTTCAACCCAAGTGTTAGATGAATGGTCTCCTTTCCAACTGAATGCACTCACACATAATGAAAGTTATTCCTGAACACATTTCATTCCAAACTTGGGAAAAGGTGATTTGGACGTGGTTTTTAAAATTGACCAGTGCTCGGTCATCCAAGATCGGATTTTAATAACCAGCCTATCAAATTAAAGAGTACATAAGTAATTACCATACCAATGCAACATATTTTAGCTATTTTACTTAGTTTTTTAAAAGATGTTAGGGCTTGAATATAGATTTCCCTTTTATTGACTTACACTGAATAGTTGTTATAGTGTCAAGTGTTTAACCCCTAGCATGCCGTGGGCGGCAAATCCTGCCCAAAATTTTGAGTGTTGAACATTTTGTTTAGCCTCTGAATGGCTTGAAAACTCTTCCTCATACAGAAACCTGTGCCATTATTCTTATGCAATATACATGTAACTAACTTTGCCCAGTTTGCTCGAGAAAATACTCTTTGAAAGTTAATATTTAACACTTGAAAATTCATTTTTGACATTTGCTCAAAAGTCTGGTGGCATGGAAGGGGTTAAGGTTTTAATATTTTGTGCATAGGAGGTGCATCCCTGGAAAAATCAAAAGATACTCCAATTTCAGTTTCAATTTACAAGTCCCATAAACCTAAAAAAAAATCAGCGACAAAATATTACAGACAATAAATCACAAATAGAAAAACAACAACAAACAAACAAAACAGACAAACCTATAACTTATGTAGAACTTGTAATATTAAAAACATTTCCTGAACTCTATTGACACACGTTCAAGAATAAAACCATTCTTGAAACTACTTGCCTCTATCCTAAAATAACACCCTTTAGAACAATCTTATGCAATAAAAAGGCTATCGGCACTAAATCTAAGATAACAGTGAACCAGGGGAGCGTTTCATCAAGCGTTTTGTCAGTGATTTTTACTGACAAATTTGCTCTCAGCCAATCAGATGCAAGGATTTCAGTAGCTTATAACAGCTGTTGTTAGAAATCACTGATAAAACGCTTGATGAAACGCTCCCCAGGTTGTAGACATAACATTCCACCTATTAACTACTGAGTTTACATACCTTTTCTCTTCTCAGTCTTTCATACTGTGGCTTGTATTCACTGCAATATAAACAAACAAGATTCAAGATTCAAGATTTTATTGTCCATATATAATACAGAAATTTGCTTTCCATCGGTGTTACATGCAATATGTGAAACATAGACGTAACATGGTATCGTGTGCTGAGAGCCAGAGGGGAGATAACACAATAAGTAAAACACATACCTCCGGCTCTCAGCACATAACAAGACAGTACAAGTTGTATAACATATTATTATGAACAGTAAGACAATATAAATATAATTCAGAGTCACATCATGATTGCATTCTGGGTATAAATATGAAATAAAAAGGGATAGATAGCAACATCTCTCAATTTTTAAAGTAGATATTCAAAGAAAATCACAAATATGGCAATTAATGTATCACTAGAAACTGGGAAGCTTACAGATGGCAATCTTATAAGTTTTATGTCAACTGCGTATCTGGTGATTATAAAAACAACACAAATAAAAGCTCTTCTCAGCATCTGGAATATCCGAGGATTCGCCAGAAATATAGCGATGTTTTGATGTCGTCACACTCGGGATCGATCCTGCTTAAGCAGACGACGTCCTATAATGAATGAACGTAATTGCAATGCAATTATTTATCAAATTATAAAGAGTTTGGTGTATTTAAACATGACCTTATTTCACACCATTATAAAGGGAAAGTGAAACTGATTCTGATAGCTAAAACCGTTTGATTGTAAATACATAGGAGAAGGGTCAATGATCAATGAAATAAACCCCACTTTCAAATTGAAAAGCCCTCCGAATAATAGCAGGATGGTATTCGTTCCCTCTTGAAACGCCGAACATGCCCCGGTGCAAACAGCTGAAAATACAATGGCGTCTTATTTTGTTTACAAGTGACTGATTCCTTTATTTTTTTAACGCTGCATTTTTCATCAAAATAATACCATACACGAAGTTAAGAGTGAGGCAACAGACTAACATTAAGACTGACGCTAGTGAAGGAAGAGAAATAAGTGAAGAGGAGATGACAAAATAGGCTCTGAAAAATGTGTAAGATGTTATGGGACATCGTCTGCTTAGCCAGGACTGGTCCAGGGTGTGTCGTCACATATCTCAGCAGCGTTCGAGGAGCTCTTCAGCTGCTATATCGGGGGCTGTATTTTACCGTTTTATAATTGATAATAATCATTACTTCAAATGTTTCCAAGCGTTGAATTTGGATAACCTTGTTTAATTTATGCCATCTATGCAATAATAAGTATTAAGCCAATATTTAAAATCATCAACGTTCTACTTTAAATAGTGGATTATGTATCATTCATTTCTTTTTTTATTTCAAGGCCTCAATCAAACAGTTATTTTCATGAATTAATCAATTTTGATGACAGGTAGTTTTATCCAGATCCGATGTAATTTACATTTGGCAAATTTCAATGCTTCACTGTAATTTTCTGGACGATCATTTGTTTTCTTTTGTATAATTATATATGTATGTCGTGCAATATATATTATATTTCTCGGAATGGCATGTGCGGGTTCACATGCCTACGGGCAACAGGGAAGAATTTCTCTTTTGTGAACCCTGACCCACATGCTATTCCGTCTTATCTTGTTCTATATATCTTTTATCTATTACTCTGTATGCATATCTTGTATTCGTTTTTATGGTCGAATAAATAAAAATAATAATAATAATAATAACTAGAATTTAATTCGTCATGAGGACGAATTAGGTGGTCTGTCTTTCAATTTGTACGACCATGATTGTAATCAGGATGATCATAATAATGGGGAAATACTAAACTGAAGATAGGATGTCAAGAATGCCATGAATGGAGATGCTTCTTGAGGAGAGGAATGTAGCAAAATGTGTAACGGTCATTGTAAAATGATTATGGTGATGATGATAATGGTGATTATGATGATTATAATGATATAATGATGATGGTGATGATATAATAATAGCGATGATGATCATGACGGTGATGATAATAATGATGATGATACAGGATACTTGGGTGATTAACCCCATAGCTCTAATACAGGACAGGAAATCACAATTTCCATAGGGTTGTACACAAACTACTGCACACTACTTTCTAATAGACATAATACGGAAAATATGGCAGTTTATTACATGATTTGTGATTTTTTATGTTACAATAGTCGAAGAGGATGGTAAAATGACAGGCAAAAAAAAGCAAAAAAAAAAAAATTGTTATGGACCCACCGGGGATCGAACCTGGGTCACCTGCATGGGAGGCAAGTGCTTTGACCAATAGACCAAAATATTTCCCATAGAGATAACACGTAAGCGAAAAACGGGATTCTCAAATCCCATTTGGTAGTTCAAAATTGGGCATGATCCCGACATCTGATCAAAAATTGGAGGGCTTACTAATAAAAGCTTATAGTCTCAGCTACAACATATTAAAATCTGGAAGGAAATAGACCAAGAATAACTGAGATACTGCTCAGAGAACGATGTCATGTAGATTCATGATTCGAAAAAAAATCATCTTCCATAGACATAACACGCAAATAGGGAACATTCTGACATGGCGTCTTTAATTGAAACTTTAAGTGTGATGACGTCATCCAAATGAAACATAGTGTAGAGAATTGTCTCAGCTATAACATATCAAAATTTGGAAGAAAATCGACCACCTATTACTGAAATATTATCAAAAGAATACAAAAATGATGACGTCATTTTTTCAAAATCATTTTTTTGAGTTCATATGCAAATATGATGACGTTAGAACATGAGATCGGCAAAAATTCTACATGAATTCAAATCTACAACTCACAGGCTTTCAGAATATGTAAAGAAATTGGGGGGTTTCCTCGCATTCTGACGAGCTATGGCGAATTCTAGATGGGCATGTTTTTACCACTTTTTACATTACAATGCCCATTGACGGAGAGTCGAGAATGACTGTAAATAGTTGAAAATAGTATCAGGAAGATGAAACATGCAAAAAAACGGCGTTTTTACGTTCTCTACGCGCTATGCGCGCGCATAACGCGCGCGCGAACGCGCACGGACAGGAAATTTTGAAATGCGTAAAATGTCCTGAACCATACTCTAATTTGATTAAAAAGTCATTTGGAGCATTTTTAAATTTTGACGCGCGCGTACGTGCGCGTCATGATGCGCGCACGGATTTTAATGACATTTTATGTTGACCCGTGACCTGAAATTCATGTGTCGCAAATATGGTTCATTTTTGATTACTCGTTATGAAGATATGATTGATAATGTGATTTCACAAAATGGCGCCTGGATGACGTCACGATGACCTGATGACCTTGAAATAGATACCCGAGCTTGACCTGATAGGTCCTCATATCTGTAGAGATTTTGATAAAAATTGACTCAGCCGATATTGAGGAATCATGGTAACAAGAAAGTGGTGGAAAAATAAAAATAAATAAATAATAATAAATAAATAAAGAATAAAGAAAATTCTGACGAAATTAAGAGGTGGTCTGTCGACTACGACAGACCACCTAATAATAATAACCGAAATACGAGCAGAAAGAAAACTTGAGCTCGAAGGACTGATATGAGGGAGAGAGAGAGAAAGAGAGAGAAGGAGCAAACATGTGACAATGCTAAATTCTACTCTTATAAAGAGACTCAACGAACAAAATATATTAAAGTGACAGTAAATTGAAGCTCCTAATGGCGCCATCTTTCAACAGGATTTGATAAGTGTCTGTGCCTCTGATTTTCCCATCATGCCCTATTCTACTTTGTAGAAGCTTAGAATGTATTTGTAGGCAATTTTCCACATGTGCAACATCAAAAATAATAGTTTGAAATATAAAATGTACCTATTTTCCAAACAGCTGTTTGTCGAAATTCAAAATAAAATGCAATTAATTTTCAAATTATAATCTTAATTTAGCAGTTACTGTAAGGTGGCGCTGTTCAAATTTTGCCAGTTTAATGCAATTTTAAACTCTTTGAGTGAAACTGGAAATGGTTGAATTGTAATTAATTTATTTATCTTCAAGGGGTTGGAAAATTAAAAAAGTATTAAGATGAAAAAATGTTCTTTAGTGTGTGTGTGCTAAGAGATGAATCTCTCTCGCTCTTTTCATTTCTCTGTTTTTGTTTCATAACTTAGTGAATTGAAGAGTTTGAAATATACATGTAGAAGAAAACATGAACAAATACTGGCTGTGAGGTGGTAGAATACATGAATATATGTAATTTGAAGAAAAAAAAATTAAAAATTTCGAACATGGAAGACTACAAAAACCCCCAAAGCGCCATTGTGATGAAGAAATTAGTTGCACAAATAATGTGAGATTCATGAAGTTTAAATCTGCTGGAAAAACAAAAAATGTTTAGGATTGTTTAATGAGAAATTGTCCATCGGGCATAAAAGATTAAAAAAAGGTAATTATAACTCTATCCTCATGATGTATTCACTATGAACATGGCGAACAAAGAAGCGGACAAAATATACAGCTCCTCATTGTACCTTCCACACTTGCTCTGGTAGACAATAGAACATCCCTTCATTGCTACAGTCAAACCTGCTTTAGCGACCACCTGTATAGAAAGACCACCTGTCTATTAAGACCACAATTTTGGTTTCCCTTGAAAATTGTTTCTCATTGAAACATGTATTAAAGGAACCTGTACATAAAGACCACCTGCTCATAAAGACCACTTTTCTTGTCTCCCTTGAGTGGTCTTTACAGACGGGTTTCACTGTAGTATGTAAAAATATGTAGAACAGGTGTCACATGCATATTCACCTGTTCTACTTATTTCACATAATAGTAATGAAGGGATGTTTTTTTGTCTACCAGAGCAATTGTGGAGGGTACAATGAGGAGCTGTATATTTTGTCCGCTCTCTTTGTCATTGTGTTCATAGTGATTGTAGTTGCTAACGACTTACTTCTCATATTCATCAACAGCTTGAGTGACAGCTGCAAAGAAGTCTTCCATTCCTTGACCTGTGACTGCTGACACACCTACAGCCTGGAATAATATCACAGCAACAGAAAAAAATGCAATAAATCTTTTCAATTTCACGCTCTATTTATACAATACTTAGCAGCCTCATGAATTATATCCGTCTCATTGACAAAATGTTACAGTACAGACTACAGTGTCAGAAAATGCTCCTCAATGGAGTAAAAGGTGTGCCCTGTCAAGTGTAGAATTGAAACTGAATCCAGTGACAGGGATAATAATATTGAGGGCTTTGGTCAATACCTTGCAAATAATAATAATAATAATAATAATAATAACAGAATAAAAAAGTTAACAATATAATGGAAATTTGCACTTGATAGCACTTGGTGCTTTTTGTTAAAGCGAAGTCAACAATATACAGAATTGATCCTGTATAATAATAATAATAATAATAATAATAATAATAATAATAATAATAATAATAATAATAATAATAATAATAATAATAATAATAATAATAATAATAATAATAATAATAATAATAATAATAATAATAATAATAATAATAATAATAATAATAATAATAATAATAATAATAATAATAATAATAATAATAATAATAATAATAATAATAATAATAATAATAATAATAATAATAATAATAATAATAATAATAATAATAATAATAATAATAACTCTAAATCCTACCTTAGAGGGAAACGTGAAAAAAATGCCACTTAAGGGGAACATCAGAAAATTGAAAATATACTTTTTTTTTAGCCCTTTTAGTTTGTTCTTTGGCGCTAAATATCTATTTTTTAACAAACAATGACATTTCTTGCTCTAAATTTAGAAATATATAAAGAACAAAAGATATAACGAATTTTGGTTTCCCCCGAACGTTTTTTTACGAAAAGACCGTTGTTAGGGAGAATTTATTATATTTCCCCTTAAGTTTAATTGGCGACCCTAGGGAGAATAAAGTTATTTTTCCCCTTAACGGATCATCATTCCCCCTAAAGAAAAAATAATTATTAGCAAGTATTATAATAGTAGTTTTTAATATCCCAGCTATATTTCAAAGTTCTTTATGATGTTATGCGTCAGTATTTATATTTAAAGAGGTTGGTAGTGGGAACAGTGCCTCTCGTGTTCCCTAAATTTATTCCTCCTTTTACGTTAACAATGATGTAACTGACTTTAAATTGAAGTCTGTTTATTAGCTCGCTCCGCTCGATCGTATTCATAATTATATTAATTTGTGTAATGTCAGTAGCTTTGCGTTCATAGCACTACGCCATGCTTGAAACAAGTAGATAATTTTTGGATACTTTTCCCAACAATATGTGAAGAATTAGTAATCGTTATTTCATAATTTTGTTGATAGCCAAAATGTAACTAATAAAAAGAAATTTTCAAATCCCTCATAACAAGGGGTCGTATCCATGTTTTTCTATCTTGGGTATAATTTCCTTCAGCTATTCCTCTGAATATCATCTTCAATCTACATCTTCCACTTGATATAGATTCATTTTTGACCAACAAAATGTTTCATAAACCAACATTAATGCTGAAAGAAAGAGTGGTCTTCAAAGGAAAAAATCAACAATTTTAAAGCTCGCTCGCATTCCTGTCAATTTGATAGAACTGTGTCAGAAGTACCATGCCACAAGTGATAAGATATAAAACTGCACTACTCTACTATCATGGTACAGAAGTATGAATGGTGGCAGTAAAAGACGATAAAATCATGCTACAATAATTATATAATTATTATATTTTCAGACTTAAACTATGTATACTGGAGCGCTCGCTCTCTCCGCTCGCTCGCATTCCTATCTTGAAGATCGTCTGACAATGTAATAATTAATAAAATATAAACCGACAAGGACATTCTATATTATCATGGAGCATAAGTATCAATGATGGCAGTAAAATGATAAACAATCATGATATTTTTTAGAATCACGAATCAACAACATTCTGGTGGACTTGACCTTAAAGGGGAAGTCCCCACTTCCGGCGCCTATGACTACTACTACTACTACTACAACTAACACTATACAGCTACTACTATTGTTGCTGCTGTATTCTGCTATACTACTACTACTACTACTATTAACAATATACAGCTACTACTACTGTTGCTGCTGTATGCTGCTATACTACTATTACTACTACTACTTCTACTACTACATACAGTTCACAACAAAATTATTCATACCCCTTGGAAAATTCTATTTTTTTGCATTTTTCCTAAAAATGAATGGTTAACTGAATTAAATGGCACATCACTTGAATACATTTAGTTATCATCTGCAAATGAATGCCGTTTCTGGTTTCACCTCATTTGCATAACAATAGAAAAGGTAAATTACCCAAACTGGGCGATGTTCCAAATTATTCATACCCTTGGTGATCTATTGACTTTGTCAATCAGTATGAATCCAGTCCTTGCGATTAATGCTCGTAACAGTTTATTCACACTGTCACAATGCTTATGTAGGTCTCTACTGAGATATAAGGCCAATACTTGGTCTGTAATGGCCCAATCTCCTTGAAGATGTTGTCCACACATGCCATCACCTGGTCTTCAGGGGATTCGATGGATTTTAAGCAGATTTTGTGTTTGCAGGTGGTGTAGTTTTAGACGCCATGAGGATAGGACTATGATATTTATATTTTCGTTAATATTCCTTACATTTTAATGACAATTCTGTGTCTAAGTTGAAACTAGAATTTTCCAAGGGGTATGAATAATTTTCATCTCAATTAGCAATTTTTGTCATTTCCATTTCTATCAAAGAGAAAGTTAGAACGGAGAGGGGGTGGGGCAGGTGGAAAGACTAGGTGAGATAAAGAACAAAATCAACGGATAATTTTAATATGAATCTGCAGAATGAGTATGATATTTAGATATAATATTGCATTATTTTTTATACTTGGCATTTCAACATTTCATTAGATACCTTATGCAAAATTGATAATTTACTCATCGCAGTTATTTCAGTAACATAGTAAAACAATTTATGAAGTACAAGCAGAAAAAGATTAAGAGAGGGGGAACCAAAAGTGAGAGAAGAAAGGAAGAGAGGAAAGTGAGGGTAAAAGAGAACAGAGTAGTGGTATAAGAATGAGGTTAGGAGTCAGGGGGAACTTATGAAAAGGGAGAAACAAAGGAGAGCAGGAAAATGAATTGATAGAAGAAGGGCAAAAACAAAGAAAAACAAGGGAAGAGCGAACTAAACATAGAAAGCGAAGTAAAATTAAAGTACAGAGTATATCACTGAAACGTAGTTTAAACTCGGCCATTGCACAATCCTATTTATTTTGGCACTTTTATACAGACGTACTATGATGGGAAAGGGCTGAACTTCATACTGTTGGTTATATATTTTCCGTAATATACTATGATGTCATCTCAGTAATTCTAAAAGTTATTGATAAAGCTTGTGAAATAATATGTCATGAAGAGATGAGGAAGCACTATTTTTAATTACTGAAACCTTAATTTGAATATTTACATTGTTACAATCATAATGATACAGAATAGCATACAAAGAAAAAACTCTGTAGTACACAGAGCAAACTGGTGATGATGGGCATCTGCCTCCAAGGAAGTTTAAATAAATGCATGTTATTGTGGTTTTTTTGATAGACAATATTCCAAAAAACTCACCCAAAGCTGCACCAGATCGCTCAATTTAAATTTCAAAAATACAAAAATATCTCCGTTCGCCCTCGCTTGCGTGCGTTTTACGTTCCACGATACCCCACCCCTCCCCCGAAAAACAAGTATGTTTACGGGAACGGCCTTTGGTATGAAAGTTGCTGATCATACAACATTTAACTGAAAAAAAATAATAATTCAAGTCATATAAGTACTTCCCCCCTTTTTTCAATACTAGTTATGGTTCTGGGTATAGGCGCTGTCGGGAGGTAAAACATAAGAGACGAATGAATAAATGAATAATGAGTCGACCCTCGATCGCTAACATGTTGCCCCCCCCCCCCCCCCCTATTGAAAATTCCTGACTACGTCAGTGCCAATATCATTTAAACAAACGCCATAGATGTGGCCTGAAAAGAGGGTGTTTTAGAGATAGACATATACAAAAATAATTTTGAAATCATTAATGAGGCCACAGAAAATATTTGACTTTCTAACTTTCTAAATATAGACTATACGAGTACGTAGTATACGTGATAATTACCATGCATAGTAAATGTCTCCAGAATGTTAATATGATTAATAATACATTCTAAGCTTCTGTGAACTCTACTAAAAGGGTCCTCCGTACCGATTTGCAGAATGCTTTTTAACAGAGCATTTCTTTTTCGATAAATATCCACGCCATCGACATGATCCAGCAGAATCTTATCAAAAGAGGGCGTTTTAGAGAAAAATATATATAGATCATTTTTAAATCATTTATGAGGCCACAGAAAATATTTGACTTTCTTAAACTTTATCTGATGTAATTATTCATGCATTGCCTTAATTTCATTGCCATAGCAGCTTTTGTCGCTAAAATATTCACACTGTTAATTAAGCAGTTTGGTATTATTATATTTCCCCTTAAGTGTTATTGGTGACGCTAGGGAGAACACACATAGCTATTATTCCCCTTAACGGATCATCATTCCCCCTAAAGAAATAATAATTATTAGCAAGTATTATAATAGTAGTTTTTAATATCCCAGCTATATTTCAAAGTTCTTTATGATGTTATGCGTCAGTATTTATATTTAAAGAGGTTGGTAGTGGGAACAGTGCCTCTCGTGTTCCCTAAATTTATTCTCCCTTTTACGTTAACAATGATGTAACTGACTTTACATTGAAGTCTGTTTATTAGCTCGCTCTGCTCGATCGTATTCATAATTTGTGTAATGTCAGTAGCTTTGCGTTCATAGCACTACGCCATGCTTGAAACAAGTAGATAATTTTTGGATACTTTTCCCAACAATATGTGAAGAATTAGTAATCGTTATTTCGTAATTTTGTTGATACCCAAAATGTAACCAATAAAAAGAAATTTTCAAATCCCTCATAATAAGGGGTCGTATCCATGTTTTTCTATCTTGGGTATGATTTCCTTCAGCTATTCCTCTGAATATCATCTTCAATCTACGTCTTCCACTTGATATAGATTCACTTTTGACCAACAAAATGTTTCATAGACCAACATTAATGCTGAAAGAAAGAGTGGTCTTCAAAGGAAAAAATCAACAATTTAAAGCTCGCTCGCATTCCTGTCAATTTGATAGAACTGTGTCAGAAGTACCATGCCACAAGTGATGAGATATAAAACTACACTACTCTACTATCATGATACAGAAGTATGAATGGTGGCAGTAAAAGACGATAAAATCATGCTACAATAATTATATAATTATTATATTTTCAGACATAAACTATGTATACTGTAGCGCTCGCTCTCTCCGCTCGCTCGCATTCCTATCTTGAAGATCATCTGACAATGTAATAATTAATAAAATATAAACCGACAAGGACATTCTATATTATCATGGAGCATAAGTATCAATGATGGCAGTAAAATGATAAACAATCATGATATTTTTTAGAATCACGAATCAACAACATTCTGGTGGACTTGACCTTAAAGGGGAAGTCCCCACTTCCGGCGCCTATGACTACTACTACTACTACTACAACTAACACTATACAGCTACTACTCTTGTTGCTGCTGTATTCTGCTATACTACTCCTACTACTACTACTATTAACAATATACAGCTACTACTCTTGTTGCTGATGTATGCTGCTATACTACTATTACTACTACTACTTCTACTACTACATACAGTTCACAACAAAATTATTCATACCCCTTGGAAAATTCTAGTTTTTTGCATTTTTCCTAACAATGAATGGTTAACTGAATTTAATGGCACATCACTTGAATACATTGGGTTATCATCTGCAAATGAATGCCGTTTCTGGTTTCACCTGATTTGCATAACAATAGAAAAGGTAAATTATCCAAACTAGGCGATGTTCAAAATTATTCATACCCTTGGTGATCTATTGACTTTGTCAATCAGTATGAATCCAGTCCTTGCGATTAATGCTCGTAACAGTTTATTCACACTGTCACAATGCTTATGTAGGTCTCTACTGAGATATAAGGCCAATACTTGGTCTGTAATGGCCCAATCTCCTTGAAGATGTTGTCCACACATGCCATCACCTGGTCTTCAGGGGATTCGATGGATTTTAAGCAGATTTTGTGTTTGCAGGTGGTGTAGTTTTAGACGCCATGAGGATAGGACTATGATATTTATATTTTCGTTAATATTCCTTACATTTTAATGACAATTCTGTGTCTAAGTTGAAACTAGAATTTTCCAAGGGGTATGAATAATTTATCTCAATTAGCAATTTTCGTCATTTCCATTTCTATCAAAGAGAAAGTTAGAACGGAGAGGGGTGGGGCAGGTGGAAAGACTAGGTGAGATAAAGTACAAAATCAACGGATAATTTATGAATCTGCAGAATGAGTATGATATTCAGATATAATATTGCACTATTTTTTATACTTGGTATTTCAACATTTCATTAGATACCTTATGCAAAAGTGATAATTTACTCATCTCAGTTATTTCAGTAACATAGTAAAACAATTTATGAAGAACAAGCAGAAAAATATTAAGAGGTGGAACCAAAAGTGAGAGAAGAAAGGAAGAGAGGAAAGTGAGGGTAAAAGAGAACAGAGTAGTGGTATAAGAATGAGGTTAGGAGTCAGAGGGAACTTATGAAAAGGGAGAAACAAAGGAGAGCAGGAAAATGAATTGATAGAAGAAGGGCAAAAACAAAAAAAAAACAAGGGAAGAGCGAACTAAACATAGAAAGCGAAGTAAAATTAAAGTACAGAGTATATCACCGAAACGTAGTTTAAACTCGGCCATTGCACAATCCTATTTATTTTGGCACTTTTATACAGACGTACTATGATGGGAAAGGGCTGAACTTCATACTGTTGGTTATATATTTTCCGTAATATACTATGAGGTCATCTCAGTAATTCTCAAAGTTATTGATAAAGCTTGTGAAATAATATGTCATGAAGAGATGAGGAAGCACTATTTTTAATTACTGAAACCTTAATTTGAATACATGTATTTACATTGTTACAATCATAATGATACAGAATAGCATACAAAGAAAAAACTCTGTAGTACACAGAGCAAGCTGGTGATGATGGGCATCTGCCTCCAAGGAAGTTTAAATAAATGAATGTTATTGTGTTTTTTTTTGATAGACAATATTCCAAAAAACTCACCCAAAGCTGCACCAGATCGCTCAATTTAAATTTCAAAAATACAAAAATATCTCCGTTCGCCCTCGCTTGCGTGCGTTTTACGTTCCACGATACCCCCACCCCTCCCCCGAAAAACAAGTATGTTTACGGGAACGGCCTTTGGTATGAAAGTTGCTGATCATACAACATTTAACTGAAAAAAAATAATAATGCAAGTCATATAAGTACTTCCCCCCTTTTTTCAATACTAGTTATGGTTCTGGGTATAGGCGCTGTCGGGAGGTAAAACATAAGAGACGAATGAATAAATGAATAATGAGTCGACCCTCGATCGCTAACATGTTGTCCCCCCCCCCCCCCCTATTGAAAAATTCCTGACTACGTCAGTGCCAATATCATTTAAACAAACGCCATAGATGTGGCCTGAAAAGAGGGTGTTTTAGAGATAGACATATACAAAAATAATTTTGAAATCATTAATGAGGCCACAGAAAATATTTGACTTTCTAACTTTCTAAATATAGACTATACGAGTACGTAGTATACGTGATAATTACCATGCATAGTAAATGTCTCCAGAATGTTAATATGATTAATAATACATTCTAAGCTTCTGCGAACTCTACTAAAAGGGTCCTCCGTACCGATTTGCAGAATGCTTTTTAACAGAGCATTTCTTTTTCGATAAATATCCACGCCATCGACATGATCCAGCAGAATCTTATCAAAAGAGGGCGTTTTAGAGAAAAATATATATAGATCATTTTTAAATCATTTATGAGGCCACAGAAAATATTTGACTTTCTTAAACTTTATCTGATGTAATTATTCATGCATTGCCTTAATTTCATTGCCATAGCAGCTTTTGTCGCTAAAATATTCACACTGTTAATTAAGCAGTTTGGTATTATTATATTTTCCCTTAAGTGTTATTGGTGACGCTAGGGAGAACACACATAGCTATTATTCCCCTTAACGGATCATCATTCCCCCTAAAGAAATAATAATTATTAGCAAGTATTATAATAGTAGTTTTTAATATCCCAGCTATATTTCAAAGTTCTTTATGATGTTATGCGTCAGTATTTATATTTAAAGAGGTTGGTAGTGGGAACAGTGCCTCTCGTGTTCCCTAAATTTATTCCTCCTTTTACGTTAACAATGATGTAACTGACTTTAAATTGAAGTCTGTTTATTAGCTCGCTCCGCTCGATCGTATTCATAATTATATTAATTTGTGTAATGTCAGTAGCTTTGCGTTCATAGCACTACGCCATGCTTGAAACAAGTAGATAATTTTTGGATACTTTTCCCAACAATATGTGAAGAATTAGTAATCGTTATTTCGTAATTTTGTTGATAGCCAAAATGTAACCAATAAAAAGAAATTTTCAAATCCCTCATAACAAGGGGTCGTATCCATGTTTTTCTATCTTGGGTATGATTTCCTTCAGCTATTCCTCTGAATATCATCTTCAATCTACGTCTTCCACTTGATATAGATTCACTTTTGACCAACAAAATGTTTCATAGACCAACATTAATGCTGAAAGAAAGAGTGGTCTTCAAAGGAAAAAATCAACAATTTTAAAGCTCGCTCGCATTCCTGTCAATTTGATAGAACTGTGTCAGAAGTACCAAGCCACAAGTGATAAGATATAATACTACACTACTCTACTATCATGGTACAGAAGTATGAATGGTGGCAGTAAAAGACGATAAAATCATGCTACAATAATTATATAATTATTATATTTTCAGACTTAAACTATGTATACTGGAGCGCTCGCTCTCTCCGCTCGCTCGCATTCCTATCTTGAAGATCGTCTGACAATGTAATAATTAATAAAATATAAACCGACAAGGACATTCTATATTATCATGGAGCATAAGTATCAATGATGGCAGTAAAATGATAAACAATCATGATATTTTTTAGAATCACGAATCAACAACATTCTGGTGGACTTGACCTTAAAGGGGAAGTCCCCACTTCCGGCGCCTATGACTACTACTACTACTACTACAACTAACACTATACAGCTACTACTCTTATTGCTGCTGTATTCTGCTATACTACTACTACTACTACTACTACTATTAACAATATACAGCTACTACTATTGTTGCTGCTGTATGCTGCTATACTACTATTACTACTACTACTTCTACTACTACATACAGTTCACAACAAAATTATTCATACCCCTTGGAAAATTCTAGTTTTTTGCATTTTTCCTAATAGTCCAGTAGACGGTACCATATACCATGTACATGACCTGGAAAAGTTGTTAAGTACAAGGTTTTTTTGTTGATTTGTGTTCTAGATGGGTATTGAAGTAAATTCAGCTTGGTTGCCACCTTGGCAACCTTGAGCAATTTTTTTAATTAGCCTAATTAGCATAATCATCTAATTAGCATATGTGCAATAAGTAATATGTTGCTAATCTTAGTCCAGAAAGGCTGAAAACATGAATAATACAACTTTTCTAGGGGTTTTTATGACGAGGAATTCATTTATGACACCGGTTTTTATTTTTAAGTAATATAATTGTCGTGAATAGCATAATTAGCATAATTAGCTAATTAGCATATGTACAATATATGGACTTCTTTGCCATTGTTTATCCAGAAAACCTGAAAACATAAATAATTCAACTTTTCTAGGGTTTTCTATGACGAGGAATTCATTTATGACACCAGTTTTTATTTTTAAGTAATGCAATTGTCATAAATAGCATAATTAGCATAATGAGCTAATTAGCATATGTGCAATATATGGAATTCTTTGTCATTGTTTATCCAGAAAGCCTGAAAACATAAATAATACAACTTTTCTAGGGTTTTCTGTGACGAGGAATTCATTTATGAAACCAGTTTTTAATTTCAAGTAACACAATTGACGTAATTAGCATAATAAGCATAATGAGCTAATAATGAGCTAATTAGCATATGTGCAATATATGGAATTCTTTGCCATTGTTTATCCAGAAGTCGAAAACATGAATAATACATCTTTTCTAGGGTTTTCTATGATGAGGAATTCATTTATAACACCAGTTTTTATTTTATTTCCAAGTAATGCAATTGACGTAATTAGCATAATTAGCATATATGCAACAATAATAATATGATAATAATAATAATAATTCATAAAGTACAGAAATTATGTATATACTGGGCGTTTCAAAAAAAGGAAACCCAACTTTGCAAAATTCCTGTAAATGAACTATATGTTTACCAACAATGAAATCCATACCATATGAAAGAGTAATTCATATTTCCAATGGTAAGTTGTTGAGGTTTCCAGGGTCATGCATCATTGAACACCATTGTCTTCAACATTTTGTGCAAAAATCTAGTTGGTTTACTTTCTTGTAAAACACAATAGGCATGATGTTAAGGAGATGCCTTTTGTGAAATGGCCTGGTTGCTCCAATCCCCATTGCGCCTATTTTTCTTTTTCAAATTTGTGTAAATGAGATGTTATTCACCGGTGATTCAGGATTTTTGCTTTATGAAACCCTTTTCAGATAGAAATCAGTCTCGGTGAATTTTAACAAGGGTGCATGCCAAAAAACCAGTGCGAACCAAAAGGATTGCAATATCACTAAGAATTGCAAATCAAAAACAAAGAGTATAAATAAGGAAAATCAAAAACTCATGCGTGTGGTTGAAGATTTCACTTTGCTGATTTTCAAAATATTCAACTTTAGTTGAAAATTGACGGAGACCCCTGCAGCACTCAAGACAAACGAAGATGTTTTCTGTGTTCTCGGAAGATCTCACTTCCTCTTGGTCTTAAGGTTATGACTAACAACTCGTTCCGTGCTTTGCGAAGTTCATAAGACCCTTTGTTAAGGCGTAAAATTAATCATTATGAGATTTGCTTACTAACAAACAATTGGAATTTTGCACAGAATATTAGAGACAATGGTGTTCACTGATGCTTGACTGTGGAAACCTAAACATAAGTTACCATTGGAAAGCAAATTAAATTACTCTTTCATATGATATGAAGTTAAACTCCGGTAAATATTTAGTCCACTCGTATAATTTTCAAAGTACATTCTACTGTGCTGCTGAGCTCCTGATGTACTTATAACTAAGATGAGTCATTAAATGAAAAATATGTTTTATCTAAATATGTTTTTATCTGAAAATCCCCAATTTACAGTTGGGGATTTCCTGATTTCTAATGGTAAGTTGTTCCACAATTTGGGGACTGTGCAGACAAATGCTTGATCTCCTAAGGTTATTTTTGTTTTATATGATGGGGTTGGCAGTATTAAAGTATCTTGAGAACTGTGCAGGGTGAGGGTATGTTTGCAAGCTTTGAGTTGTAACAGATCTACAATATATTTAGGGGCTTGACCAATTAGAGCTTTATAGACAATCAACATGACTTTAAAAGATATTCTTTGTCACACTGGTAGCCAGTGCAGATCTCTCAAAACAGGGGTGATCCTTGAGAATTTTGGAGTATCCACAAATTAGTCTTGCACAAAGGTTTTGGACCCGCTGCAGTCGTCCTATTTGAGAGTCAGGGAGTCCATACAATAACCCATTACAATGATCTAACTTACTAGTGATGCATGCATGAGCAGTTGTTTTCATACTATCCTGATCAATGTATTTTCTAATATGTCTGATATTATATAAAATGCAATATGATGATATACATACATTGGTAATGTGTGCTTCCATATTCAAATGACTGTCAAAATGCACTACCAGATATCTAGCATTCATGGAGATATCCAATCGAAATTAAGTTTGGATACCGTTTAGATGTGCCAACGAGCAACAATTCAGTTTTACTGTCATTTAGCATGAGTTTGTTTTGCAGCATCCATTCACGTATATAACTGACCCATGCTTCTATGAGCGAGACGCTTTGCTCTTAAGCATATACATAGGGTCTAAATGACAAGTAAATCTGTCTGTCAACGGCGTAGCAGTGGCATTATACTCCAGGAAACTTATTGTTGACCTTGGTAAAGAGATTACCTGTGTACAGAGTAAATAACAGAGGGCCCAACCAAGAACCTTGTGGGACCCCGAAGGGCTCTAGAAAAGAATCAGAGACAGCATCATCAATCTTGATCTTTTGATGTCTATCTGTCAAATATGACTCAATCCATCTGAGAGCATCATCAATGTCAAAGCAGATCTTCAGCGTTTCCAATGAAAAAAAGGAAAACTGATCTATGGTATCAAATGCGCTATATAGGAGCAACATGTATTTGTCATTGTTTATCTACAAAGCCTGAAAACACCTTTTAAAGACAACAAATTAGTTAGTGAAAAGATATTCCATGCAGATGTAGTATAAGTAGCCCAATTAACATAATAAGTAAATTCGCATATTTGCATTTATTGATATAGTTAATCCAGAAAATTCTGGGATGACAGATTTAATTTGTATACATTTTTATTATGACCGACCATGTTGACACGAATAATAATTACCCTTATTAGCATAAATAGCATATTAATCAGGCAATTGCCTAGTGGCCTCTTGAATTTCTCTCTGACAGGACAAAATACGTAGGTATTCATTGTACCAGTGATAAGAGAATGAACAGTCATGACAGAGACCAGTAAGTTATTAAATATATAAAGAAAATGTTTGGGTCGACTGAAAGATGGTAATGATGGTAAAGTATATTTAGAATTTTGTTCTTTCGTTCTTTTTCTTCTTTGAGTTTATAGGTGTTTGGGACAGAATTAAGAGAATTAATGTATTGTCTTGGCATAGTACATGGCAGTCTAAGGTTTAGTGCTTCTACTCATATGCGTAGGGAATGAATTTACAAAGTTACAATCCTTTGCCACATTGAACATGGTTGCCCTCTGAGGTAAATATTGGTCATTATAAAAATGTAAACACATTAAATCTGTCATCCCAGAATTTTCTGGATTAACTGTATCAATAAATGCAAATATGAAAATTCATTTATTGCAACCTGTATTTTAATTAGGCTAATTATACTACATTTACATGGAACATCTCATAAACTAATTTGTTTTAAAATGTTGCATTGCACCATTTTTAGGCTTTCCAGATAATGACAAAGAAGTTTACATATTGCACATATGCTAATAATGCCATTTACGACAATTGCATTACTTAAAAATAAAGAATGGCATCATAAATGAATTCCTCGTCATAGAAAACCCTAGAAAAATTGAATTATTTATGTTTTCAGGTTTTCTGGATAAACAATGGCAAAGAAGTCCATATATTGCACATATGCTAATTAGCTAATTATGCTATTTATGACAATTGCATTACTTAAAAATAAAAACTGGTGTCATAAATGAATTCCTCGTCATAGAAAACCCTAGAAAAGTTGAATTATTTTTGTTTTCAGGCTTCCTGGATAAACAATGACAAAGAAGTCCATAATATTGCTTAAGCTTATATTGCACATATGCTAATTAGCTCATTATGCTAATTATGCTATTCACGACAATTACATTACTTAAAAATAAAAAATGGCGTCATAAATGAATTCCTCGTCATAGAAAACCCTAGAAAAGTTGAATTATTTATGTTTTCAGGTTTTCTGGATAAACAATGGCAAAGAAGTCCATATATTGTACATAATTATGCTAATTAGCTAATTATGCTAATTATGCTATTTATGACAATTGCATTACTTAAAAATAAAAACTGGTGTCATAAATGAATTCCTCGTCATAGAAAACCCTAGAAAAGTTGAATTATTTATGTTTTCAGGTTTTCTGGATAAACAATGGCAAAGAAGTCCATATATTGTACATAATTATGCTAATTAGCTAATTATGCTAATTATGCTATTTATGACAATTGCATTACTTAAAAATAAAAACTGGTGTCATAAATGAATTCCTCGTCATAGAAAACCCTAGAAAAGTTGAATTATTTATGTTTTCAGGTTTTCTGGATAAACAATGGCAAAGAAGTCCATATATTGTACATATGCTAATTAGCTAATTATGCTAATTATGCTATTCACGACAATTATACTACTTTAAAAAAAAACCCGATGTCATAAATGAATTCCTCGTCATAGAAAACCCCTAGAAAAGTTGTATTATTTATATTTTCAGGCTTTCTGGGTTAAGATTAGCAACATATTATATATTGCATATATGCTAATTAGATGATTATGCTAATTAGGCTAATTAAAAAAATTGCTCAAGGTTGCCAAGGTGGCAACCAAGCTGAATTTACCTCAATACCCATCTAGAATACGAATCAACAAAAAAACCTTGTACTTAACAACTTTTCCAGGTCTCAAAAACTTCTGCTGGACTATAACAATGAATGGTTAACTGAGTTTAATGGCACATCACTTGAATACATTTAGTTATCATCTGCAAATGAATGCCGTTTCTGGTTTCACCTCATTTGCATAACAATAGAAAAGGTAAATTATCCAAACTAGGCGATGTTCAAAATTATTCATACCCTTGGTGATCTATTGACTTTGTCAATCAGTATGAATCCAGTCCTTGCGATTAATGCTCGTAACAGTTTCTTCACACTGTCCCAATGCTTATGTAGGTCTCTACTGAGATATCAGGCCATACCTGGTCTGTAATGGCCCAATCTCCTTGAAGATGTTGTCCACCCATGCCATCACCTGGTCTTCAGGGGATTCGATGGATTTTAAGCAGATTTTGTGTTTGCAGGTGGTGTAGTTTTAGACGCAATGAGGATAGGATTATGATATTGATATTTTCGTTAATATTCCTTACATTTTAATGACAATTCTGTGTCTAAGTTGAAACTAGAATTTTCCAAGGGGTATGAATAATTTTCATCTCAATTAGCAATTTTCGTCATTTCCATTTCTATCAAAGAGAAAGTTAGAACGGAGAGGGGGTGGGGCAGGTGGAAAGACTAGGTGAGATAAAGAACAAAATCAACGGATAATTTATGAATCTGCAGAATGAGTATGATATTCAGATATAATATTGCACTATTTTTTATACTTGGCATTTCAACATTTCATTAGATACCTTATGCAAAATTGATAATTTACTCATCACAGTTATTTCAGTAACATAGTCAAACAATTTATGAAGTACAAGCAGAAAAAGATTAAGAGGTGGAACCAAAAGTGAGAGAAGAAAGGAAGAGAGGAAAGCGAGGGTAAAAGAGAACAGAGTAGTGGTATAATAATGAGGTTAGGAGTCAGGGGGAACTTATGAAAAGGGAGAAACAAAGGAGAGCAGGAAAATGAATTGATAGAAGAAGGGCAAAAACAAAGAAAAACAAGGGAAGAGCGAACTAAACATAGAAAGCGAAGTAAAATTAAAGTACAGAGTATATCACCGAAACGTAGTTTAAACTCGGCCATTGCACAATCCTATTTATTTTGGCACTTTTATACAGACGTACTATGATGGGAAAGGGCTGAACTTCATACTGTTGGTTATATATTTTCCGTAATATACTATGAGGTCATCTCAGTAATTCTCAAAGTTATTGATAAAGCTTGTGAAATAATATGTCATGAAGAGATGAGGAAGCACTATTTTTAATTACTGAAACCTTAATTTGAATATTTACATTGTTACAATCATAATGATACAGAATAGCATACAAAGAAAAAACTCTGTAGTACACAGAGCAAGGAAGTTTAAATAAATGAATGTTATTGTGTTTTTTTTTTGATAGACAATATTCCAAAAAACTCACCCAAAGCTGCACCAGATCGCTCAATTTAAATTTCAAAAATACAAATATATCTCCGTTCGCCCTCGCTTGCGTGCGTTTTACGTTCCACGATACCCCCACCCCTCCCCCGAAAAAAGGATGTTTACGGGAACGGCCTTTGGTATGAAAATTGCTGATCATACAACATTTAACTGAAAAAAAAATAATAATTCAAGTCATATAAGTACTTCCCCCCTCTTTTCAATACTAATTATGGTTCTGGGTATAGGCGCTGTCGGGAGGTAAAACATAAGAGACGAATGAATAAATGAATAATGAGTTGACCCTCGATCGCTAACATGTTGCCCCCCCCCCCCCTATTGAAAATTCCTGACTACGTCAGTGCCAATATCATTTAACAAACGCCATAGATGTTGCCTGAAAAGAGGGTGTTTTAGAGATAGACATATACAAAAATAATGTTGAAATCATTAATGAGGCCACAGAAAATATTTGACTTTCTAACTTTCTAAATATAGACTATACGAGTACGTAGTATACGTGATAATTACCATGCATAGTAAATGTCTCCAGAATGTTAATATGATTAATAATACATTCTAAGCTTCTGCGAACTCTACTAAAAGGGTCCTCCGTACCGATTTGCAGAATGCTTTTTAACAGAGCATTTCTTTTTCGATAAATATCCACGCCATCGACATGATCCAGCAGAATCTTATCAAAAGAGGGCGTTTTAGAGAAAAATATATATAGATCATTTTTAAATCATTTATGAGGCCACAGAAAATATTTGACTTTCTTAAACTTTATCTGATGTAATTATTCATGCATTGCCTTAATTTCATTGCCATAGCAGCTTTTGTCGCTAAAATATTCACACTGTTAATTAAGCAGTTTGGTATTATTATATTTCCCCTTAAGTGTTATTGGTGACGCTAGGGAGAACACACATAGCTATTATTCCCCTTAACGGATCATCATTCCCCTAAAGAAATAATAATTATTAGCAAGTATTATAATAGTAGTTTTTAATATCCCAGCTATATTTCACAGTTCTTTATGATGTTATGCGTCAGTATTTATATTTAAAGAGGTTGGTAGTGGGAACAGTGCCTCTCGTGTTCCCTAAATTTATTCCTCCTTTTACGTTAACAATGATGTAACTGACTTTAAATTGAAGTCTGTTTATTAGCTCGCTCCGCTCGATCGTGTTCATAATTATATTAATTTGTGTAATGTCAGTAGCTTTGCGTTCATAGCACTACGCCATGCTTGAAACAAGTAGATAATTTTTGGATACTTTTCCCAACAATATGTGAAGAATTAGTAATCGTTATTTCGTAATTTTGTTGATAGCCAAAATGTAACCAATAAAAAGAAATTTTCAAATCCCTCATAACAAGGGGTCGTATCCATGTTTTTCTATCTTGGGTATGATTTCCTTCAGCTATTCCTCTGAATATCATCTTCAATCTACGTCTTCCACTTGATATAGATTCACTTTTGACCAACAAAATGTTTCATAGACCAACATTAATGCTGAAAGAAAGAGTGGTCTTCAAAGGAAAAAATCAACAATTTTAAAGCTCGCTCGCATTCCTGTCAATTTGATAGAACTGTGTCAGAAGTACCATGCCACAAGTGATAAGATATAATACTACACTACTCTACTATCATGGTACAGAAGTATGAATGGTGGCAGTAAAAGACGATAAAATCATGCTACAATAATTATATAATTATTATATTTTCAGACTTAAACTATGTATACTGGAGCGCTCGCTCTCTCCGCTCGCTCGCATTCCTATCTTGAAGATCGTCTGACAATGTAATAATTAATAAAATATAAACCGACAAGGACATTCTATATTATCATGGAGCATAAGTATCAATGATGGCAGTAAAATGATAAACAATCATGATATTTTTTAGAATCACGAATCAACAACATTCTGGTGGACTTGACCTTAAAGGGGAAGTCCCCACTTCCGGCGCCTATGACTACTACTACTACTACTACAACTAACACTATACAGCTACTACTCTTATTGCTGCAGTATTCTGCTATACTACTACTACTACTACTACTACTATTAACAATATACAGCTACTACTATTGTTGCTGCTGTATGCTGCTATACTACTATTACTACTACTACTTCTACTACTACATACAGTTCACAACAAAATTATTCATACCCCTTGGAAAATTCTAGTTTTTTGCATTTTTCCTAACAATGAATGGTTAACTGAGTTTAATGGCACATCACTTGAATACATTTAGTTATCATCTGCAAATGAATGCCGTTTCTGGTTTCACCTCATTTGCATAACAATAGAAAAGGTAAATTATCCAAACTAGGCGATGTTCAAAATTATTCATACCCTTGGTGATCTATTGACTTTGTCAATCAGTATGAATCCAGTCCTTGCGATTAATGCTCGTAACAGTTTCTTCACACTGTCCCAATGCTTATGTAGGTCTCTACTGAGATATCAGGCCATACCTGGTCTGTAATGGCTCAATCTCCTTGAAGATGTTGTCCACCCATGCCATCACCTGGTCTTCAGGGGATTCAATGGATTTTAAGCAGATTTTGTGTTTGCAGGTGGTGTAGTTTTAGACGCAATGAGGATAGGATTATGATATTGATATTTTCGTTAATATTCCTTACATTTTAATGACAATTCTGTGTCTAAGTTGAAACTAGAATTTTCCAAGGGGTATGAATAATTTTCATCTCAATTAGCAATTTTCGTCATTTCCATTTCTATCAAAGAGAAAGTTAGAACGGAGAGGGGGTGGGGCAGGTGGAAAGACTAGGTGAGATAAAGAACAAAATCAACGGATAATTTATGAATCTGCAGAATGAGTATGATATTCAGATATAATATTGCACTATTTTTTATACTTGGCATTTCAACATTTCATTAGATACCTTATGCAAAATTGATAATTTACTCATCACAGTTATTTCAGTAACATAGTAAAACAATTTATGAAGTACAAGCAGAAAAAGATTAAGAGGTGGAACCAAAAGTGAGAGAAGAAAGGAAGAGAGGAAAGCGAGGGTAAAAGAGAACAGAGTAGTGGTATAATAATGAGGTTAGGAGTCAGGGGGAACTTATGAAAAGGGAGAAACAAAGGAGAGCAGGAAAATGAATTGATAGAAGAAGGGCAAAAACAAAGAAAAACAAGGGAAGAGCGAACTAAACATAGAAAGCGAAGTAAAATTAAAGTACAGAGTATATCACCGAAACGTAGTTTAAACTCGGCCATTGCACAATCCTATTTATTTTGGCACTTTTATACAGACGTACTATGATGGGAAAGGGCTGAACTTCATACTGTTGGTTATATATTTTCCGTAATATACTATGAGGTCATCTCAGTAATTCTCAAAGTTATTGATAAAGCTTGTGAAATAATATGTCATGAAGAGATGAGGAAGCACTATTTTTAATTACTGAAACCTTAATTTGAATATTTACATTGTTACAATCATAATGATACAGAATAGCATACAAAGAAAAAACTCTGTAGTACACAGAGCAAGGAAGTTTAAATAAATGAATGTTATTGTGTTTTTTTTTGATAGACAATATTCCAAAAAAATCACCCAAAGCTGCACCAGATCGCTCAATTTAAATTTCAAAAATACAAATATATCTCCGTTCGCCCTCGCTTGCGTGCGTTTTACGTTCCACGATACCCCCACCCCTCCCCCGAAAAAAGGATGTTTACGGGAACGGCCTTTGGTATGAAAATTGCTGATCATACAACATTTAACTGAAAAAAAATAATAATTCAAGTCATATAAGTACTTCCCCCCCTTTTTCAATACTAATTATGGTTCTGGGTATAGGCGCTGTCGGGAGGTAAAACATAAGAGACGAATGAATAAATGAATAATGAGTTGACCCTCGATCGCTAACATGTTGCCCCCCCCCCCCCCCCTATTGAAAATTCCTGACTACGTCAGTGCCAATATCATTTAAACAAACGCCATAGATGTTGCCTGAAAAGAGGGTGTTTTAGAGATAGACATATACAAAAATAATGTTGAAATCATTAATGAGGCCACAGAAAATATTTGACTTTCTAACTTTCTAAATATAGACTATACGAGTACGTAGTATACGTGATAATTACCATGCATAGTAAATGTCTCCAGAATGTTAATATGATTAATAATACATTCTAAGCTTCTGCGAACTCTACTAAAAGGGTCCTCCGTACCGATTTGCAGAATGCTTTTTAACAGAGCATTTCTTTTTCGATAAATATCCACGCCATCGACATGATCCAGCAGAATCTTATCAAAAGAGGGCGTTTTAGAGATAAATATATAGATCATTCTGATCCGGCAAAGGTTTCGAGGTTCAAGCCCCAACTGGGTCACGTCTTCCGGATGGTGACGTTAAAGGTCGGTCCCAGACGTAAATAATCATATATGATTGATACAAGCCTGTAAAATTCAAACACACACACACATACCCCAGCAGCAATAGAAAATTCCTTTCTCCAGGTGCCTGACTAATAATACACGTGAACAAAATATGATATCTACAAAGACAATACTTAACGTGAAAACTATACCCTGTATTGACTGTGATTTTCATAAACTTTATCTGATGCAATTATATATACATTGCCCGAATTTCATTCCCATAGGAGCTTTTGTCGCTAAAATGTTTAGATTTGTGTTAATTGAGCAATAAGGTTTTTTGAACGACAAGGATTAAGCAAGGAACTTTTGTTTGCTGCAAGCATACATTTCGCATCTGTGACGTCATTGTGGAGAACTTTCCATTGGTTTTGTTCACAGAATTTTACATTTTTGTTAAGTTTTATGAAAAGTGAAAATTCTTCTGACTTATTGTTTGACAATGGTTGCATAAAATCTGCAAGCACTTCTGAAAGAACAGTGACGATTCCTAATTCCACATTTCGTTTAAATAAAAAAATGTGATATCCTGTGTATAAAACCAATGGAGAGTTCTCCACAATGACATCGCCGTGACAGCTTCTGGCGGAGTTGCCAACTCAAGGATCTGCTCTTCTACTGGACAAAAAGTTCCCCGATCTTGTCAAGGGAATTGTAGCTGACATGGTGACAAGCCACTTGAATGATCTACAACAAAAAGCTGAAGAAAATGAAGGGGACATCATGAAGTTGGAGATTGATCTTGAATGGAAGAGCACTGAAATAACTGATCTAAAAAAGACTGGAAATGGCGAACAAAAAAGGTGAAGGCAAATTAGATGAAATACATGTATGATGATCTCCACCAGTATAGGAGAAGAAATAGCCTGATGATATGTATAAAGGAGACCAAGGAAGAGAACACAAGAGATCGTGCTTAATGTGTCCAAATATTCAGTTTTTATTGCAACTAAAGATAGGATTGGTACAAAGTAAAATAAAACATTAAAAATATGTATTATTACAATATTGATGCAGTTGATGTCAATATTATATCGAAGATTAATACACCAAAATAATCAGCAATCAGTTTTGAGTAGAAATGAATAAAGAATAAGTAATGAAGATTGAGCAGGTATGTATTGTTCTAGTTGTTCTAATTTCTTATACACAATAAATTTACTTTGAAATTTAAAGTACACATGCCATTTTTAGACTATAGTATTATGTTCTGAATAGAAGTCTTTTTAATTCAATATAATTGCAAAACTATTCTGAACAAGAACAAGCTTCCTTACAGAAAATGTCATTAAAAAACAAAAGAAAATCTAAGTTGCATTTTCCTTATCTCTGAACTGGAATATACTGGTAACTGAAGTGCCACAAACTTTTTTAGAGATCAGCTGTCATTTGAACATCAGAAAGGTTTTACCAGGTTTAACCAGGCAGAATCTTATCAAAACAGGGCGTCAGAGATAGATATAAAGATCATTTTTGAGTTATCTATGACAAATTATTTGACTTTCTTAAACTTTATCTGATGTAATTATTCATGCATTGCCTTAATTTCATTGCCATAGCAGCTTTTGTCGCTAAAATATTCACACTGTTAATTAAGCAGTTTGGTATTATTATATTTCCCCTTAAGTGTTATTGGTGACGCTAGGAGAACACACATAGCTATTATTCCCCTTAACGGATCATCATTCCCCCTAAAGAAATAATAATTATTAGCAAGTATTATAATAGTAGTATTTTATATTCCAGTTATATTTCAGTTGTTTATGATGCTATGCGTCAGTATTATTTTTTTATATTTAAAAAGGTTGGTAGTGGGGACAGTGCCTCTCGTGTTCTCTCAATTTACTCTCGCTTCTACATTAAAAATTATGTAACCGACTTTAAATCGAAGCCTACCGTCATCGGAATACAGCTTTTAATGTTCGCTTGCTGGACTTTGAAAGACAAACATAAAACCAAACAATTACTGTAACAGAACAACATATAGTTTTAGCAAGTCTTGACGAATAACTTTCCAAAGATAGACTAAGAGTACGTAGTATACACAGTGGAGTAATAGCCGGAGGTAGGGGGCAGACTGCCCCTAAAGAATTTCAACGGGAAATTCAACTTATACCACCGGGAAAATTAAAATGAACATTTTAACATCAGAAAGGTTTAACAGTATATGAGGCTTGAAAGTACTTAATTATGCGTATGTCAGAAAACTTTTTTTTGTCAAATGTCAGGTGTAGTATACTCATAAAATATTAGATATATTTTATTATGACAGCATGTATATGTAACAACTGGCATTGTTTGTGATTAAGTGATATGTTTTTGTAGGTGAGTTAGCAAAAGCACACTGTAGCTGCAGGGGTATCTGCATTGATTATTCCTCTATGGATGAAATGTTTACACTAGTTTAATCCAATTCAATACCATACAATATAATACAACATGTTTACACTAGTGGAATTGGAACTTTGTTTCCATTTTTACTGATAGAATTTACTAGATGTATAGTGCTGCGGTGATCGAGTACATTATTTACCAACCCCACCCCGTCCGATAGCACACCTATTCAAGTGTGGTCCATACGGGATAGATGGGGCCATGGGGTAAATCAAACCTGCCGGTGTGTGTAAGGCTGTGTGTGTGCGTGTGAGATGGGGGAAGGGGTCCCCCGTCTCACATGTCTCACATCTAAGCTTTAATATCTTTATCACGTACACCAATGGAATTTCATTGGGGGGGGGGGGGGGGGTGAACCCGCCCAGAGGGTTAAGCTGACAACCATAATGTTACATGTGGTCCAAGCAACTCTGAGGGGTTAAACCTTTTGGGTGAAATGGGGTAAATTTAGTAGTTGCAGGCACTCTGCCTAATACTGTAGAACATGAATCAAACAAGAACCTTTGTACTCATGGATTTGTCCAGGTCCCAAAGATTTTTACAGCCTATATTAATTGTAGGACGTGGGCAGATTCAGTACCTGCAAGCTTATGGCACGATACGGCAGTAATGAGCTACATGGCGAATTCTCCCAAAAGTCAGCTGCAGCTTGCTGCCCCATGAGAGACTGCATTTACATGTATTCCAGTTATGATAATGATATTTCATTCAAGTTCATAAAATCTTTAAAAGCTAACATATTTACAAAAATTAACAGTATTTAAAATTGTAGTAATGCTGGAATGTTACAATATTGATTCAATTGAAAAAATGTCACAAATTCAACTTACAACTGTTTAATGTAATATAGTATTCCAAAGTTTGATCTAATGATAGCCTCATAACTATCTCTTTTAAGCTCTTGATTGAATCATGTTAAATTAGAACAAGTGGAATGTCCCTGGCAGTCTCGCATGCATTACTCAATCAATATAGCAGCAGTGGTGACCTTGTAACATTGAAATATCAAACATTTGCTGCTAAGCATCTTATACCAGTTTCATAAAATGTAATCAAATACTTTTGTAACATTGATATTTATCACAGTTCATTGATCCCATGTCACCTTTGACCTTGTCCAACTGACGTGAAATTACTTATACAATCCCTGATACTTGATCACTATTATTAATATTATCCAAAATTGATCGGAGACTATACTTACTTTGGATAAGTTTTCCATGGTGATAGAATAAAACGGTCAAATTTCTTTGACCCAAAATGACATTTGACCTCAATTAGTGACCTGAAACTCATGACAACAATCACTAACACTTGATTACCATAATGTCCAGGATTCGTGAAATATGTCCTTACACTGTCAAATATTTTAAAAAGATTACAGGTTGAGATCTTTTATGTTGACGACGATCAATGCCTTCGGCCGTTCTCCTATGCAGGTGAGACATAAATGGCGATTCCAAATGTTCAAGGAGGCGTCAAATGAAATTTCATTCAAGTTCATAAAATCTTTAGAAGATAACATATTTACACAACAGTATTCAAATCTGTTGGACTAGACGCTCATCTGAGTTTCGCAACTTCACTTTTGTGCTCAGAAGGGGCAGGGGGTACAAATTCTGGATCTTGACATTTAAACATATAAGCATGCTCAATGTACGTTTATATCCGGAATTGAAACAACATCTAGCACATATCTGTAAATTATCTCTGGGGCCCATTGGGATCGCCCACATGCGCGCCATGTAAACCATTTGAAATATGTTGTATTTACCAGGAATAAATTTTATTCCTATAAATTGTCTGCCTAGGCCCAACTCTTCAACTGATTGCCCCGTGCATGGACCCTCTGCACACATCCCCACGGTGTAATGTGTAGCATTACAATTTTGAATTCCTTACCAATAAAGAAGAATCCTACAAAATTTGGTTCAAATCCGACCATCTGATTCCAATCAAAACGTCAACATCAATACATAATCACTATATCCTCTTTACTTTGAACTGCATAAATTTTGAGTAAATGCCAGAAACATGACACTTAATTAATCTAGCAGAATAGCTCAATCAAATAATGTACTTCTGAAGCATCATTGCATTTGTTCATTGCCTGGATACATTCGGTAGATTACATTCTCTTTGATTCCTCATGAGAACATTTAATTTGCATTCCACGCTCCAGTGGTATAACTCCTTACTTCTCGTAAGAGTTGGAAAAATAAAAAATATAAAACCTTGGGATTACAATCTACCTACATAATATGTATGTGCAGAAGTACCTTAAAAGATTCAGAAAAAGTAAATCAGCACTAACACTATTCTACATCTTCAAACACTTACATGTACAGTGAAAACGGGAGTACTAGTTTCTTGTACATCAGTATGAAAGTCTTTCCATTGTAAGACCAGTGGGATCTTTTTATAGACATGGATTAGCTCCCTATTTCCTGCACGTAACAAATAAATGTCATGCAAACCAACTTGATGTCCATAAAATTGCATTTTGAAATCTTGAAATATATTCTGGCTAAATCTAATCTCAAATTCTAACTACAACAAGCATTGCCTAAATGTGTAGACCATAAATAATTACAATCTTAATTATTTTTATGGATAAGAATTTGAAGTTCTTATTCTGCCTAAGATACTGAATGAAATTCTTTCAGCTTGACATATCCATATGAACTCCTGTTTGATTCCCTAGGAAATTGTTAATTTATTCATATGAATTTTGCTTGTTCTAGATTTATTAAAAGAACAATTTTCCACAGGGGAATCCCTATAGACCGAATGTTCTATAGGACTCCGCCACATTTTTACCTGGGGGCCGAGAGACTCATTTTGACGCGAGACCAGTGGCGAATCTTGTGAAACCCGGCCTGCACCAACCAAGCATGTGTGCGTTGGGTTGATATTAACAGAGTTAATATGCAGTGAATGAACATGTGCACATGAACAAACAGACTCGGCACGACGAAAGGAACATTTATAATGCAGGTCGGCTACTGATGACTTGTAAGTTGTCTGATGAAAATATAAACGTATATGAGACTGGTGTGGTTCATCTAGAGTTCTTATTCTGTTAGTTTCTTGACCATTTTTTCACGTTTCATTTTTTCATTCATTATTTTAGACCTTATGACCATCCAGTCTCTGATTGGGAAATTGGGATTCTGCTTCAAAAATGTGTCCACTTCCTGTTTACCTGTTTAACATGAATGAAAATAAGTCTTGATTACATTTTGAGTCATGGTGCTAAAGATCATATCATATCAATGGAGGATGTGTCTTTTCTTGCCTTTCTGTAGTAGTTAATTTGTTTCCACAAAAATTAAAAATATACGTTTTTAATTCAAATCAAATTTGAAGTGTAGTAATAAGAAAAGACTAGATTTCAGAGTCACCATATCAATCTATTCATGCCTGGAAGTGTAGTGCTTTTACCACTGCAATTCATATGAGTGCAAATATATGTTTGAGGAACACCAGATGATGTTTTTTTTTGTTATAAATCAAGGTTATTATTTAAAAAAAATTTAGTCCGCGCATCACGAGGTTGAGATGCCAACATATTAATTGTGAAAAGAGGGAAAAGGCAGCAAATGCACATGCAGACCTCAAGACACTAAACATAAACATCAATTGGAAACTCAACCCATTTGTCCGTGCACGTAATTGGACTCACAGACATTAAACATTCATAAGTTCACCAAATACAGTCAACTCCGGCTAACTCGATCTCATCGGGACTGAGGAAATTGCGTCGACAAAGCCGAAAATCCGCCTGCCGAAAATCCGCGCAAGCCGACTTCAAATCAACTTTCATGACTGTATTCAAAAACATGATAAAGGAGACTGGTATGGCCAATAACTGCATGTGTTGAATGCGCTATGCTACACATGGAGAAATTGCATTGCGCAACGCCAATGAATGCAAGAGAAATTGACATGTATGTAAACAAAACGATGAGTGGCATGCGCACATGGTCGTGGCCATTGCAGATTTCTTACGACCAATGCCCAAACGCATGGCAGTGCGATAACACACATTCCAAAACGACTTATGCGAACGAATGTGCGCATGTTATTTTGAAACGGACCAAGGAATTGCATCGAGATAAATGAAAAATCGATTTATACGGAATCGAATAAAGCGGAGATTATAACACACGTATGTCTATGGAGAAAAATCAGGACTTTTTTTTTCTCATCGAGATGCAAACTCGACTTTAGCGGAGTCGAGTTAGCCGGAGTTGACTATACTTGTCCTTACCTGGAAGCTTTTTGCTGGATTCTCCAATTAGGAATTTCTGGAAATATTCACATGTTTTCTTTTTGCATTCCACGCTCCAGTGTGTATAACTCCTTACTCCTATTAAGAGTTAGAAAAATAAAAATATAAAACCTTGGGATTACAATCTACCTACATAATATGTATGTGCAGAAGTACCTTAAAAGATTCAGAAAAAGTAAATCAGCACTAACACTATTCTACATCTTCAAACACTTACATGTACAGTGAAAACGGGAGTACTAGTTTCTTGTACATCAGTATGAAAGTCTTTCCATTGTAAGACCAGTGGGATCTTTTTATAGACATGGATTAGCTCCCTATTTCCTGCACGTAACAAATAAATGTCATGCAAACCAACTTGATGTCCATAAAATTGCATTTTGAAATCTTTAAAAATATTTACTAATTCTGGCTATAAAAACTAATCTCATATTCTCACTACAACAAGCATTGCCTAAATGTGTAGACCATAAATGATTACAATCTTAATTGTTTTTATAGATAAGAATTTGAAGTTCTTATTCTGCATAAGATACTGAATGAAATTCTTTCAGCTTGACATCCATATGAATTCCTGTTTGTTTCCTCAGGAAATTGTTAATTTATTCATATGAATAATTAAAAGAACAATTTTTCCTTGAGGGGATCCCTATAGACCGAAGGCTTGATAGGACTCTGACACATTTTTACCCGGGGCCCCCCAAAATACTCATTTTGGCCCCCCTGTCCCAAAACCAGACTCAAACACACATTCGCCCCGCCTCCTCCAATGTTTTCAGCGCACCAACACCCCTCCCCCCCCCCCCCGGCTCATCAGCAATGTTTTAGCGCCCCCTAAATTCCATTTTTGGCCCCCATTCCCATTTTATGCCCCCCAATTATCAGCATTTTTTGTCGCTCCCATCCCGATTTGACGTCCCCATTTTATGGGGAGGGGGGGGGGGCAGTGCCCCATTTACTCCACTGAATATCAATACAAAGATTTGTGGATTTTTAGGCAATGGTATAGACACTATGTTAGGAACAGTCTAATATCTTCCTTCTCCCTTTTCAAAACCGAACAAGATGAGTGAGAGGGGGGAGGGGGGGGGGGCATGACGAGTGGCAACATTTTCATCGCAGTTAAGAATTTTAGTTTAGGAGTAATGATTGAAAAACATTTGGTGATGATAGTGTTATAAATAAAAACATTACATTTTGACTCAAAATGGCCACCAATGAATGAATTCCTTTTTTTACCCTGTAATCTTTGGTCTATGGGACCTTCGGTTTATAGAACCTTAGGTCTTTAGGGCTGTAACCATTTTCCAACTAGCAAGTTGCTTTTGTCGTCAGGGTGAATATCATGATTGAGAACAAGCATGTGACAAAACTGGACAAAGAATAAGAAAGTTTGTAATTCTTGCTCTATGGGCGGTGCCATTCTGCACTTCTGGTCATGTGATTATCACCTCATTTCTGAACAATTCTCTTTAGGTATTGAACATAAAATTTCAATAATTTTTAATTTTGCATTTTATAAATACCACAAGATTCTTGAGTACATTAAATTATGTGCAGATAGACAATATTGCTTTACATGTCTTGAGGTCGAAAACAACAAAAAGTGGAGATTTATGACATATCTTGTACCCTCTATGGATAGTTGAGCACTCAGACATGAGGTCATAATCACATGACCAGAAGTGCGAAATGGCGGCACCCATAGAGCAGAAATCACAAACTTAGAAATTTTATAACTTTCTTATTCTTTTTCGATTTTATTGAAATCTTTACTTGTTTGTTCTTATGATATTCAACTTGACTACAAAAGCAAATTACCATTGGGCAAATTAAGAACAGTAGATCGTACATAAATTAGGGGTCTGAGGTGTACATACAAAAAGCTTCATTTAGGTTAACCCTTTAGCACTCATACCGGCCCTTCCTATTACGCAGGCCTGTATTACGTCTCCTCAAACTCCCCGTACCCACTCTTCCTATTACTACTCAAACAGACTGTCCATTTTTTACACACTCTACTATCCCAAATAGACATATTACAGAGCTACAATTGTGTTCATGCTATCAAATGGGTCTCTGCACTAAACGTCCATATACATGTAGAGTACATGCTTCATGTTGAACATTTTCAAGATATTTTCATATGAACCCAGTGATGCATAGCTAACAGTGGGTAAACAAGGCTGTGCTAGTTGATCTTGTAAGATACCTTACATTGTCGGTGGAAGAGGGTCGAAAATAATCCTTAGTTTAAAGATTGTTTCAACTTTTTCCTAACACTGCCCATTAGACAGGGTGATATCGACGTCAATGTCAGAAGTATGTACCTCTTTTAGATATTTTCAAATGAGTTTTATATCACATTTTCATCACAGCTAGTTTTCACGGCTTCGAGCATTACTTTAACACAAAAAAATAATGTGGGACTGGACAGGTCAGTGCTACAATTATTCTGATTTCTGATATTCTGATAATACTAGCCCACTTTTATAACTATTACAACAGCTTATTTTAATATCAAGTATCCATTAATATTCCTCAAGATGTGTAACTGATGAAATATGGCCATGTCATTAGGAAATGTTTTGTTTTCCCAAGTTTTTCGATTGACGAAGTAGCTCAATTTTGATGATGTCGACTGGTCAATGACGATGACGGTGACACATAAATATATTAAGGAAGGAGGGCTACTTTGCTTGCCACTAATGGATAAATGACCCACCATGTTATTCACCATCTTCTATACTACTCCAAAATAAACATCACTTGTACAGGACTCAACATTAGCAGTGGCCCGGGGCACCCAAAATTTGGGTTCGGTCCACCAGATCTAAATCAAATATTGATTCTGGCGGCCCGATCAGGCAACCCAAATTTTGCCAAGAATGTACATAAACTATGGTTTTTCTTTGTTCCAGGCCTCCACATTCCATCACTATGAACAGAAGGGACAAAGGATTTTGGACAAAGTAAACAACTTCATTCAAGCATTCACAATAGCTAGATACACACAAAAGAAATTTCCTTCACTCTTATTCTGCGGAGAAATGTCAATCACGTATCGCACACTGAATAGGGAAGCTACTTTCTTTTGTGTTCATGAAGGTATTGTGAAGACTTGAATGAAGTTGTTTACTTTGTCCAAGATCCTTTGTCCCTTCTGCTCAAAGTGCATTATTGGGCCACTAAAAAATACAATTTCATGTTTTAGTGGCCATCACCAAAAATGTCAGTGTGGAGCTCTGCTTGTGATTGACGAAAATCAACTTGCAAAGAGTTATTTCATGTTGTTTGGATGAATGTAAAAAATGCATTGTTTTGGTACATAACTCTGAGGAGTAATAAGACACTTTTCATAGAGACTCTGAGTGCTAAAGGATTATATCCATAATATCATGCATTACCTTTTACTGCATTATCCCCGTCCTCCATACCAACAGAGTGGGATGGTGCATCTTCATTTTCTTCTGTAGTTGCAGGCCGGGATGCTTCATCTACTTCACTTTCTTTATTTGTTAAAATCGCGGGCTCAGGGGCATCATCACTCCCAACTGATAGGGGGGAAAGTACAACATAAATTATTTACCATTTGAGATACAATTTTCACAGCTGAGCCCATGTGGAAGGCACTTTTTCATTGAGTTGAAATGGATAGCTGAAATTCACACACAAAAAAGTATGACCTTATAATTCCGAGTGGATGTATAAGACACATTTTTGGAAAATTAGGAACCATTAGTCACAAAACTTATCTAATTTCCTTGCAGTTGCTATATATAGAAAGGCTGTCCATACCTACTAACCAATCACAGATTGAACAACATTTTAGTCCTAATATTGATCTCACAATTATATTTCTCAATATAGCTTCTATATGCCATATGTGACCTGCCACCACAAAACGACCTAGTTGAAACGGGACTTTTCACGTAAACAGCTGAAATAGTGGAGTTTGGGTGGAAAAGTCAATTTTTGAATTTCTGTATTTTCTGAAAGTTCATTTATTAATCTACCATGTGTCAAAATTTGAGAGTGAAATACGAACTAGAAATATGTTTTTTCTTCGATTTAAAATGACTATTTTTTCAGACATCACCAAAAAATGTGTCGGCTTGCCGAGATCGAGCCCATACACGTGATTTTCTCCTTAAAATTGCTGAAGGAAACAGTCGATCGCGATTTCAATACCCCCCCCCCCCCATAATATTTTTGGTATCGTCAGAAATCTATTTTTACGCTGCATTCATTCATGTGGTTCATTAATAAACATAATTCCTTATAAACATCAAAATAGGATTGTCCAATACCTAGTCATTTCTCAGGTTATGACGGTTTCACCACGCTATTCGCAATAGCATTGCTAACCTGTCCCGTTTCTGGCTCTCTGATTGGTCAATTCCCGTAATTCAGTGCGATGTAAACAAGGTTTGGCCTTTTCTCTTCGTGGTTCGCTGTGCTCTGATCTGCTTCGACATCATTAAAATAACGCTTAATTTCTTTCCATTACGTGAATTGGATTATTTTTGTTTTTAATCAAGCATATTTCCATTTATTATATTAGCTCGAACGGGCGCTTCAAGCGCAAGCATCGAAAGCAGTCATATAGTGGAGATGGTAGGGGCCGCGATGCCACGAGTGATAACGCCGCCATCAGCGCTCCTGAATAGACACTGTATTTTTAGAGCCCATTTTCTCCTTTATTCTGTACATGAGACTGTCTGACACTCTGACGTTCCAAGTGTGATTTGAAACGGTTTGCTTTGTTCATATAAGTCAATTTATATAATAAATTAAAGCTTAGAATATGGGCTTTCGAACAAAGTCAAAATTAGACAAACTTAAAATTCCGACTTATTGGTCGTTTTGTGGTGGCAGGTCACATATATAAAACAATATTTTGGAGTAATACTGGATACTTTGAATATGTCATAACATGTCAATATATCAATAACTATATTTTGTTCAAGTATATCATACCTTTATCTAATTCCTGTAGTCGCCTTCCGACTGATGTCAACTCCTTAACAGCTAATGGTGCTTGGTAGACATGGACATTTGTGTTCTCTGAATGGCCCAAGTGTCTATACACAAATTCCCTCTCCGATGGGGGGACATCCATCATTGCAAACTCAGTCGAAACTCTATGACGGTTCTTGGTAGCAGTTAACAAGTCTCTGTTAATAAGGCTAACTTTGTCACACACAGCAGCTACAGCATGCCAGCCAGATACATGCTCAAGAGAATTATTTCCACTCGGAAAAAGGTAGGAGTTCTGTGTAGCTATTCCACATGCTTGTCTCACATCCTTGTTTTTCAACATCCTTATGGCATTATGTGTGTCCTTTGGGAATAATGTTGGAACCAGATGTTTACCCTTTCCTGATTGGTACCCCACTTTCAGCATCTTTGCTAAGGAAGTATCTATTGCATCCAGTTCTTTCAGATGTCTCTTGTCCAGCCAGGCATTACTATCTGCATCTTCCCAATCTTTGATGAATAACCTGGTGGGCTCACCACCCCTACGAGCATTGAACAGAACCAGTCTGCAGACAACAAGGTTCCTGAGTTCAATGTAAGTGTGTGGATCTAACCCTTCATTTTCTAGCTCTGCCATTCTTCGCCGAGAATAAGACCTCACAGCTTGAATGTCTTCCTCGAGTGGTTGTTCTTGTGGACGTCTCAACTTCTCTTCTCTGTTCTTATTTTGCTGATACGTTGCATCTCCAAAAAACAAATGCTGATGCATTTCCAAAACCGTCACAAATCTGCTGATGGCATCTGCTGTTTCATCGTCATCATGAATCAGAAACATTCCAGTCAGTATTTTACTTGTAGACTTGAGCAAATAATACAGGCAAATTTTCAAACCAGCCTTCAAATCACTACCTGATGCTGTGTGTTGGTCAATTGCTTCTTGGAGATGATTGAAATGGGAACGCTTAAAAAGGTCTAGGATACTACCTTCTTTATCAGGAAGGTTTCCCAAGGTGTCTTCTGAATTCTGAAGGTGTAGGTGAAGAGTTGCTAAACGTCTCATATCTGTCATAACTTGCCTCCTCACTTCAGCCTTTTTGTCCTTCTTGCTCTTTACTTTATACCACATAATCTTACCAACCTCCACCAATAGCTTGTCACTGACACATTTGTGTCCTACTACATCTGTTCTAAAACGTGACAATACTTCCGTGGTGTAATCACTGTCAGTCATAGATTTACTGCCTGTTTCACCACCCCTATTTAGCAGACTCACTGGGATTGCAGTTACTGTTACAGTAGCATCAGATTTCTCATTGTGTACCTGTTCATGGCGAGATCTGTACCTCTTCTCTATAAATGCACGGCATATGTTGCACATGACTAAAGAGCTGTCTTGGTTTTCTGGTCTCTTTCTTTCCCTTTGCAGCTTTGGACTGTCTGGATTCTTTAATGTTTGTCGTTTGTTGAATTCAAGGATTCCTTCTCTTCTGATGGCGTCAAAGATGTTATCTCTATCTTTTTTACCCAGTTTCATTGCATTTTTTACCCTCTCTAAGTCTTTGTGTTGGTTTTCTTGGTGATTTCGAAGTTTCGAAAACAGTCCCCTGCAGAAAATGCAGTATCGATACGGTTTTTTATACTTTTTAGTTACTTGACATTCACCGCTGTTTGGTGATCTGTTTGGATCATCATCTTGAGGCACACATTCCTGTCCATTTCTTGTTGTTTTCTGTGAGAGTTCTTGTTGGAATTGGGAAAGCATCGGAAGAGATCTTTTCATAAAGGGAACATCAGAGTCACTGTCTTCATCTTCATTTTCTGATGGCAAAACATAATCTGGATCGCCATCATCATAACTACTTTCATCATCAACAGTTTTCATCCTTTTTTGTTGGATTTTATAAGAACAAGATGGTCTTTTTCTTTTTACCGCTCCCTGTAGTGAAATAGGCGAGCTGGTAAGTAAACTTTCATGTACAGCGTCGACATCTACATCTGTGTCTTGAGGTGATTCACAAGACTGCTTACTTCTCTTACCCCCATTATCTCCTTGCAGTAGTGAAATAGGTGTGCTGGCTAGTAAAGTCTCTTGTACAGCGTTGACATCTACATCTGTGTCTTGAGGTGATTCACAAGACTGCTTACTCCTCTTACTCCCATTATCTCCCTGCAGTAGTGAAATAGGTGTGCTGGCTAGTAAAGTCTCTTGTACAGCGTCGACATCTACATCTTTGTCTTGAGGTGATTCACAAGACTGCTTACTCCTCTTACTCCCATTATCTCCTTGCAGTAGTGAAATAGGTGTGCTGGCTAGTAAAGTATCTTGTACAGCGTCGACATCTACATCTGTGTCTTGAGGTGATTCACAAGACTGCTTACTCCTCTTACTCCCATTATCTCCTTGCAGTAGTGAAATAGGTGTGCTGGCTAGTAAAGTCTCTTGTACAGCGTCGACATCTACATCTTTGTCTTGAGGTGATTCACAAGACTGCTTACTCCTCTTACTCCCATTATCTCCTTGCAGTAGTGAAATAGGTGTGCTGGCTAGTAAAGTCTCTTGTACAGCGTCGACATCTACATCTGTGTCTTGAGGTGATTCACAAGACTGCTTACTCCTCTTACTCCCATTATCTCCTTGCAGTAGTGGAATAGGTGTGCTGGCTAGTAAAGTCTCTTGTACAGCGTCGACATCTACATCTTTGTCTTGAGGTGATTCACAAGACTGCTTACTCCTCTTACTCCCATTATCTCCTTGCAGTAGTGAAATAGGTGTGCTGGCTAGTAAAGTCTCTTGTACAGCGTCGACATCTACATCTTTGTCTTGAGGTGATTCGACATCTACATCTTTGTCTTGAGGTGATTCACAAGACTGCTTACTCCTCTTACTCCCATTATCTCCTTGTAGTAGTGGAATAGGTGTGCTGGCTAGTAAAGTCTCTTGTACAGCGTCGACATCTACATCTTTGTCTTGAGGTGATTCACAAGACTGCTTACTCCTCTTACTCTCATTATCTCCTTGCAGTAGTGGAATAGGTGTGCTGGCTAGTAAAGTCTCTTGTACAGCGTCAACATCTACATCTGTGTCTTGAGGTGATTCACAAGACCGCTTACTCCTCTTACTCCCATTATCTCCTTGCAGTAGTGGAATAGGTGAGCTGGCTAGTAAAGTCTCTTGTACAGCGTCAACATCTACATCTGTGTCTTGAGGTGATTCACAAGACCGCTTACTCCTCTTACTCCCATTATCTCCTTGCAGTAGTGGAATAGGTGTGCTGGCTAGTAAAGTCTCTTGTACAGCGTCGACATCTACATCTTTGTCTTGAGGTGATTCACAAGACCGCTTACTTCTCTTACTCCCATTATCTCCTTGCAGTAGTGGAATAGGTGTGCTGGCTAGTAAAGTCTCTTGTACAGCGTCGACATCTACATCTTTGTCTTGAGGTGATTCGACATCTACATCTTTGTCTTGAGGTGATTCACAAGACTGCTTACTCCTCTTACTCCCATTATCTCCTTGCAGTAGTGGAATAGGTGTGCTGGCTAGTAAAGTCTCTTGTACAGCGTCGACATCTACATCTTTGTCTTGAGGTGATTCGACATCTACATCTTTGTCTTGAGGTGATTCACAAGACTGCTTACTCCTCTTACTCTCATTATCTCCTTGCAGTAGTGAAATAGGTGTGCTGGCTAGTAAAGTCTCTTGTACAGCGTCGACATCTACATCTTTGTCTTGAGGTGATTCACAAGACTGCTTACTCCTCTTACTCTCATTATCTCCTTGCAGTAGTGGAATAGGTGTGCTGGCTAGTAAAGTCTCTTGTACAGCGTCGACATCTACATCTTTGTCTTGATGTGATTCACAAGACCGCTTACTTCTCTTACTCCCATTATCTCCTTGCAGTAGTGAAATAGGTGTGCTGGCTAGTAAAGTCTCTTGTACAGCGTCAACATCTACATCTTTGTCTTGAGGTGATTCCACATCTACATCTTTGTCTTGAGGTGATTCACAAGACTGCTTACTCCTCTTACTCTCATTATCTCCTTGCAGTAGTGGAATAGGTGTGCTGGCTAGTAAAGTCTCTTGTACAGCGTCGACATCTACATCTGTGTCTTGAGGTGATTCACAAGACTGCTTACTCCTCTTACTCTCATTATCTCCTTGCAGTAGTGGAATAGGTGTGCTGGCTAGTAAAGTCTCTTGTACAGCGTCGACATCTACATCTGTGTCTTGAGGTGATTCACAAGACCGCTTACTTCTCTTACTCCCATTATCTCCTTGCAGTAGTGAAATAGGTGTGCTGGCTAGTAAAGTCTCTTGTACAGCGTCAACATCTACATCTGTGTCTTGAGGTGATTCACAAGACTGCTTACTCCTCTTACTCTCATTATCTCCTTGCAGTAGTGGAATAGGTGTGCTGGCTAGTAAAGTCTCTTGTACAGCGTCAACATCTACATCTGTGTCTTGAGGTGATTCACAAGACTGCTTACTCCTCTTACTCCCATTATCTCCTTGCAGTAGTGGAATAGGTGAGCTGGCTAGTAAAGTCTCTTGTACAGCGTCAACATCTACATCTGTGTCTTGAGGTGATTCACAAGACCGCTTACTCCTCTTACTCCCATTATCTCCTTGCAGTAGTGAAATAGGTGAGCTGGCTAGTAAAGTCTCTTGTATGGCTTTGGCATGATAAGGTGGCGGAAATTTGAAATTAGCCGAAAGGCCATAATCATACAGTAGTTCTGTATTGGGCTTTATGTCTTTTGTTGCATATAGGCATAGTCTTGGTTGCCCGTCAATTTCCAATATCTTCATCCTACAGTTAGTTTCCTTGCCTTTAGCGTGATTCACAAGTCTGCCTAGAGAATCTCCCACTCTGGTTGGTTCTGCTGTTGAATCTATGCTGGAAGAAATATGGTAAGAACAAAGATTTAACACACACTTCAAGCAAGTTGAGTTTTAGAACATAATCTACTCACAGTGCTCTACATGTATGGGACAATAACAGAAGACCCTGCTTTTATACAGGTTAGGGGCATTAAGCTTTGACCTTTTTTAAAAATTTTTTTAGGAGACCTGCCATCGGCTCTCCAATTGCCGCTATTGTTCAGCATTTTGAATATTGTTGCAGCTAAAGAGATCACCCAGTGCTGTCACAAAGGAATCAAAATCGTGTTAGAAATGGCGAAGGAATAGCATTTTTGTAGCAAAATGTAGAAAATAGGTCAAAATCAAGGTCAAAGGAGTCAAAGTTCAAACTTCTGTGTAGAAGTTTTGAAGCCCCTCATAAACGGAATCAAAATCAGATTAAAAATGGCGAAGGAGTAGCATTTTGTTGCCAATGTACAATATAGGTCAAAAATCAAGGGCAAAGGTCAAAGGTCAAATTTATGTGTAGAAATGTTGAAGTTCCCATGTTGTGCTATCATATAAATCAAACAGAATAAATGTTGGCTCATAAATGACAGAGAAGTAGCAAATTTAACATTTCTATAGAGCCTATGCTCATATGTTTTACATGCATTTGCTTTTTAGACAATGACTAGAAATTATATCTTGAATGTTCAGTTCATAATATTTTCCAATGTATGGATAGGTATGCCTCCCCAATGACTTCAGAGCCAGTATCTCCAGTTCATGCTTGCGAGAATTTAGAGTTTTTGAAGGAAGAAAATTCATGTTTTTGACGGACAATTTCTCAGCAATGCGTGAAGCTCTGTATTTGAAATTGTGGAATTTGGACCACTTTGATCTTCTCTTTCCGATAAATGTAGTTTTGAGCATTTTTGTTCGAATTTTAATTTCTTCTCATAGGTACTTTAATTATGAATAATAGCCAACAAATAGACGATGATTAGTTTTGAATCAAGCAGATAAAAGCAGTAGGAATTACATTTTTGCACAAAATTCTTCTAAAAGAATATTTAAGCAGAAAATCTGTGTTTCTCACATTACATACTCTAAGCGATTCTCATGTAATTGCCCATTTCCATTTCCAACAAAATAATAATAAAAGTGCTGCTAATGTAAGCGCTTACCAAAATGCCCTCCCCTTTAATTCTGAAAAATACCGGAAGCCTGTTTCTTCCGTTGCTTCCCTCTGTTCTCCTTCAGCCTTATCTATACATTCACCATGGTAGTTCAGAAGGAATTCCCCCTTTGGGAAACCCTGCGTTGTAAAGACAGCTCGCCCTGTTCAAATAGAATGATGAATAAAAATGATCCTATTAAAATCTGGTTACCTTGAATAAGAGTAATAATTACATGGTGTTAAAACATATATTCTGCCAAACATGACCAAACATGATGCAGGTATAGACCAGGTTAAAAAATATGGTGTCAATAAGTTTAATATAATTGTTAAGTTTGAAAAAAAAATGTATTATAAAGTTTTCCATATTTTTGAACAAGATTCTATAGATTTCTTTCCATAATCATAAACCCATTCAGGACAGGAATTATTTAACACCAAATTCAATCACTTTTTATTCCTCAAATTGGCAACAATTGTTTTTATTTTCTTTCTATAATATTTCAATTTAATACAATGTTACCAAATTAATCTCCATTGCCAAAAAGTGTATTAAAAGGTTAAATATTAACAATTTTGCATGAAAAATAATGATTTTTAATTGTCTATTATGTTGCCAATTTAAGGATTTTTGACAATTTTAGTGATTATTTTCTTTTTGAAAATTACCAGCGACAAACCACAAATGGTTAGACAATCACAATGGTCATATTTTGTGTATAATTTCTTTCTCTTTCTACTCATGTATCGGGTATAATTTTCAGAGCTCCCGAGTCAAAAGTTATTGAACCAAAACACAAAATGTGTTCAATCATCCTGAAATGGTTAACATGTTACTTTTTCACACATGAACCGTGTCAAATTTACCTTTATCTGGCAACACCCTGATGACAAAACCTTTCTTATCATTAAATAGGTCCTCTCCTTCCCCTCTCTTCTTTTCCAATCTAATGGATTTTCTCAGATGACTCTGTAACAAAATAAAATCATGAGTGAATTATAAAAACACTTTTCATTTATTGAGGGCTCATCTCTAGATAATAATACATGTATTTACATTTTCATATGATAATGACTGATACCCCACACTACTAAGCCCCTAAACTATTTTGATTGAGCAGACTTTACATCAATTTTTTGCGTAAAATTTTTAGTTTTCAAGTTTCAAGTTTGTTTTATTTGTACAGATTTGCCTGGCAGCGCCCCCTCCAGCATGTTACCCCAACATGGGGCCCTCAAGAAATGTCATGAATAGATTTCATTCTTTATCTATAGAGGTATCTCCATACACAATACTAAGTCTGAGATTTTTCTGGTCCTGGAGAAGAAGATATTTGAAATTTGCATGGTTTTTACCTTTAAGCCCCCCCCCCCCCTGGGACCCCCTGGAGGCCACATGCACCCCTAAGGATAATCCAAATTAAGCTTGGTTGAAATATGATCATGCCCCTGGAAGAAGAAGAACATAATGTATATTTTGCCTGACAGCGCCCCTTCAGCATGTTACCCCCAATTGGGTCCATGCAGAGAAATTGCATTAAACAATCCATTCTTCATCTATAGATGTATCTCCATACACAATACTACATGTAAGTCTGTGCTATTCCTGGTTCTGAAGAAGAAATTTTTTAAACTTACATGGTTTTTACTCTTGGGGGCCCTCCCCCTGGGACCCCCTGGGGGCTACATGTACTATTTTAGTAAGTATTTTTTTTTTATTTGAAATGATATGGTTTTCATATTTAAATTTCAGTACCTTTCAAATGAAACCACTTACATGTAGATGCCTTTCTGTTTGGCTAAGATATTATTAATTTAATGCTACAAAAATGCGAAAAGCGTAACAAAACCACCCTTTTTGGGTGGCAAGTTCATGACACATGGCCCTGTGAGTTTTGACGCCAAAATGAACTCACTTCATAACATTATCCACATTAATAGTACTTATTTGTCAAAAACTCTTTGAGTTAGTTTGGCAATAAACTAATGAAGAAATACAACCAAAGACATAATTCACCGCTAGGGATAAGAAGTTCATTACCTTCAAATTTTCATCACAGCTTGTCCTCTTCCTACCATGCTTTACCAGTTTACTATGTAGAACCAGTGCTTTTTCTCTGACTTCTGCATTTCTGTACTTTGTAATCTGTGAATGGCAAGAAATTGAATCCTGTTTCAGATCCATAACAATATTTTCTGATATTGCAGCACATTTGTACCACCTTCCATGGCAAATACTTGCATGGTTGTCGTGTTTTACATTGTCATATTAAAGTCATTGCACCTAAAAATTAAACTCAGAAAAGAACATGATCGGTGTAACAGTGTCCACAGGTGGTGTCCACGTTACTTCCACAACGTTCATCAAAAATTCAGGGAAGCTGACAATCATGTACATGTATTATCATTACATGCTACTCTGAATTTACCACTGGACACACAGTTACCATGCAAGTTTTTTCATGGAATGTTTTAAAGATGTGCAATTACATGTTATATCACAATTATAATGTGAAAGTAACAAGACCATGATGTTGAGTTGCATCCAGATTCCAAACTGCGGCTTTTCATACTGTGTTCTTCAGATTCTTCCTGTCAGCATATCTTATAAAAATAAAACTTATAGAAAATATAGTACATATATTTGATTTACAGGGCATTACAGATACGGGTCATTCCATGCCAAATCACCCAAAATAATTACAATTTCAAACCCAACTTTTTAGAATGTGTTAAACAAAATTAGACACATAATTCTAAGTTTTCTAAGCATAACGCAAAAAAGAATAATAGAAATTTCCCAGTGGGTTCTAATTCTACGACCCGTCAAAGGTTTAATGTTTTATTGGCGTGGCAAGTTTTCAAACAGCCATTACTCGGCAGTCGTTGGGTCTATTTATGGCTTGAAATTATATTAGTGTCATTTGAAAGGAAATTGAGTGAAAAATCCAACAAGAGCAATAAAAAAGTAAGGTTATGGGAAAACCCACGCTCGGGGGGGGGGGGGGGGGGGGGGGGGGGGGGGGGGAACCAACAAATTGGCGAAAGCCCCCTACAAGATAGACACTAGATAATAAACACTATGAACATGACGAACAACGAAACGGACAATTTATGCAGCTCCTCATTGTACCCTTCACAATTGCACTGGTTAACAAAAGAACATCCATTCATTGCTATCCTGTAAAATATGTAGAACAGGTGTCACATAATAGCAGTGAAGGGATGTCAATGTACAATGAGGAGCTGCATAAATTGTCCGCCCTCTTTGTCATCGTGTTCATAGTGAAAGGTCCACGAGACAGACACTAAACATGGTTGACCCACGAGACCGACAATAGTTAAACGAGGACCATGAGGCAGACACGAGACTAAAACAACCAACTAAACCGATAAAATGGAAAGTAAGCCCATGATACCGACACTAGACAAAAACAACCCAGAAGATTGACAAGACAGCCCCACATTGTGATCAAATAAAGAAAAGTATTTGTACAGGTACGTGTCTTAGATTTTGCAGGAATGACAGCGCCTTGAAAATGAAAGGACCAAGGTAGATGACAGACAGAGAGATGCCTAAGGAACGATAATGAAAATAAGAAATTAAACAAGGAAAAGTAGAAATTATGCGGTGCATAATATATGTCCCCGCCGGAAGTGTAAATCTTAAGACTGGCATCAATGAGTTTGTTGCAGCTAATTAATATATCACATAGTGCTATCACATAAAGCAAACGGAATCAAAATTGGGTTCGAAATGGCGAAGGGGTAGTATTTAGTAGCAAAATGTACAATAAAGAACACAAATCAAGGTCAAAGGTCAAAATATATTTTTTAAACCCTCACCTAGTGCTATCACTTAAAGTAAACGGAATCGAAATCGGATTAGAAATTGCGAAGGAGTAGCATTTTAGCAAAATGTACATGACAGGAAAGTTTTACATGAATCGATACCAATGCAAGACATTTGCTTGAAAATCTTGTTAATTTCCTCTCATTTTATAGTGTATTTTTTGCACACCAGTCTGCTGTTGAGTCTATATCCTAATAAGTCTATTTTCAAGAGAAGTGCATACCAAGATAAGAACTATACACTGTTTACCTCTCGACCAAAGATAGACACTGTACTCCCATTATTTAACTTAAACATTCTATGTAATTTTCACATTGGATATATCTTTTTTAGTTTTCTCTCATCTCCAAAATACCTAATTTTTTTATTCTTCACAATGCATGATTTTCTGAATATAAATCCTTTGGAAACAATGTTTTTCAAAGGTGCATTTGAAGTTGAACTTTGACATAGTTTTATTCCATTGGATAAATATACTTTGGAGCGCAAGTTCATCTGGGCAATTCTTGAAAGGAATAGGCTATATTGTTTAATCTTGGTCTGAGATTAGTGTGTCACATCCAAATATTTTATTTCCAAGTAAGGTATGTCCTGAGATTTAAACATGAATATGTATTAATTCAAAATGTTTGGTTGAACACCATAATATCCTACTCTCTTTTCACAATGCATTTAGTGATGTGCATTAGCCTATTGTTGGGTTCAAATTGTAAACAATCTGACTACATGAGCAATCATGCGAACCATGGCATAAGAAATACATTGTTTACGTTTAGCCCAAAGATAGACTATACATTCTATGTAATTTATTTGTTGGATGTGTTTTGTGAAAGCTATTGCATAACACAGAAATGCAATTATTTATGTGTCAAGCATTGTTCATCATTTAACTTAGTATGTGTTTATGTATCTCTGAATTCAATCTGGTTGCAAGGTATGCTTTTCCAATATATAATTATGCTCTTGCATAATGATACTCGTTCTATCCAAATCACTCAATTGCAAGATGTATTTCATATTGGTGAGGCGCACTTGTTGCACTTTGAATGGTACTTTCTTTTTTAATGAATAGCCTTAGTATTTATTCCATGAATGTGAATGGACTTGGTGATCAACTTAAACGTGCGCAGGTTTTCGAATGGCTACGCCAAAAGAAAGATAACATTTTTTTCTTGCAAGAAACCCATTCTATTCAACAAAACGAACATCAATGGAAGGAAGAATGGGGAGAAGGATGTGATTTTTTTCTCATGGTACCTCGAATAGCAGAGGAGTCTGTGTTTTATTCAAGGGTACTCAAGAAATTCACATTGAAAAGGCCACCTATGATAACGATGGAAGATTTGTTCTGTTAGACACTGTTTTATATGGCCAGAAAATCACGCTTGTTAACATCTATGGTCCAAGTGTTGATGACTCGTCATGTTTTGATATTTTTGCAACTCTACAACAATTTGAATGTGAATCTGTTATAATAATGGGCGGTGACTTTAATTTTGTTTTGGATATTACTAAAGACAAAAAAGGAGGTCGTATGTCTACACATTTTAATTCTCTGAAAAGTTTTCAAAATTTTATCGAAGAATATGATTTAGTCGATGTATGGAGAATGAGAAACCCTAATCTGCAATTGTTCACTTGGCATTCACAAAATGTTTTCTGTCGGCTTGATTTCTTTTTAATCTCGAGCAATCTTTTGTCACAAGTGAACTCGGCAAAAATTTTGCCTGGTTTTAAGACTGATCACCCAGCCATTGAATTGGGATTCGTTCCATTCAATGAACGAAGAGGTAGAGGTTTTTGGAAATTTAATGTATCTCTCTTACAAGATGAAAAATATGTAGAACTGGTACGCCAACATATTGTAAATGTTCAGAAAGATCACGAAGATGTTTTAGATCCAAATATGTTTTGGGATTTTCTGAAATGTGAATTAAGATCTATTACAATTTCATATTCAATAAATAAAGCACGGGAATCTAGAAAAGCAGAATCTACGTTAATTGATAGAATATCAAAATTGGAGGCTCACTACTCTACAAATCAATCGACAAATCTACTGAATGAAATCAAACAATGTAAAGATGAATTAGAACTGTTATATTAAAGGAAAACAGAAGGTAATATTATTAGATCCCGCGCTTCCTGGGTTGAATTTGGTGAAAGAAACAATTTAATTTAGAAAGAAGAAACCAAAGACAAAAAGTAATTACAAAATTACTCAATGATGAAGGGCAAACCGCGACGTCATCCAGAAATATTTTATCTTTAGCTAAAACGTACTATGAGAAAATGTATACTTCTTGCAAGCCACCGCCTTTAGATGTTAATAATTTTTTAACAAATAATATAGAATGTCCAAAACTCTCTGACGATCTCCAAAAAAAATGTGAAGGTCTAATAACCTTTCAGGAAGGCATTGCAGCATTAAAATCTATGAAAAATAACAAAAGTCCGGGTAGTGATGGCTTTCCGGCCGAATTCTATAAATTTTTCTTTAAGGAAATCAGCATCTTTATGCTACGTAGCTTCAACTATTCATTTGAACACGGCTCATTGTCACTTGAACAAAAAAGAGGAATTATTCATCTCATTCCTAAAAAGGGCAAAGACCCTATACATTTGAACAATTGGAGACCTATCTCGATTCTCAATACTGACTACAAACTTATTGCTAAATGTATTTCCTTAAGAATGAAACGAGTATTACCGGCTATTATAAGTAGTGAACAGTCTGGTATTTTACGAGGTACATATATTGGAGAAAATATTCGATTAGCCTTGGACACAATAGAATTTACAAATAAAAATGACCTACCTGGTATGATGCTGTTAGCTGATTTCGAAAAGGCATTCGATAAGATAGAATGGTCATTTATTTTTAAATCATTGCGCTTTTTCAATTTTGGAACCGACTTGGCCAATTGGATTACAGTTTTATATAAAGATGCATGTTCATGTGTAATTAATAATGGTTATGTATCGGAATATTTTAAAATATATTGTGGTGTAAGACAAGGGTGTCCCTTAAGCCCTCTTCTGTTTATCATTCGTGCTAATGATAAAGTCTTATTTTTTAGATCTTGGTACGATGAAGGTATTACTACCCTTTCGGATCTTTTGGACGAAAACGGCAACATATTCACCTTTTTCGAATTCCGCAACAAGCACAAATTATATTGTAATTTTGCAGAATTCTATAAAGTGAAAACGTCTATTCCTCAAAACTGGAAAAGAAATATCCCAGAACTCGAAGAGGTAATCCTTACATCTCAAGAAAAAAATGATTGAAAATATAATGAAAGTAACGAAGGTTTGTCGTTTTGTTCACAATTTATGTATTAAACAATTACTGAAACCTCCCAAAGCAATAGATAAATGGAACTCTTTGTTAAACACTCCAAATTTGGACTGGGAAAAAATTATCTTAGTTCCTATTAGAGCATGTTTATCCACCGTGACACAAGTCCGTTACTTTCAATTTAAATTATTACACCGTATTCTTGGTGTGAACAAATATCTTGAAGCTTTGAATATCTCTAATTCAAGTTTATGTTCTTTTTGTAACACAACTGTAGAAAGTATACAGTACTTGTTTTGGGACTGTCGAGTTACAAACAAATTCATCAAAGATGTTCAACATTTCATATTAGAAGACAAAGTTACCTTGAGCAAAGTCACCTTTTTATTTGGATGTTACGAACATGTTGGAGCTCAATTTAATTTTGTCCTTTTATATACTAAATACTATATATTTTCCAGCAAATTAAAACACAAGATCTTATCTATTACCTCTTTCAAAAATATGTTAAGACATTATCGTTCTCTTGAACACTATATTTATATTAAGAATAACAAGTTTGTATCATTTGACAATAGATGGAAATATATCACATTGCTATAATTTTTTTATTTATTCGTTTTTTATTTTCTGTTATTTTCTGAATTATTTTATTGCTGTTATCCATATGTTTATGTATATTCTATGTTTTGTATTTACTATTGAAATGATATGTCGAAGATTATTCTAAATAAAGATGCTATTGTTCCAAAAAAACCAAAAAAAATGTACAATATACAATGAATGGCAAAGGTCAGTCCAAATTATGTGTGGCTATTTTGAAGCTCCCATATAGTGCTATAATATCAAACAGAATCAAAATCAGCTCATGAATAACAGAGAAGTATTAACTTGAACATTTTAATCACATGCACGGACACACACATACACACACACACACACGTTTACATGGCTTTACTTCCGAGGACAGCTATTGTTCCTCTATTGTTACTCGTCCTCGGACAGTCGACGGAATAAGGCATAAATTCATTGTTCGACGTTCGAGGACTATTGTCCGCCTTCCGAGGACCATTGTTGTCATGATTTTTTTTTTGTTCTCTGTCCGAAAGTGTCCTCGGACATAATGCTAAACAAACGCACACAGACACACGCACGGTGCCTGTTTCATAGTCCCCTGCTCAAACTCTTAGGAGTAACAATTAAAAAGACCCAAGGAAAGACAATAAAAAATAAAAGATATATTCAAACATATCTAACATATCTAACACCATGAAACAAGTGAAGATTAATTTTGATGTGAAAACACTTCAATGAAGGGGAGAGGAAAGATTAATGTTAAACAAGGATTTATATCTAGTGAACATGATATAATATTGGGGAAAACAAGAAACATTACAAGAGGGGGAATTTTCTGAAGTATTTGTGTTATTTACCATCATTTAATTATCTCTGTCTATTTCCATTTTGTGATGAAATTTATTGTACCGCGCTCCACATCTATTACTATATTGATGTTTTTCTTTAGCTATACCTGGAGTATAATTGTCTCCCTTCTGAGGGTCCAAATCCTTTGCCGTTTTCATTTATCAGATTGCCTTCATCACTTCCTATTGACTGATTCTTGCAAATGGCCCCTCCATCCTATAGCCTTCACCTCCTGATCCCACTCAAATCATGTTCCTCTTTATAAAAGAAATTCGGATCAAGATTTTGATCATCCCAGAGCTACTACGTATATGCATGTACGTACAGTACACACCATCATGTGCATGTACAAATACTTACCCGAGCAATTGATTCTACCAAACCGAAGGAATTAACATCTATGGAGCTAGGCAAGTGAAGTTTTTCTATCATCCCTAGAACTTGTAAGCATTCTTTATGGTCCTGAAAATAATGTAAGAACAATAAAAACAATTGTGACTGTGATTTCAGTGTCTGAAAGAAAACATCAGTAAATATGTTGTCCAAAGGGAAATTATAGGTTTTCTTTTGCTGCATGTACAATGCTTACATTTTTTTCTTCCACTAATATATCACTCCAACTTTTTACATTTTTTCATGTGGAAAAGAGTATATCTTATACACGAGAAAGTATGGTATCTTTTAAAGGCAAAGACCACCATAACATAAGGTTTGTTTTGAAAGATGCAGATCAATTAAAGTCTGATCAAAATCTGACAAGATATAAGAAAGAAAATAGATATAAATTTGATCAATCAAACACATATTGGCAACTCTGTGACATGCATCATTCGAGGTGTTCTGCCCTGAGCTAAAAATAAATAAATATATATTTCAAGAGAAAATGTTGCATCGTTATACATGTACATGCATGTACCTTAGATGGCTTTCCACAACTCTAATACGGATGTATTAACTCGCAAAGAAAGTCACAGGACTGCCAATAAATGTTTGTTTGATTACACTTATATTTGATTTCACAATATTCTTACATATCGGATCTTACTCAAACATTCTTATATCTGTTACTTCAATTTTGTTTTGCTTCATTTAAAAGCAACTTATTATAAGAGTGGACCTGCCTTTACTACTTTTTGTGCTTAAAGACCAGAGTATAAAATTAAATGCAGAAAATCAGAGCCAAAGTGCACATATAAAGTTGTAGACTAGATGCATGCTGCTAGATATGCTGTTACTGTATGCACTGTCAGGTTATACTGAGCAAACTTTGAAAATACCTACATGAATTTGAACATGGAAACATATAGAACATTAACAGTTTATACAATAACATTTTCATGACTCCTTAGAGTACACATGGATCATTATTAAAGAAAAAGCATGCATTGAAAACCACATGTACATGCAAAACAATGTTCCTATACTTTTTGCAATGAGGAAGTGATTATCACATTGCTTACTTGCTTTCCAATTTGTAAGGACTTCTGTAACTTTATATGTAGGTCCTGTAGCTGCAAAAAAAAATCCACAAACTGCGAGGGGTCATTCAATTTCTTGTCCATGTTTGTCCCAGCAATATTCTATAAGAAAAAATAAAAACAAAATACACACACATAACCTGATGAAGTAATAAATATTAGCCCGCATTCTGCAACCCCATCCCCCCTAGGGCTCCGCAGTCCCATGTTTGGTCCAACCAAAGAGCTGTTACTTTATTAGGCCTACTCTTTAAAGTTTATAATTAAGGCGCGAAGTGGCGATGTCTGTGAGCTGTGAAGCGGCTTTTTTTTTTCTATTTGAACCCCCGAAAGTGATGTTTTTCTGGCATTCACAATGGAGACCAGATATAGTCCATTGCCATGATAACGTCTTTTTAAATCAAGTAACATTTTGAAACAGTTTATATCAAAAGTCAGCATGTAATTGGTTATTACATGTATATTAACTTTAAAGGGGAACTATTATGAAAAGTTGTCTTTTGTAGATCTACACTACCTTGGCCATCACCCTTGATTTTTCATCAATCTTTACTGAGATGACTTGGAAACGCCCACAAAAAAATCTTTTCAAACCAAAATTCCGTCACTTTTCAATCACTTTTAAGGGAAATTATTTGATTATAACAAAGCACATTAGAATGTGCGTTCACCTGAACTGAACATACATTCAATCATTCGATATTGTTTATTTTGTTTATCATGTTAGGAATGTGGAATCGTGTGATTCATCATTTTTTTTTTCATGCTCTGTTCAGGGGAACTTCATTCCAATGTCTTTGTTTTCCAAGTTAATCCCCTTTGCAGTAAAAATTAACTGACAATGGATAGTTTCGAACACTCCTCACTTAACAAAAGACAAAATGTGTAATGATTCTAGGTATGTTCAGTCCAGGTGAAAGCATATTCTAATGTCTTTTGTTAAATATTTTCCCCCAAGGGTGGTTGACAAGTGATGTCATATACAGAATCTTGGTTTGAAAAGATTTTTTTTTGGCGTTCCCAAGTCAACTCAATAAAAAATGAAGAAAAATTATTATTTAATATACGGGACATATTTGGGTAATCTCTTAGCCGCAATGGTGATAGCCAGGGACAGGTAGTGTAGGCTAGATCTCCACAAGTCAACATGCATTTGAATAATAGGGCCCCTTTAAACATTACCAGATGAGTTGAATAATTATAACTTATAACAATATTTGCACTTTCTTTTTGGTCTAACTCTAACCACATGTTTAAAAGTCAAGATAAAAACAAAAAAGTACTAAGACTGGGAATATATGAAAGATATCTGATAAAAGTACTGGGAAGTGGGAATATTAATTATTATAATTATAAGAAAGATATGATAATAACAATTTAAAAAAGGTAACTTATTTTAGACTTATTCTAAGTCTTGATTAAGACAGTGTAGGGGCATAAGTCCAAGTAAAAAAAAATATACATGTTAAGCGTCCCCGCCCGCTTCCTTTTTTGCGGCCGCCTGCTTTTTTTTTTTTTTTTTTTTTTTTAATTTCGATCTTTTTTGTTAAAAAAATAAAATTAAAAAAAAATAAAAAAAATATAGAATCTACATCAATGACAATGTGTCCACATTGTATGAGTATAAACATTTCTATTGTATCCAGCCCATTAAAAGTTGATATCATGTCCTGAGTCCAAGTGGAACACATTTTCTTAACAAGAGCCCCAGGGGGCACGACGCTCACCTGAGGTGGATCAATTCACATCTGGTGCATGTTCTCTCTAGCACATGAACAACTTTCATTCTTCATCTATAGAGGTATCTCTATATACACAATACCAAGTCTGAGCTTCCTACCAAGTTCGGTTAAATTCCAATCATGGGTTTTGGAGAAGAAGCTGAAAATGTAAAAAGTTTATGGATGGCGGACAACTTGCCCCACCCCCCCCCCCCCCCCCCCCAGTATGTTACCCCCACAGACCCCCTATAGGGCCACCCAGAAAAAAAAAATCTCCATACACAATACCAAGTCTGAGCTATTCCTGGTTCTGGAGAAGATGTTTGAAATGTACATAGCTTTTACACTTGGGGGCCCTCCCCCTGGGCCCCCTGGGGGCCACATGTACCATTTTAGCAACTTCGGATCCCCTACCCCGAAGGATGATTCCTACCAAGTTTGGTTGAATTCCGATCATGTGTTTTGGAGAAGATCAGAATGTACATTTTGCCTGGCAGCGCCCCCCCCCCCTCCAGTATGTTAGCCCCAAAGGGCCCCTATAGGGCCACTCAGAGAAATTTCATGAACAACATTCATTCTTCATCTATAGAGGTATCTCCATACACAATACCAATGAGCTATGCCTGGTTCTGGAGAAGAAGATGTTTGAAATTTACATAGCTTTTACAATTGGGGGCCCTCCCCTGGGCCCCCCTGGGGGCCACATCTACCATTTTAGCAACTTTGGGTCCCCTACCCCTAAGGATGATTCCTACCAAGTTTGGTTGAATTCCGATCATGTGTTTTGGAGAAGAAGATCAGAATGTACATTTTGCCTGGCAGCGCCCCCCCCCCCTCCAGTATGTTACCCCCACAGGGCCCCTATAGGGCCACTCAGAGAAATTTCATGAACAACATTCATTCTTCATCTATAGAGGTATCTCCATACAAAATACCAAGTCTGAGCTATGCCTGGTTCTGGAGAAGAAGATGTTTGAAATTTACATAGCTTTTACAATTGGGGGCCCTCCCCTGGGCCCCCCTGGGGGCCACATGTACCATTTTAGCAACTTTGGGTCCCCTACCCCTAAGGATGATTCCTACCAAGTTTGGTTGAATTCCGATCATGTGTTTTGGAGAAGAAGATCAGAATGTACATTTTGCCTGGCAGCGCCCCCCCCCTCCAGTATGTTACCCCCACAGGGCCCCTATAGGGCCACTCAGAGAAATTTCATGAACAACATTCATTCTTCATCTGGTAGAGGTATCTCCATACAAAATACCAAGTCTGAGCTATGCCTGGTTCTGGAGAAGAAGATGTTTGAAATTTACATAGCTTTTACAATTGGCCCCCCCCCTGGGCCCCCCTGGGGGCCACATGTACCATTTTAGCAACTTTGAGGCGGTCGGCCATTTTGAAATGAAAAAAAAAGGGCCTCCTCCTTCCCTTTTTCCACGATGGTAGGACGCTAAACATGTTTTTTTTAAATTTTGCCTAGGCCTAGGGCCTAACATATGTTAGTTCTGAGTTCTAGTACCACAAATCTTTATACTTAGGTATACCTCTCGATGTAAATGATTATACTGTAAGTTCTTTTTAGTCCTAGTCCTAGAGGCTAGACTAACACTTCTATTGTCCACTCGATCTGACAGTAACACTAAGTTAGGCCTAGGCCTATTACAATAACACTTTAACAAAATAACAGTAGGCCTAGGCCTAACACTACAGTAGACCTATAAATATGTCTACTTTGGCGAAAAACTTCTCATTAATCATTATGAAATTTGACTTATAAGTTTTTCTTCTCACTTTTTCTTCTCACTGATATTAAGTCAAGTGTCATAATGATAAACGAGAATTTTTTTCGCCAAAGTAGACATATTTAGTAGGCCTAGGCCTAACTTAACGTTACTACGATCGACTAGGCTAAGTCTACGTTAAGTACGGTAAGAATTTCTAACAAGATCTACCGGCGTAGTAAAAATAGGGTTAAAATAAAATTCACTTACCATATACAGGTATCAAGCTACATCATCATCTTTCTTGTTTTTTCTGCCATGCAAGATTTCAAAAAAGAAAAATGAAACCAGACGCCGGCTGAGCTGAGCTAGGTAGCAGCAGCCATCTGATTCTGATGGAGGCCGGCGCTAGCATGGCAGGGCCCGCCGGCCTGCGCCTAGCGCCTAGGCCCTCGGCCCTGCGCGGCGGCCCACCCGTCGAGTTAACTGGTCTGACGCGCGCACGTGCACAGAGCTGGTGGACGCACGCTCGACATTATTGCAGGCGCAGCGCGTACGCGCAAAAATAATAATCGCTTCAAGTTGTAAAAGTGGGCAAACTACGGTGGGTGTTTTATTGAAAATCTGTGAATTTATACCTATTTTAATGAAACTCTCCACAAAGGTGAAGAGCGAGCCATAGAATGTTTTTGAAGAGAGATAATAAAGATATAATCCCGAATTTGTGAAAAATAAACGAAAGCTTGATTTCCCCTTAAGGTATAATTTTGTATGACATTAATAATAACGTTATAAAATAGTCCTCCTGAAAAAAAACCCCCTGTAACTGCAAATCAATAGCTAAACCCAATATTGTCTTAAGAAAATGTACAATTTTTGTTGGGCGCATTAGAAAGATTGAAAATCCTTTGCAACATCACTATTCTGCTTCTGATAACGTTGAGGGGAAAGTTATATTTCTCCTTAAGGATAATTTCCCCCTACAGTGCACTTTTTTCATACGACCTTTCCCCTTAAGTCCGCAATTAGTATAATAATAATAATAATAATAATTATTATTATAATTCTAACTGCAACTTAGGGCGAAATCTTTTATCTCATTCTTTTGTTTCGCCCTAACCCACACTCGTTTTGCCCGAACGTTGAGTTTCTATTGTGACGGAATAAACCTATTGTTAGGTTTCGCCTTAAGTCACAGTTAGGTAAATAATAATAACTTTACATGTGACATTAAGGCAATTTCTTTTATCTCAGCCTATCGTTCAGATTCGCCTTAACGTTGAATTTCTATTGTGACAGAATAAGCCACATTGTAAGGATTCGCCTTAAAGATCACATTGTAAGAAAATTCCATCAAAATAAATATTGGCTTAATACTTATTATTGCATAGATGGCATAAATTATACAAGGTTATCCAAATTCAACGCTTGGAAACATTTGAATTAATGATTATTATCAATTATAAAACGGTAAAATACAGCCCCCGATATAGCAGCTGAAGAGCTCCTTGAACGCTGCTGAGATGTGTGACGACACACGAAGGACCAGTCCTGTCTAAGCAGACGATGTCCCATAACATCTTACACATTTTTCAGTGCCCGTTTTGTCATCTCCTCTTCACTTATTTCTCTTACTTGACTAGCGTCAGTCTTAAAGGAGAATTATCCCCACAAGACTTTTATCATTGACCTAAAACAGAATTCTAAACCGTTTCTGATAAAGTAAAAACATCGTATATTCGAGAATCGAGAGGATGGGAATTGTCAATTGAATCCTCCGATTTTTATTGTTCTCGAGAGTACAGCAGCGTCGCCATGTTCCCGGTGCGATCGGGCTGTGTGACGTAGGGCATGGAGTTGGCCGTAGTGCATTGTAATTGGCTCGCAATAGTTCACCAACATTATTTTAAAAAGAGTTTATTATTATTAATAATAACATAAATTATGCAAGAGTTTCATAATTAAATTAAATAAATCAATTTATATTATCTACGTAACTATCACATTTAAAAAACATTTATTAGAGTAAAATAATCATCGTAAGTAAAACGTGTTCCAGGACACACTAGCTTGATTATATGATTCGCCCGGGCATAAGCTTAGCCTGCAGATCTACGTGATAATCGGCCTCCGTGAAATGATCACTGCAGATCACATCATTTTTCCGATCAAGTTTGAAGTCTTTTCCTTGGAATTTTTCCACGTTCAATATGGTCACCCAACGCTTGAACAATTGCTGACATTTCTGCGGGTCTGGGAACCGATGGAATGATTTCCCTATTGTTTTCTTGGAACAGTTACAACAGCCGAACGCTTGACAATACACCATGTTTACCGTGTGTATATGCAGCGCGCGCTTCATGCAAGCTAGCTACTAGCTAGTGAGTTCTCCATCCCCTACGTCATCACGCGCAAGGTTTTATGGGAAATTTAGAGAAAATGGACGCCGCCAGTAGGAGTAGACGACGTTGTAATCATCGTAAAAAGTGGTCTCTATTTTCTGCTCTTACAACGGCATCAGTTGGTCTAAAACGGTCATTTTTATATCAAATTAAATGTTATTTTATTCACTATGACCTATTTACATTTAAAAGCCTGGGGATAATTCCTTTAATGTTAGTCTGTTGCCTCACTCTTAACTTCGTGTATGGTATTATTTTGATGAAAATGCAGCGTTAAAAAAATAAAGGAATCAGTCACTTGTAAACAAAATAAGACGCCATTGTATTTTCAGCTGCTTGCACCGGGGCATGTTCGGCGTTTCAAGAGGGAATGAATACAATCTGTGATATTATTCGGAGGGCTTTTCAATTTGAAAATGGGGTTTATTTCATTGATCATTGACCCTTCTCCTGTGTATTTACAATCAAACGGTTTTAGTTATCAGAATCAGTTTCACTTTCCCTTTTAGAATGGTGTGCAATAAGGTCATGTTAAATATACCAAACTCTTTATAATTTGATAAATAATTGCATTGCAATTACGTTCATTCATTATAGGACGTCGTCTGCTTAAGCAGGATCGATCCCTAGTGTGACGACATCAAAACATCGCTATATTTCTGGCGAATCCTCGGATATTCCAGATGCTTAGAAGAGCTTTTATTTATGTTGTTTTTATAATCATCAGATACGCAGTTGACATAAAACTTATACGATTGCCATCTGTAAGCTTCCCAGTTTCTAGTGATACATTAATTGCCATATTTGTGATTTTCTTGCAATGTGATCTTTAAGTCGCAGATAAGCGTATAATAATAACAATAATAACAACAATAATAACTAGAATTTAATTCGTCATGAGGACGAATTAGGTGGTCTGTCTTTCAATTGGTACGATCATCATTGTAATCAGGATGATCATAATAATGGGGAAATACTAAACTGAAGATAGGAAGTCAAGAATGCCACGCATGGAGATGCTTCTTGAGGACAGGAATGTAGAAAATGTGTGGAACGGTCATTGGAAAATGTGATAATATTTGTGCAAGATAACAATCATGATAATGGTGATGATTATCATGATGAAGGTGATATAATGATGGTGATGACAATAATAATAGCAATGATGATCATGACGGTGATGATATTATATCATCATCATCATCATGAATATCATCATGACAGTGCTGATGATAATGATGTTGATAATCATCATCATCATCATCATCATGAATATCATCATGACAGTGATGATAATGAAGTTGATGATAATCATCAGCATCATCATGAATATCATCACAGTGATGATGATAATGATGTTGAGGATAATCATCATCATGAATATCGTGACAGTGATGATGATAATGATGTTGAAGATAATCATGATGAGGATCATTATATCATCATGACAGTGCTGATGATAATGATGTTGATAATTATCATCATCATCATCATCATGAATATCATCATGACAGTGATGATAATGAAGTTGATGATAATCATCAGCATCATCATGAATATCATGACAGTGATGATGATAATGATGTTGAGGATAATCATCATCATGAATATCGTGACAGTGATGATGATAATGATGTTGATGATAATCATGATCATCATGATTATCATCAACATCATTATCATTTTGAGAAATTGTGATATCAAATAAGACTAATGATATTGCAGGATAGCTTTAATACACTTCAGGGAATCAGATTTTCCATAGGGTTACACATAAACTACTGCACACTACTTTCTAATAGACATAACATGCAAAATAAGATATTTTATTACTTTGTTTGTGATTGCTTATGTTATAATAGTCGAATAAGATGGTAAAATGAAAGGCAAAAAGAAGCAAAAAAAAAAAAAAAATTTAATGGACCCACCGGGGATCGAACCTGGGTCACCAGAATGAGAGGCAAGTGCTTTGACCAATATACCAAAACATTTCCCATAGAGATAACACGCAAACGAAAAACGGGATTCTGAAATTCCATTTTGTAGTTCAAAATTGGGCATGATCCCTACATCTGATCAAAAATTGGAGACCACACTTGTAAAAGCTTATAGTCTCAGCTATAACATACTAAAATCTGGAAGAAAATAGACCAAAAACAACTGAGATAAAGCTCAGAGAACAATGTCATGTAGATTCATGATTCGGAAAAAAATCATCTTCCATAGACATAACACGCAAATAGGGAAAATTCTGACATGGCATCTTTAATTGAAAATTTCACTGTGATGACGTCATCAAAATGAAAAACCGTGATGATTGATCTTGTAGAGAATTGTCTCAGCTATGACATAGCAAAATCTGGGCGAAAAACGACTAATAATTACGAATCTAGAGCAAAATTTGCATAAATGTGACGACGTCAAAACATGAAAATTGGAAATTTTGACTTCTGGCGCCATTTTGATGACGTCATCATGTTTATAAGGGTCAAATGATACATGAAATGAAATCTATGATTCATGCCCTACGTGATGATGACAAAAAAATTGGGGGTTTGTGGACTATTTAAAGAGCTAGAGTTAATTTTGTAGAGGCATGTTTTTGCACGTTTTGACGTTATTTTCGCCATAGACGCGCGCACGGATTTTGAACTTTGACGCGCCCGTACGACCTTATTATTGATTGAAATTGATTCCAGGTTGATGGAAATGATGAAGAAAAGTGTCAGGATTGCAAATCAATCGAAAAATCAGCGATTTAACGTTATTTACGACTTGTACGCGCGTAAAACGCGCGCGGACGCTTACGTACGGATATTTTTGAAATGCTCAAAATGACCTGAAACGTGTGCAGACTTGATCCTATGTGATTTTGAGCATTTTTAAATTTTGACGTGCGCGTACGCGCACGTCCTGACCTCTAGATGACCTGTGAGGACATGACTTGATGACCCGTCATGTGAAGTTTATGTGATGTGAATATAGTTGATTTTTGATGATCGATTATGAAGATATAACCGATCTTGTAAATTTACAAAATGGCGTCTTGATGACGTCACGATGACCTGATGACCTTCAAAAGCTTAGATGACCATGTCCATGATTGACCTCATACATGACATGAAACTCGATGATATTGACCTGGCCGATTTTGAGATTTGGTGGGTACAAAAATTTGTTATAAAAAGAAGAAATAAAGAAAAATAAAAATAAAGAAGAAAATTCTGACAAAATTAAAAGGTGATCTGTCGATACCGACAGACCACCTAATAATATCATAGGTCTTGTTTACCCAGGGTTGCCCCATCAGTATTATATACTGGTCTCCGTGAGGGACCTGCAATCATATTATTACCCCGGCTTAGGCGAGCGACCATGATAAGGTGGCTCAAGCATTCAAGGAATTTCTTCCTACCAGGTATTAGTTGCTATGGAAACAAGAGCCCCAGGGGGCACGACGCTCACCTGAGGTGGATCAATTCACATCTGGTGCATGTTCTCTCTAGCACCACCAGGAGATATGTTAGAAATTGGAACAACTAGGAGGATGTACATGAGATGATGTTAGAAATTAACATAATTCCCCCCCCCCCCCCCTCTAGTATGTTACCCCCACAGACCCCCTATAGGGCCACCCAGAAAAAAATCATGAGCAACTTTCATTTTTCATCTATAGAGGTATCTCCATACACAATACCAAGTCTGAGCTATTCCTAGTTCTGGAGAAGAAGATGTTTGAAATTTACATAGCTTTTACACTTGGGGGCCCTCCCCCTGGGCCCCCCTGGGGGCCACATGTACCATTTTAGCAACTTTGGATCCCCTACCCCTAAGGATGATTCCTACCAAGTTTGGTTGAATTCCGATCATGTGTTTTGGAGAAGATCAGAATGAACATTTTGCCTGGCAGCGCCCCCCCCCCCCCCTCCAGTATGTTACCCCCACAGGGCCCCTATAGGGCCACTCAGAGAAATTTCATGAACAACATTCATTCTTCATCTATAGAGGTATCTCCATACAAAATACCAAGTCTGAGCTATGCCTGGTTCTGGAGAAGATGTTTGAAATTTACATAGCTTTTACAATTGGGGGCCTTCCCCCTGGGCCCCCCTGGGGGCCACATGTACCATTTTAGCAACTTTGGGTCCCCTACCCCTAAGGATGATTCCTACCAAGTTTGGTTGAATTCCGATCCTGTGTTTTGGAGAAGAAGATCAGAATGTACATTTTACCTGGCAGCGCCCCCCCCCCTCCAGTATGTTACCCCTACAGGGCCCCTATAGGGCCACTCAGAGAAATTTCATGAACAACATTCATTCTTCATCTATAGAGGTATCTCCATACAAAATACCAAGTCTGAGCTATGCCTGGTTCTGGAGAAGATGTTTGAAATTTACATAGCTTTTACAATTGGGGGCCTTCCCCCTGGGCCCCCCTGGGGGCCACATGTACCATTTTAGCAACTTTGGGTCCCCTACCCCTAAGGATGATTCCTACCAAGTTTGGTTGAATTCCGATCATGTGTTTTGGAGAAGAAGATGAAAATGTAAAAAGTTAACGGACGACGGACGACGCACGACGGACAAATTTCCATCGCAATAGCTCACTCGAGCCAGGTGAGCTAAAAATGCTATATTTTTATTTAAATGTCAATCTGCAAAAAAACGCCAAAACCTACATTATCATAACCATACCACAAGATAGGAATTCTAAAATTGTTTTTGAATGTTTACTTACCCTTAAATTCTCGTAGAATTCATCAAGAACCAGACTCATAGATCTTGTGAGATTTGACGCATAAGACGTCTCCTGGTTCAATGCATCTTGGAATGTCTCAAAGTCTCTCATCCATTCCAGAGCAAAGTCATGAGCAACGATGTCTATCTTATTCATCACTACGATGAAAGGAAGTTTATACTTGTACAGGATACTGTAATAAGAATGGAACAAAATATTTCATGTAATGCCTTACTGGAAACTAACTGCTCTTTACTTATGTCAATATTATTTATAATCATCTATATCACGCCTCTCAGCTCTGCAATTAAATACTACTATATCCCTCATCGTATACTATTTTGCCTGCTCTCAGTTACAACAGGAAATATTCCCTTCCAGGAAAAATTGGGATTTGCAACTGGCACTGTGTACAAATACCTTGACAAATATATTGTGATATTTTTTCTTGTGTTTTTGTCCAGCACAGTAGTACAATATGAGTCTATATATTCTAATATCCTCTAGACAATCCAATAGATATATATGCTTAATTCAATATCATCAAATATCTGCAGGTTTGCAGAATGCCACTAAAAATAGCTTGATACCTCCAAGCATAGAACATTATAGGAAAGATAGCTTACAAGCAAGCATAACTAACCCATAAGCATAGAATATGATAGAATATGATAGAAAAGATAGCTCAAACACAAGCATACAAAATGGTAGTAAAATAGCTAACCTGCAAGCATACAGCATGTTTGACATGAAAGTCACAGGATTTACGCTCCTTGCTGTATCCATAACATACACTACAACCGTTGGAAAGGTAGAGGCCTGAAAAAAAAAAATATTGGGACAAATTATATTTCATTTTGATTTTGTTTAGTTTAGTTTAGTTTATTAACTCCATCCCCCTCCTGGGGTAAGCGAGTACAAAAAACTTTCTTATTGTTTTTCCGATTTTGTTCAAACTTTCACCAATCTGCTTCTCTGATTTTTCTGCTTTTCCACAAATCAAATTATTACAATGGTTTGAAGCCCTTTAGACCATGTCAAAATTAAAACCTCCTTCATGAATTTGGGCCAAAATGTCTGGTTTTATAGCTCCAGAAAAAAAGGAGAGAGAAAGAGAGAGAGAGAGAGAAATGAGAGGAGAGAGTTCAGGAGAGAGAAATAAATAAGGAGAGCGGGAGAGCGGGACAGGAGAGAAAGATCAAGGAGAGATTGAGAAAGATAAGGAGAGATTGAGAAAGTTAAGGAGAGATTGAGAAAGATAAGGAGAGATTGAGAAAGATAAGGAGAGATTGAGAAAGATAAGGAGAGATTGAGAAAGATAAGGAGAGATTGAGAAAGATACAGAGATATTGAGAAAGATAAGGAGATATTGAGAAAGATACAGAGATATTGAGAAAGATAAGGAGATATTGAGAAAGATAAGGAGATGAGGAGAATAACGCCTTTACCAAGACATTATTGTGATTTTTACAAAGATGTATGTATCATTGTGATTTGGTTAATAAACTCATTCATTAATTAATTCATTCATATTGAGAAAGATAAGGAGATATTGAGAAAGATAAGGAGAGATTGAGAAAGATAAGGAGTGATTGAGAAAGATAAGGAGTGATTGAGAAAGATAAGGAGATATTGAGAAAGATAAGGAGAGATTGAGAAAGATAAGGAGATATTGAGAAAGATAAGGAGATAAGGGAATAATGCCTTTACCAAGACGTTATTGTGATTTTTACAAGGATGTATGTATCATTGTGATTTGGTAATAAACTCATTCATTCAATCATATTGAGAAAGGTATTAGAGATATTGAGAAAAATAAGGAGAGATTGAGAAAGATAAGGAGAGATTGAGAAAGATAAGGAGAGATTGAGAAAGATAAAGAGGGAATGAGAAAGAAAAGGACATATTGAGAAAGATAAGGAGAGATTGAGAAAGATACAGAGATATTGAGAAAGATAAGGAGATATTGAGAAAGATAAGGAGATGAGGAGAATAACGCCTTTACCAAGACATTATTGTGATTTTTACAAAGATGTATGTATCATTGTGATTTGGTTAATAAAATCATTCATTCATTCATTCATATTGAGAAAGATAAGGAGATACTGAGAAAGATATGAAGAGATTGAGAAAGATAAAGAGAGATTGAGAAAGATAAAGAGAGATTTAGAAAGATAAGGAGAGATTGAGAAAGATAAGGAGAGATTGAGAAAGATAAGGAGTGATTGAGAAAGATAAGGAGATATTGAGAAAGATAAGGAGATATTGAGAAAGATAAGGAGATAAGGAGAATAAAGCCTTTACCAAGACATTATTGTGATTTTTACAAAGATGTATGTATCATTGTGATTTGGTAATAAACTCATTCATTCATTCATTCATATTGAGAAAGATAAGGAGATACTGAGAAAGATATGAAGAGATTGAGAAAGATAAAGAGAAATTTAGAAAGATAAGGAGAGATTGAGAAAGATAAAGAGATTGAGAAAGATAAGGAGAGATTGAGAAAGATAAAGAGATATTGAGAAAGATAAGGAGAGATTGAGAAAGATAAAGAGAGATTGAGAAAGATAAAGAGAGATTGAGAAAGATAAGGAGAGATTGAGAAAGATACAGAGATATTGAGAAAGATAAGGAGATATTGAGAAAGATAAGGAGATAAGGAGAATAACGCCTTTACCAAGACATTATTGTGATTTTTACAAAGATGTACATGTATGTATCATTGTGATTTGGTAATAAACTCATTCATTCATTCAATTTTTCTTATTGAGAAAGATAAGGAGATACTGAGAAAGATATGAAGAGATTGAGAAAGATAAAGAGAGATTTAGAAAAGATAAGGAGAGATTGAGAAAGATAAAGAGAGATTGAGAAAGATAAGGAGAGATTGAGAAAGATTAAGGAGATATTGAGAAAGATAAGGGGATATTGTGAAAGAGATGGATAGGGAGAGAATGGAGAGCATGGTAAAAAGAGATAGAGAAAAAAGAGAGAAGAGGGAGAGAGAGGAATTGATGTCTTACCAATGTCTCTGATATAATAGTTCCTGAAGCTGACCATGTGAACACTTCAATCTGGCCTGGAGTATCTAATATGATGTACCTATATAACAACACAATGTTAATATTCATACTGTGTTCAGAACATTTATTGATCTATGCTCATGTCAAGAAATACATTTGCAAGTGAACAGAAAGTGCAAGTTGCACTCTGTGCAAACAAAGTGTGAAATTAAATAATTTAAATAAAAATTGCATTTGATTTTCGTAATGTGTTTTTATTAGTGGAAAGAAAATATGTGCATTCATTTGAATTGATATTTCATAAAATAATACATTGGCGAAAGAAAACATACTATCTGTGACAGATAAATCCTGTAAAATCTAGTATTAACAAGTAATATCTCAAAAATGTAGGCTTAAATGTAGGCTTAAATGTAGGCTTAATGTAGGCTTAATGTAGGCTTAACAAGTAATATCTCAAAAATGTAGGCTTTCTTGAAACAAAACTTTACGGGGGATGTTCTACCACTGTAGGTGGAAGATTACAGACATTTCTTTCTGACCAGTACCCCAAATAAATTACTTTTAGATGTAATGTTGACATTATAATATATACACATACATGTAATAGTTAAAGATAATAGAATGATTAATTGAATAAATGAAGGATATAGTCTACAGGACTACAATGGTAAAAAGCCCTGTGCTAAATGTTTTTGTCTTGTTTAAATATGTTTTAATGAATCAATAAATTATAAAAGAAAAAATAAATAAATAAATAATTAAATAAATATGTAAGATCTAAGGTACATGTAAGGAGGTAACTGAGGCTGTGTCATTTAGAAATTTACAATATTCGTCTTTCTATTAAAACAATTAGATCATATATTTTCAGACATGTGCAATTGTAAAGGGAGCCATACATGTACATATATCAACATGTTAGCCATCATGCACTAATCTTAAAGGCCAAGTCCACCCTAATATCAAGTTGATTTGAATAAACAGAGTAAAATTAAACAAGCATAACGGTAAAAATTTCACTGAAATCGGATGTAAAATAAGAAAGTTATGGCATTTTGAAGTTTTGCATTATTTCATGAAACAGTGATATGCATAGCATGGGCAGTATGCAAATGAGTGAACCGATGATGTCACACACTCACTTTTCCTTTTGTATTTTATTATATGAAATATCATATATTTCATTTTTTGCTTCAATAATGTAAAACATGGTCTGACTCCATATGGAACATGTAAAATCATCATTATTGTAACTTATTTTCATACAAGGAAGGGATTCTTTATTATCACATCTATAAAAATTGGAATTTTTGAAATTTCATATAATAAAATACATAAGGAAAAGTGATTGTGTGACATCATCGGTTCACTCATTTGCATACCGCCCATGCCATGCATATCACTGTTTCATGAAATAATGCAAAACTTCAAAATGCCATAACTTTCTTATTTTACATCCGATTTCAGTGAAATTTTTAGTTATGCTTGTTTAATTTTACTCTTTATTCAAATAAACTTGATATTGAGGTGGACTTGGCCTTTAACAACCTCCATCCAAAACTTGTCGATTACAGGAAATTGAACTTACTTCGTTTCTTTGCTGCGTTTCTCTGCAAAGCTCATGACCTGATCAAAGCGTGTAGCAAAGAGGTTTAGAGATGTCATGATGCCTCCATTGGGTCCTAACCCATACTGCTTCATCACCTCTTTGTACTTCACTGTATCTCGGATATCTGGGGAGCGTTTCATCAAGCGTTTTGTCAGTGATTTTTACGACAACTTTTATAAGCTATCTCAGATATCTGGGGAGCGTTTCATCAAGTGTTTTGTCAGTGATTTTTTACGACAACTTTTATAAGCTACTTGAAATCCTTGTATCTGATTGGCTGAGAGCAAATTTGTCAGTCAAAATCAATGACAAAACGCTTCATGAAATGCTCCACTGAAGAAAAAAACAGCATTATCATAATTTTTGATATGTAGGGAAATCCCGAGATGTACATGTCATGTACGTAAAAAGGGAAACTTGATCTTATTCACTCTTATCCTAAGAAATTTTGGCTTGGCTGGTGTCGCCTACAGAACCATCACTATGTGGGGCAGTGTCAATTTTGGTGGCAGTTGACCTCTAAGTTGAATTTGAAGATGTATTTCCATGTTTAATTTCAGGCAACAAATTATTATAGTTTGTAAGCCCTGAAATTGAAATTGCTAGGTTGCAGTCATATACATACTGTATGCAACCTTCTTTTATTAATGTATGTTCTTTTTTTTCATGCACAGTTACATGTGAAAGATATATATTTAATGAGAAGAGATGACTGTCGAACCCTTACCAATATTAGTTGGATATCCTACTTCATGAACAGCTGGATCTAGGTTGATGATGTATGGAGGCTGCTGGGTGGCATATAAGTGAGCAGTGAGGCGCTGCAATGGGTATCAATAAATGTTATGGAAATAAACACAACTGACAAAATAAGTTCCCCTTTAAAAGCAAATCTCTGCAATGTCTGAATGAGGAACCTTACAGGAAATCTGAATACAGAGACATGTAGCTGTATTTCCCGGCTACCTTTCGTGTGAAATTTACGGGAAATTATTTGGTCATGCTTCAGTGAGCAAGCCCTAAAGGCAAAATGGCCACTTTTTGAAGTTCACAAGCCCAATGATTCAATGATATATCGTAACAAATTTCAAATTTTCAGCATCAGAAGGCAATCAACATATACCAAATGACTTGTGCGCAAAATTTCATGGGGTGAAAACTGCCAGTGTATATACGTGTACAAGGTATTGACACAATTAATTTAGCAGGCCGCATCGAAACTGCTCAGCGTTGCACTGCCTTGTACTCTCTTCATCTACAGCGCACATTCCGTGCCAATCTCGCCGTCTTTGTGAACACGTGAACAGCAACTCAATCCACATCCATGTTGCCATAAATTGTAATTGTTTCTCACGATCTGATCGTTGAAGTGGTCAGATGGACTAGAAGAGGAAGAGTTTAGCAAACTCTGAAGGTGGTTTGCAAGGTTCACCGTACACACTCATACACACACGAGGTTGTCTTAAAGGAGAATGAAACTCTGGGGAATATCCATTTTAATGAAAAGAGAGGATAGAGAGAAGCAATTTAAAAAAAGATACATCAAAATCGGTTACAAATGTTGGAAAAGTCTCAATTTACTTTCTATGGTGATCCTCAAATTGGCAATGTTGCTTCAAAATGGCAGGTTTAGTAGTTCAACTCTCATTATGTTTTCTACACAAAATTTCACATTTTCTCCTTTATCTCTAAAGATGCTGCTTGTCTTTTTGTGAACTCAACACATGTTGTGTCAAATACATTTTCCCATGTTATACCTTGAGCTAAGAAGGAGACAAGCGGCCGGCACCTTTAGAGATAATGGGGAAAATATGAAATTTTGTGTACAAAACATGGACGAATATGCATCGGTGAGTGTGCGTTGGTGTTCACCGGCAACCACGGGCCCTTTTATGAAAACACATCTTCGAACCGAGGCACGTCCTCGTTTTGATTTACAGTTTGTTGGCTTCATTTTTAGCTTCTAACTACGCTGTTGAACTTTTGAGCATTTCTGAGCAGAGTCCACGTTTGTGTGGTCGTGAACTTTTTCGCGGGTATAATTTATTTATTTATTTTTTTCAGTGAAAACACGTAGGTGTGTGTGTAATTGGGATTTTACAGACGTGTATCAATCAGATATGATTATTTACGTCTAGGGACCAACCTTTAACTCAGTCTCGAACCTGGGTCCGCTGAATCAGTTTATAACTTTCACTGTTAGCTGGATTACAGGCGCACGCCACAACGCCAAGGAAAACAGTCTACATTCAGTCGCTTATTTCCTCTCATGTGTAAATGATCTAGAATGGACCATTTCCCACTAATACATGTACACACAAAACCTATTGAAGCCTATTCACTCGTACAAGCTATTGTGGAGTACAAGCTTATCTTCCAATAAGCTTGTATGCTTACATAGCACAAATGTATACCATACTTTGTGTGTACACTCTTGTCCAGTCATACACCTCAGCACTTCCAAACACCACTGCACAAAAGTCACCAACATTCACAATCGGCATTTGATTTACAAAAACCGACACCAATATCCATGAAATACAATTCCAATAAATTCAACTTACCGATGTTTGGAAAGATAATTCTAAAAATAAAACCTGTAATTTAATGTCAGTTCTGGCGAAGCAGTGTACATGTACATCAGAGTCATTGTGTACATGTACATTTCTTGGTCCGCAAAAATTTGGTCCCTATCACGCACACGTAAAAGTCCCAATTTTCCGTGTGCGAGATCGTAGAGAAAACAGATCGATGTGCGCTTGATACCGAGTTTCTTTGCGGACAAAAATGTTATTGGCAGAGTTAGGTCGAGGAGGCGAGTTGGCTCAGTCGGTAACGTGTCTGCCTGTCGAACCAAAGATCGTGGGTTCGAATCCACCCCGGGCGGATGACTGAAGCCTGCGTTGTGTGTTAACGTGCCCCTCCCTTGTTTCATAGAGATAGGCTATGTTACAGTGGAAAACACTCCGTCCCTCGGATAGGACGTTAACTGGAGGTCCCGTGTAGAGGAAAGTCACCACCTTTGCACGTTAAGAACCCACTGCACTATTCGAATAAGAGTAGGGGGTAACCCCGGTGTAGTGGTACACCTGTCCCAATCCCACAGGTCTAGATCTACACCTGAAATGCCATAATAATCAACTCATTGATTGTGGGCGTCAACGGAAAGACAAGACAAGTCTAAAACACAGGTGGAATGAAAAAAACATGCGATTGCAAAAAAATTGGGGGGGGGATTTCTTAGGTTTTGGACATGATTTTGACTTTGGATTTTGCTGAAAATGTCTGAAGTTCTTCCTAACGGCCATTTAGGGTAGGAATGAGATTTTAAAGAGCTGCATTTGAAAGGAAGTATTTGAAATATTTATCTTATTCCCCCCCCCCCGCCCCCCGAATAAAAACCTTAATAGTACATGTGATAGAAAATGACTAATATTAATAGTATTTTAGCATTCGTCCTTAGTGGTCAATATGACCACTATTACTTGGTGTGGACCTATTTGAAATATTTATCTTAATCCCCTCCCCCATACCTTTAGTAAATGCAATAGAAAATGAGTGGTATTTTTTGCATTCGTCATGCTTAGTGGTCAGAACAGCCATTATTACTTGGTTTGGCTATGAGTATGAGTGGCTTAATATTGAATGTCAAATTTTATAAAACAAGCCCGTGTGGCTAGTTATACTTTACTACTAGATAACCTCGCACCCCGTACCTTCCTAGTGACATGGGCTTGATGTTTTATAAAAGATGACACAGGAAGCAGTTTGCACACACACAGAGACAAGTAAGAAAAAAAAAAGCAGTGGGCAAGATTCATCCATTTCCATGTGCGGTCCAAATCTTCAGCTTTTCTCCCTCAACCTCGACAACACACACAAACTTCTTCCATTAGTTATTCACCCGCCTAGACTCAGACAAGCAGTACCCATCAATGCCCACCTTCTCTGAGGAGAAAGTGCGCATCCAAAGGTGAGCATCGTATGCACACCACAAGCAATACTACAAAAAGTCCTTGCTGCCCCTGTAAAAGCGCTACTGAGACAATCACCCACCTGGTAGGCGAGTGCTCCCTGTACTCAGGACTCAGAGACAGCTAGGCGCTATAAACAACGATACTTTAGCATAGGATATTTCGCTTAAATTTTGATTTCTAGCTTGAACAGTTTAAGAGTATCAAGCACAAAGCACACGTTGGCGAGACCGTACTGAGCGACGTCACCGACAGCGAAGCCGTAATGGAGGGTTCCCTCTGACCGATGGGATTCAAATTCGGACGAAAGATGCGATACATGTTGGTGATTATTCTGTGAAATTTTGAGGAAAATTTGTTTATACTAAAACTCGAAATGCAGGCTGGATACAAAAGTGCATTAGCACCTGAATAGAGTTGGTGATTTATGTGATGAGGTAATTGTACTTATATTTTCAGGCTTGTCTCGAATGGGTGGGGTGCGGGAGCGGGATGGGAGCGGGAACGGGCACACCCTTTCGAGACAAGCCCCCCCGGTTATCTCGAATGGACGCGTTCCCAGCGAGAAGTTCAATGAACGCGCCACTTCGAGACAACCGGGGGGGCTTTCCTCGAATGAGTGTGTTGAGTAGACTTTTGTAATAGACGTTTTAGATTTTTTTTTGAAAAATGTACTCTTGCTGGTTTTTTCGTTTTTCTTTTGTCTAAGATGTACATGTAGAAAATATAACCGGCAGTGGCGGCACCAGGATTTTTAAAGTGGGGTGTGGGGGGGGGGGGCAAATGGGGGGCAAAAGAAATTGTTGGGGGCAAGGGCGGACAAACAAAATTTTCCACCCTTTTATTTTTTTCACTCCGAAAATTATTGGGGGCAACTGGGGGCAAAGCTTCTGACTGGGGGGCAAATGCCCCCCCCCCCCCATGCCCCCGGTGCCGTCACTGATAACCGGGGGTTGTCAAATGAATGTATGAGGTTGCATGAATTCATAATGGAATGTTCATTTAAAAGTCAAAGGTCTGGTCGGGCAGACAGTCCAGAATAGAATGTTAATTCACTGCGGCGTATTTTTTTACGGGGGGGGGGGGGGGGAGGCACAAGATGGCCATGCCCCACCCCTTATTGGTGGGTGAGTAAGAAAATAGGAAGATGAATGAGGAAGATGAAAAAATATTCCCGGGAAAATGTAAATAGGGGTCAATTTTCGCAGACTCTGGTGGTTTCCTCCCCGGGGATAGGTGGGGGGGGGGGGGGGGGGTAATTTCCTAAATTGCCTGGATAGGGGGTCCAATATCTCAGAAAATTTCCCGGGATAGGGGGTAAAACAAATTCCAACTTCTCCGGAATAGGGGGTCATTTTTGAAAAGGAGTTACGAGCATAGGCCTACCCCTGGTATGGGGAGTTGGGGGCCGGGTACAAACGACCTTTTGATAAGAGTTTTGACTTTTGATAGTGGGTATTGATAGAATGATAGTGGCATTAAAAGGTGTTTCTAACTTTGGAAAGATGATAAACACACCTTGGCTTATGTCAGCACATGTCTGTAACACAATTTCACAATATTTAACAGGTCACGCCAAAAAAAATAAAAATAAATTAACAATCCTAGCTACGCCACTTGCCCTTTCTTCCCCGTGTGTTTTAATGCATAATTATTCAATTCTCCGATTTATTTTGCACAAATGATGATTTCCTTGTCAAAAGCATTTTTAGATACCGTTTTTTTTATATTTTCTACATCTTAGACAAAAGAAAAACGAAAAAACCAGCAAGAGTACATTTTTCAAAAAAAATTCTAAAACGTCTGTTACAAAAGTCTACTCAACACACTCATTCGAGGAAAGCCCCCCCGGTTGTCTCGAAGTGGCGCGTTCATTGAACTTCTCGCTGGGAACGCGTCCATTCGAGATAACCGGGGGGGCTTGTCTCGAAAGGGTGTGCCCGTTCCCGCTCCCATCCCGCTCCCATCCCGCTCCCGCACCCCACCCATTCGAGACAAGCCATATTTTCAGGGCTGCCAACACCATGAACACTCACACGCTGATGAGCGCGAGACTCACGCATTTCACCCAATTCTCACACTCTCATGCTAATAATGAAATTTCTCCAGCACAAATCTTAAAATAACTAAATACACTGCACGTTCTACAAGTCAAAAGTACAAACAATGACTGTTGCTGGTTCGAATCCCGCTAAGTTCTTGACTTTTTTGATTGATAATAATTATTTGATTTGTTCAAGAACAATTGAATAAGTCAATAGTAGGCATCGTCATCAGGCACTAGATGGCACTCTCGCGCACGTACATTGTTTTGTACGTAAGGCGATACTGCAGTTTTCTCGCTTGCTCGTTATCATGGTTTTGACAAGGGTGGATTGATATAATTATCTTTCAAAAGTGATTCAGTCTTCTGCCAAGATTTTCACATATCATTAACCTAAACTACTTCCAGTTCGTGCGATATCAAGACTTTCCTGATATACTCACCCCCCCCTCCCCCTAGCAATGGCTTGCAATGGCCAGTTTCGGCAAAATCGTCTGCCTGACCCGGAGCGCATTGTACACTGGCATGCGCTCGCCGTGCGGTGTCTTCGAGCGCCGCGAGCAGCAGTGCGATGTTTTGCCTCGAATGTACATATCCCTGGACCCTGCCACTCGGAGAGTTGGTTTCCTCCACTCATAGGCACATGCCATTGCCGACTGTGTAGGAACGCAGGCAATAGTCAGTACGGTACTAATATTTATCACTGTGCATTTTTGGCTATATTTAAGTGAAAACCTTCGGTTGAAATGTACTGTAAGATAGCTAATTATGGTGAATAATAGATGATTAAAACTTTCCAGTTTGTTTTGTCACTTTTGAAGAGGGTTTCCTGAAATTTTGGGGAATTTCTTGCGAAATCACCTATCGAGATCCGGTCAGAGCATCCATTTTGTATTTTTCATGATTATGATGAAGGGAGCCCTCAGCGCTCGTAGTGGTACCGGCGCGATCGGATCATCGATCTCCACCTCGTTGTTTACCTGTTGTTAAGACAGCTTGGGGCAAGTTGGGGGTTGTTGAGTTTAGTCTAGCGATAAGGCTTCTCATCGTGCATTCTCTACAATACATTCTGTATTCCTACTCTGGTGCAAGGATATTAAGCAAAGTGCTTTAAAGTAGAACACTGATGATTTTAAATATTGGCTTAATACTTATTATTGCATAGATGGCATAAATTAAACAAGGTTATCCAAATTTAAAGCTTGGAAACATTTGAATTAATGATTATTATCAATTATAAAACGGTAAAATACAGCCCCCGATATAGCAGCTGAAAAGCTCCTTGAACGCTGCTGAGATGTGTGACGACACAAGAGGGGCGAGTCCTGTCTAAGCAGACGATGTCCCATAACATTATACACATTTTTCAGTGCCTGTTTTGTCATCTCCTCTTCACTTATTTCTCTTACTTGACTAGCGTCAGTCTTAATGTTAGTCTGTTGCCTCACTCTTAACTTCGTGTATGGTATTATTTTGATGAAAAATGCAGCGTTAAAAAAATAAAGGAATCAGTCACTTGTAAACAAAATAAGACGCCATTGTATTTTCAGCTGCTTGCACCGCGGCATGTTCGGCGTTTCAAGAGGGAACGAATACCATCCAGCTATTATTCGCAGGGCTTTTCAATTTGAAAATGGGGTTTATTTCATTGATCATTGACCCTTCTCCTGTGTATTTACAATCAAACGGTTTTAGTTATCAGAATCAGTTCACTTTCCCTTTTCGAATGGTGTGAAATAAGGTCATGTTTAAATGTACCAAACTCTTTATAATTTGATAAATAATTGCATTGCAATTACGTTCATTCATTATAGGACGTCGTCTGCTTAAGCAGGATCGATCCCTCGTATGACGACATCAAAACATCGCTATATTTCTGGCGAATCCTCGGATATTCCACATGCTGAGAAGAGCTTTTATTTATGTTGTTTTTATAATCATCATATACGCAGTTGACATAAAACTTATACGATTGCCATCTGTAAGCTTCCCAATTTCTAGTGATACATTAATTGCCATATTTGTGATTTTCTTGAGTGTTCTACTTTAACGGCGAGGAGCAATAATTGAAAAAGTCTTTGGGAGAGAACGGCCACCCGTCGTTGTAATATCGACCTTGTCCGTATAGCTTGTGTGTGTAACATTCTGTGTACGTATCTATGGTGCGTAACCATATAGAGCGGCCTCACTAGTGCGCAACATATTGAGAGCAGTCGTCATACGTATGGATGTCTCTGTAACAACTACGAAAAAGAAGGCTGTAAATGTAAGTTTTTATAACTTTCTACATTTTGTATCTTAACGAACTTATAATAAAGTAATATAGGGCCCACATCAGCAAGCAATGGTCATATTGACCATTAGGATCATATACATGTGTGTATACTGGGTATTGGGGATACAGATGTAATTTTGTTTGAAATGGAGGTTTTTGTGGGCAAACTGATACTTAAGTATCATTCTTTAGATTTTAAGTTATCAGTTCGTTAAGATACAAAATGTAGAAAGTTATAAAAACTTACATTTACAGCCCTCTTTTTGGTACTTGTTACCCACACCTCCATACGGATGACGACTGCTCTCAATACGTTGCGCACTAGTGAGGCCGCTCTACATGGTTACGCACCGTAGATACGTACGCAGAATGTTACGCACACAAGCTATTCTACGAAGACCTGGAAGGGCCAAACTGACGACGTAAAAAAAATAAAAAATATTACGTACGTACGTAGTAATTATTACGTACGTACGTAATATTTTTAATTTTTTTACGTCGTCAGTTTGGCCCTTCCAGGTCTTCGTAGGAGATCGACGAACCGATCGCGCCGGTACTACTACGAACGCTGAGGGCTCCCTTCATCATAATCGTGAAAAATACAAACTGGATGCTGACGGGACAGTCTCGATAGCAGTTATCGACAAAAAGGACCCAACATTTCAGGAAACCCTCTTCAAAGGTCACAAAACAACCTGGTAAGTTTTAATCATCTATTATTCAACATAAGTATTTGGATGTAAGTAAACTGCAATATATGAGATTCAATTAAATATAGCCAAAAATGCACAGTGATGCAGTTTAGGGTATGGGATGTGTGTTGGCTGCGTTACTACACAGTCGGCAATGGCGTGTACCTATGAGTCACTCATAGCTACATTCCTATACTTCGTGTGTATAATGTAGGCAGTCATACACCTCAACTTTTTAAAATTGCACAAAAACTGCACAAAAGTCACAAACATTCACTCAAAATCGGAATTTAATTTACAAAAACCGACCACTAAATATCCAAGAAATACAATAAATTCAACTCACCGATGTTGGAAAAGATATTTCCAAAACTCAAATCCGTAATTTACTGTTGATTCTCGCGAAACGAGCTATCGGAGTCATTGTGTACATTTCCTGGTCGCCGCGGGCGCTGACATCTCCCCAAAAGAGTTTTGTCCTTAAAAATTTGGTCCCTATGTGGCATACACAGAAAGTCCCGATTTTCTGTGTGCGCGATCGTAAAGATCGGTGTGCGCTTGCGATCCCGAGTTTCTTCGTGGACAAAAATTTTATTGGCCGATTTTAGTCTAAGACATCGGCAGTATGTAAACAACACGCGATCGCGAAACAAATCGGCGGGGATTTCTCCGGTTTTGGACAAGATTTTGACTTTGGATTTTGCTGAAAATATCAATATTCAAAAGTTCTTCTTAACGGCCATTTGAGGTAGGAGTGAGATTTTTAAGGGCGGAATTTGAAAGCAAGGTATTTAAAATATTTATCTTATTTTCCCCCCATACCATTACTACACGCGACAGAAAATACAAACTATTTTTGCATTTTGTATTCGTAGTGGTCAATATGACCACTCATAGGTACACGCCATTGCCGACTGTGTAGTAACGCAGCCAACACACATCCCATACCTAAACTGCATCACTGTGCATTTTTGGCTATATTTAATTGACTGTCATATATTGCAGTTTACTTACATCCAAAGAATTATATTGAATAATAGATGATTAAAACTTACCAGGTTGTTTTGTGACCTTTGAAGAGGGTTTCCTGAAATTTTGGGTCCTTTTTGTCGATAACTGCTATCGAGACTCTCCCGTCAGCATCCAGTTTGTATTTTTCACGATTATGATGAAGGGAGCCCTCAGCGCTCGTAGTAGTACGTATTACGTACGTACGTACGTAATAATTACTACGTACGTACGTAATATTTTTAATTTTTTTACGTCGTCAGTTTGGCCCTTTCAGGTCTTCGTAGAATAGCTTGTGTGCGTAACATTCTGCGTACGTATCTGCGGTGCGTAACCATGTAGAGCGGCCTCACTAGTGCGCAACATATTGAGAGCAGTCGTCATCCGTATGGAGGTGTGGGTAACAAGTACCAAAAAGAGGGCTGTAAATGTAAGTTTTTATAACTTTCTACATTTTGTATCTTAACGAACTGATAACTTAAAATCTAAAGAATGATACTTAAGTATCAGTTTGCCCACAAAAACCTCCATTTCAAACAAAATTACATCTGTATCCCCAATACCCAGTATACACACATGTATATGATCCTAATGGTCAATATGACCATTGCTTGCTGATGTGAATATGACCACTATTCGTGGTGTGGGCCACTCATAGCTACATTCCTATACTTCGTGTGTATAATGTAGGCAGTCATACACCTCATCTTTTTAAAACACCACTGCACAAAAGTCACCAATATTCACTCAAAATCGGCATTTAATTTTCAAAAACCGACCCCAAAATATCCAAGAAATACAATAAATTTAACTCACCAATGTTGGAAAAGATATTTCCAAAAATGAAATCCGTAATTTACTGTTGATTCTCGCGAAACGAGCTATCGGAGTCATTGTGTACATTTCCTGGTCGCCGCGGGCGCTGACATCTCCCCAAAAGAGTTTTGTCCTCAAAAATTCGGTCCCTATGACGTACACGGAAAAGTTCCGATTTTCTGTGTGCGCGATCGTAAAGATCGATGTGCGCTTGCGATCCCGAGTTTCTTCGTGGACAAAAATTTCATTGGCCGATTTTAGTCTAAGACATCGGCAGTTTGGAAACAACACGCGATCGCCAAACAAATCGGCGGGGATTTCTCCGGTTTTGGACAAGATTTTGACTTTGGATTTTGCTGAAAATATCAAAATTTCTTCCTAACGGCCATTTGAGGTAGGAGTGAGATTTTTAAGGGCTGAATTTGAAAGCAAGTATTTAAAATATTTATCTTATTTTTCCCCCCATACCTTTACTACATGCGACAGAAAATACCAACTATTTTACAGTAATGTACCCGTGAGTAGGCACGCTCATCCAACACGAGAGGGCGCATTCTCCGTGTTCATTTCTGCTGTACAAAAGTTGCGACACGCTAGATCGGTCACCTGTCCATTCGCTATCATGCACACCCCCTTCAAAGTTCCCATTCTAGGGGTAGTATATAAATCAATGGTTAAAAGAAATATGACGTTATTTTCCTCGCGACTTCAGCTTTACAATGCAAGTATTTTTCGCCGACGACGACATCATAATCCATACGAAAATTGCGTCTGAATATGTCTATAAGTACCACTTTTGCTTCAATTTGTCCGATTTCGTGAATATAATTAAAGTATCAGACACATTACATCAAAAGTACATATTCTACTATAAAATTGAAATTGTAAGGATTGATTTGATACCAAATTCGTGACGGTTCTTTCTGCCACTAACTGCCAAGACGGCTCGAAAAAAACCCTTGTCAGCCAGTTTCGCGAGGATTTTTCCAACATTGCAAGCATATGCAGCGGAGTTCGCGTGGGCAGATTTGGAGCGCCTGCGAGGGCATTTTTCTACATTGCAATGTGTAGTCCCGTATATTGACGAATTTGAACCGAATGCAACACGCGCATGCGCACTGATCAGCTGATCTCTCGGACATAAAAAATGCCGACGAATTTGCACTGACTGCCCATTGGCGAGGTTGTCGCATATAAAAAATCATAACTATAGTTATATTAAATTTTACGTCTAGATCAATACATTTTCATGTTCTGTGACAAAATCTCTTCAATTTAAGGTAAGTTTCACTAGATTTTCATGAGCATTAAAAAATATGTGAGCGTGCCTACCGTGAGTGGTGTGGGCTAAACCACTCACGGGTACATTTCTGTAAAATAGTTGGTATTTTCTGTCGCATGTACTAAAGGTATGGGGGAAAAAATAAGATAAATATTTTAAATACTTGCTTTCAAATTCAGCCCTTAAAAATCTCACTCCTACCTCAAATGGCCGTTAGGAAGAACTTTTGATATTTTCAGCAAAATCCAAAGTCAAAATCTTGTCCAAAACCGGAGAAATCCCCGCCGATTTGTTTCGCGATCGCGTGTTGTTTACAAACTGCCGATGTCTTAGACTAAAATCGGCCAATACAATTTTTGTCCACGAAGAAACTCGGGATCGCAAGCGCACATCGATCTTTACGATCGCGCACACAGAAAATCGGAACTTTTCCGTGTACGCCATAGGGACCGAATTTTTGAGGACAAAACTCTTTTGGGGAGATGTCAGCGCCCGCGGCGACCAGGAAATGTACACAATGACTCCGATAGCTCGTTTCGCGAGAATCAACAGTAAATTGCGGATTTCATTTTTGTAAATATCTTTTCCAACATTGGTGAGTTGAATTTATTGTATTTCTTGGATATTTGGGGGTCGGTTTTTGAAAATTAAATGCCGATTTTGAGTGAATATTGCTGACTTTTGTGCAGTGGTGTTTTAAAAAGATGAGGTGTATGACTGCCTACATTATACACACGAAGTATAGGAATGTAGCTATGAGTGGGCTAAACCACTCATAGGTACACGCCATTGCCGACTGTGTAGTAACGCAGCCAACACACATCCCATACCTAAACTGCATCACTGTGCATTTTTGGCTATATTTAATTGAATATAATATATTTCAGTTTACTTACATCCAAAGAATTATATTGAATAATAGATGATTAAAACTTACCAGGTTGTTTTGTGACCTTTGAAGAGGGTTTCCTGAAATTTTGGGTCCTTTTTGTCGATAACTGCTATCGAGACTGTCCCGTCAGCATCCAGTTTGTATTTTTCACGATTATGATGAAGGGAGCCCTCAGCGCTCGTAGTAGTACCGGCGCGATGGGTTCGTCGATCTCCTACGAAGACCTGGAAGGGCCAAACTGACGACGTAAAAAAATTAAAAATATTACGTACGTACGTAATAATATTACTACGTACGTACGTAATATTTTTTATTTTTTTACGTCGTCAGTTTGGCCCTTTCAGGTCTTCGTAGAATAGCTTGTGTGCGTAACATTCTGCGTACGTATCTACGGTGCGTAACCATGTAGAGCGGCCTCACTAGTGCGCAACATTATTGAGAGCAGTCGTGATCCGTATGGAGATGTGGGTGACAAGTACCAAAAAGAGGGCTGTAAATGTAAGTTTTTATAACTTTCTACATTTTTTATCTTAACGAACTGATAACTTAAAATCTAAAGAATGATACTTAAGTATCAGTTTGCCCACAAAAACATCAATTTCAAACAAAATTACATCTGTATCCCCAATACCCAGTATACACACATGTATATGATTCTAATGGTCAATATCACTCATAGCTACATTCCTATACTTCGTGTGTATAATGTAGGCAGTCATACACCTCATCTTTTTAAAACACCACTGCACAAAAGTCACCAATATTCACTCAAAATCGGCATTTAATTTTCAAAAACCGACCCCAAAATATCCAAGAAATACAATAAATTCAACTCACCAATGTTGGAAAAGAAATTTACAAAAATGAAATCTGCAATTTACTGTTGATTCTCGCGAAACGAGCTATCGGAGTCATTGTGTACATTTCCTGGTCGCCGCGGGCGCTGACATCTCCCCAAAAGAGTTTTGTCCTCAAAAATTCGGTCCCTATGGCGTACACGGAAAAGTTCCGATTTTCTGTGTGCGCGATCGTAAAGATCGATGTGCCCTTGCGATCCCGAGTTTCTTCGTGGACAAAAATTATATTGGCCGATTTTAGTCTAAGACATCGGCAGTTTGTAAACAACACGCGATCCCGAAACAAATCGGCGGGGATTTCTCCGGTTTTGGACAAGATTTTGACTTTGGATTTTGCTGTAAATATCAAAAGTTCTTCCTAACGGCCATTTGAGGTAGGAGTGAGATTTTTAAGGGCTGAATTTGAAAGCAAATATTTATCTTATTTCCCCCCCATACCTTTAGTACATGCGACAGAAAATACCAACTATTTTACAGTAATGTACCCGTGAGTGGTCAATATGACCATTGCTTGCTGATGTGGGCTAAACCACTCACGGGTACATTACTGTAAAATACATGTAGTTGGTATTTTCTGTCGCATGTACTAAAGGTATGGGGGGGGGGAAATAAGATAAATATTTTAAATACTTGCTTTCAAATTCAGCCCTTAAAAATCTCACTCCTACCACTCATAGCTACATTCCTATACTTCGTGTGTATAATGTAGGCAGTCATACACCTCAACTTTTTAAAACACCACTGCTCAAAAGTCACAAACATTCACTCAAAATCGGCATTTAATTTACAAAAACCGACAACAAAATATCCAAGAAATACAATAAATTCAACTCACCGATGTTGGAAAAGATATTTCCAAAAATCAAATCCGTAATTTACTGTTGATTCTCGCGAAACGAGCTATCGGAGTCAATGTGTACATTTCCTGGTCGCCGCGGGCGCTGACATCTCCCCAAAAGCGTTTTGTCCTTAAAAATTCGGTCCCTGTGGCATACACGGAAAAGTCCCGATTTTCTGTGTGCGCGATCGTAAAGATCGATGTGCGCTTGCGATCCCGAGTTTCTTCGTGGACAAAAGTTTTATTGGCCGATTTTAGTCTAAGACATCGGCAGTTTGTAAACAACACGCGATCGCGAAACAAATCGGCGGGGATTTCTCCGGTTTTGGACAAGATTTTGACTTTGGATTTTGCTGTAAATATCAAAAGTTCTTCCTAACGGCCATTTGAGGTAGGAGTCACACCACGAATAGTGGTCATATTGACCACTACGAATACAAAATGCAAAAATAGTTCGTATTTTCTGTCGCGTGTGGTAACTGGTATGGGGGAAAAATAAGATAAATATTTTAAATACTTGCTTTCAAATTCAGGCATTAAAAATCTCACTCCTACCTCAAATGGCCGTTAGGAAGAACTTTTGATATTAACAGCAAAATCCAAAGTCAAAATCTTGTCCAAAACCGGAGAAATCCCCGCCGATTTGTTTCGCGATCGCGTGTTGTTTACATACTGCCGATGTCTTAGACTAAAATCGGCCAATAAAACTTTTGTCCACGAAGAAACTCGGGATCGCAAGCGCACATCGATCTTTACGATCGCGCACACAGAAAATCGGGACTTTTCCGTGTATGCCACAGGGACCGAATTTTTAAGGACAAAACGCTTTTGGGGAGATGTCAGCGCCCGCGGCGACCAGGAAATGTACACATTGACTCCGATAGCTCGTTTCGCGAGAATCAACAGTAAATTACGGATTTCATTTTTGGAAATATCTTTTCCAACATTGGTGAGTTGAATTTATTGTATTTCTTGGATATTTTGGGGTCGGTTTTTGAAAATTAAATGCCGATTTTGAGTGAATATTGGTGACTTTTGTGCAGTGGTGTTTTAAAAAGATGAGGTGTATGACTGCCTACATTATACACACGAAGTATAGGAATGTACACTGTAGCTATGAGTCACTCCCGGGTACATTTCTGTAAAATAGTTGGTATTTTCTGTCGCATGTACTAAAGGTATGGGGGGAAAATAAGATAAATATTTTAAATACTTGCTTTCAAATTCAGCCCTTAAAAATCTCACTCCTACCTCAAATGGCCGTTAGGAAGAACTTTTGATATTTACAGCAAAATCCAAAGTCAAAATCTTGTCCAAAACCGGAGAAATCCCCGCCGATTTGTTTCGCGATCGCGTGTTGTTTACAAACTGCCGATGTCTTAGACTAAAATCGGCCAATATAATTTTTGTCCACGAAGAAACTCGGGATCGCAAGGGCACATCGATCTTTACGATCGCGCACACAGAAAATCGGAACTTTTCCGTGTACGCCATAGGGACCGAATTTTTGAGGACAAAACTCTTTTGGGGAGATGTCAGCGCCCGCGGCGACCAGGAAATGTACACAATGACTCCGATAGCTCGTTTCGCGAGAATCAACAGTAAATTGCGGATTTCATTTTTGTAAATATCTTTTCCAACATTGGTGAGTTGAATTTATTGTATTTCTTGGATATTTTGGGGTCGGTTTTTGAAAATTAAATGCCGATTTTGAGTGAATATTGGTGACTTTTGTGCAGTGGTGTTTTAAAAAGATGAGGTGTATGACTGCCTACATTATACACACGAAGTATAGGAATGTACCTATGAGCACTCATAGCTACATTCCTATACTTCGTGTGTATAATGTAGGCAGTCATACACCTCATCTTTTTAAAACACCACTGCACAAAAGTCACCAATATTCACTCAAAATCGGCATTTAATTTTCAAAAACCGACCCCAAAATATCCAAGAAATACAATAAATTCAACTCACCAATGTTGGAAAAGATATTTACAAAAATGAAATCCGCAATTTACTGTTGATTCTCGCGAAACGAGCTATCGGAGTCATTGTGTACATTTCCTGGTCGCCGCGGGCGCTGACATCTCCCCAAAAGAGTTTTGTCCTCAAAAATTCGGTCCCTATGGCGTACACGGAAAAGTTCCGATTTTCTGTGTGCGCGATCGTAAAGATCGATGTGCCCTTGCGATCCCGAGTTTCTTCGTGGACAAAAATTATATTGGCCGATTTTAGTCTAAGACATCGGCAGTTTGTAAACAACACGCGATCGCGAAACAAATCGGCGGGGATTTCTCCGGTTTTGGACAAGATTTTGACTTTGGATTTTGCTGAAAATATCAAAAGTTCTTCCTAACGGCCATTTGAGTTAGGAGTGAGATTTTTAAGGGCTGAATTTGAAAGCAAGGTATTTAAAATATTTATCTTATTTTCCCCCCATACCTTTAGTACATGCGACAGAAAATACCAACTATTTTACAGGAATGTACCCGGGAGTGCCTATGAGTGCTATGAGTGGGCTAAACTAATAGTAAGGCTAAGTATCAGTTTGCCCACAAAAACCTCCATTTGAGACAAAATTACGTCTGTATCCCCAATACCCAGTATACACACATGTATATTTCCTAATGGCAATATGACCATTGCTTGCTGATGTGTTACTTAGGCTACTATTACTTATATTAGAATTCAGCAGAAGTGTGATTGAAAAGGCAACGCTTTTTGCAATATATGGGCATGTAGGCCTATTAAAGTTTTACGGGAGACAAATACCTGAACAAAAGTCGTTTTTCCTGAGCCTGCCATTCCTAGCACTATAAGACATGGTGGTTTTGTGTCTGTATTATGCAACCCTGCGGCACAAGCACCCAAATGGTCTTCGTTTTCCACGATTTTACTGCTCGTTCCTTCATCCTCACGCGGTTCAGAGTGGTCCATGGACGTCGCCATTTTTATCTTCATCGAATATGTGGGCATGCGTGCGAACATACCTCGCATACGGAGCCCGCCAGGTGACATGAGGGCAAAAAATTCTGCATGGATTATTGCGTTCCCTCGCAATAATTATTGCGTTCCCTCGCAATATTATTGCGTTCCCTCGCAATAATTATTGCGTTCCCTCGCAATAATTATTGCGTTCCCTCGCAATAATTATTGCGTTCCCTCGCAATAATTATTGCGTTCCCTCGCAATAATTATTGCGTTCCCTCGCAATAATTATTGCGTTCCCTCGCAATAATTATTGCGTTCCCTCGCAATAATTATTGCGTTCCCTCGCAATAATTATTGCGTTCCCTCGCAATAATTATTGCGTTCCCTCGCAATAATTATTGCGTTCCCTCGCAATAATTATTGCGTTCCCTCGCAATAATTATTGCGTTCCCTCGCAATAATATTTGCGTTCCCTCGCAATTATTGCGTTCCCTCGCAATAATTATTGCGTTCCCTCGCAATAATATTGCGTTCCCTCGCAATATTATTGCGTTCCCTCGCAATATTATTGCGTTCCCTCGCAATATTATTGCGTTCCCTCGCAATAATATTGCGTTCCCTCGCAATATTATTGCGTTCCCTCGCAATATTATTGCGTTCCCTCGCAATATTATTGCGTTCCCTCGCAATAATATTGCGTTCCCTCGCAATAATTATTGCGTTCCCTCAGATAGCTCTCAATATCATTGACATCGACGGTAGAGACTATTTGAGCACCAAGTCGACCACATTAATTCAAGACTTACGCGTAACGCACTAAATGAATATTCATGACCTATTCCAGGCGGCGGTAATCGCGAATTGGTGCTCATTATAGTGCCTTGGTGCTCAGGAAACGTGTGCTAAACCCTACGAGGATTGTAGGAATGATTATCTAGAAAATTTTGTTTAAAATGAACTTTATTTACGTCTCAATATTGTCTTAGACATCTAATTATCTAGACATTGACTTTGATTTCCATTGATTATACTCCTGATGACTGTTTTCAAACAAAATAGCGCATTGGTGCTCATTATAGTGCCTTGGCGCTCATGAAACGTATGCTTAACCATAGCCATACGGGGAATGTAGGAATCATTATCTTGAAAATAAGGTTTTTCGTTCTAAAAGGAGGGGGCACAATCGAAAAAAGGGGGCAGTTGGGCACAATGCATACTTTTCTTCCAAAGGGGAAGGGGGCACGGGCCGGATGTGCCTTCCCCCTAAATCCGCCACTGCTGCAATCAACCTCCGTTTAGAAAAATGTCAACAAATAGAACACATAAACACTGACCTTAGAGGCCATAACTTTTTATCTCATAATCCTAATTCAACTAAACTTGGATGTTCTGTTCAGAATGATATTCTCCATGATTTAAACTAACAAAAATATATTTCTATCAATTTTCGTTGCCATTGTAACCGTTATTTATGTAAATGTAGTTTTTAATGATTTTTTTTTAAACCAAATATATTTTTATATAATTCCGTGTAAATATGAGTTAGATATAATAACCAGGCAGTTATGGTATTGTTTGTAAATCTAATACACCCAGATAAGATCAGGAGTGATTATTAATCTTTATCTTTATCTTTATGATCGTTTTGAAATCTTTATTTGTTTAGTCGATTTTCTCTCTAATTGTGCCTAGAGATTTCTTTATTCTTGCTAACTGGAACAACCAATATTAGCTTACTCATGTTGAATGAAAAAATGCTAATAATGAAATTATTTCTTTGAATATATGATGCATAACTTTAGAGGTATTTAACAAATTTATGAATCATACAATCTACCATTTTGATAATATGTAATTTCTCTTTAAATCCAAAGTCTTAACATTAGTGGCTTCAATGTACTGTGATGGTAAGCTGTATAGCCACTATGGTCATTTTGAAACTTGAACTTGCAGCACTGACTATTTCATGTGAACAAATGGTGATTAGACATCATTGACAACAATCTGATTTCACACTTTTAGGCTCATTGATAATAATAATAATTATATTGGATATTTATATAGCGCTCATATCCACCAATGGTGCTCAAGACGCTCCAATATTACCCTGGCTTTAGCCCAGCTGCCCTATAATGGAACTGAAATCTGATTTAATCAATAATGAAATATTCTATAACAAATTAGGAATTGCGTAGACGTTGTACTTTAGAATGCATGTCTTGCTGGTTATATTTTGTAGAGTAGTCATTAGATACCATTGGTTATATATTGCGATCTTTCAACAACAGAAATCTGTATCTTGATAACAGTTTATTTTATTTTATTTCATTTTCAGGAAAACAATATAACAATAACAGAGAATACAAAGTGCAATAACAGAAGAAGGGAATCACAAAATAATACATGTAGTTGTTATAGTTCTGACCAATTAAAGTAATATCGTTTTTATGATGCTTGTCGAGACAGTGGAATATTCAAGTAGAATTAATTACATTTACATGAGAAGAACATACACTTGTTATTGATATCAAATTTATTGAGTTGACAAAGAAGTATAAATACTTAATATAATATGTAAATATTATTTTATTGCCTGTGTTGTATTTGTTACTTTTTATTCATATGAAGATCATGCAGCCTATCACACAGAGGCGCGCTCCGGGGGGGGGGGGGAGGCAGGGGGGCACAGTGCCCCACTTTTAAGTAACCCAAAAGTGCCCCTTTTCATAGCTGATAAGTGCCCCCTTTTTTTTTATAGTGCCATTTTTTCTTTCAAATAAGTGCCCTTTTACCTTCTGATAAGTGGCCCCTTTAACTTCAGGCATTACTGCCCCTTTTAAAATATGTGCCTTTGTTTTTCGTCTGATTAGTGCCAATTCTCCGTTCTAATAGTAGAATTTTCATTTCTTATAAGTGCCCCTTTTCACCTCTGATAAGTGACTCTTTTTCTTTGAATGGCTGCCCCTTCTTCTTTCTAATAAGTGCCCTTTTCACCTTCTGATAAATACCTCTTTTTAAGTGCCCCTTTTACTTCTGATCAGTGCTTTTTTTTCTTTCTACTAGTATTTTTTTCCCTTTTGATAAGTGCCCTATACCTATATACCTATATATATTTAATATATTGTACGTATATACTCCGATGTCGTTTACAAATTGAGCCCTAAAGTCCACAAAAGAACCACATAGGCCTACCTAGCTCAGAGAGGCTTCCTTATAATATATTCCGATCCCCTACTGATATCAGCACAATGAGAGGCAGTGGAGCAGGGGGCAGTTATACAAGAATGAGCAGTGCCCTTACATCATAACAGGAAGAAGGACAATTTCTTTCTAATTTTTTTTTCTAAGCTCGTTCGCTACGCTCGCTCGCATTGACCATTGTCTTTTTATCATACTAGGAAAATCGCTTCTATTCAAAATATCTTCAATATGAATATTCAGACCATTGTACTCAACTGCAAAGCAATTTTTTCTTTTTCATCTAGAACCATAAACAATAATGTGTCGAAAATGATATTCGATAGTCTATTAATCAGAATGTAGCGGTATACTATTGTCTCAGCTCAAAGTGGAATTTCCCGCAATTTTTCACCCTTTGTAGGTGCCCTTTGCCCCCAAAGTGCCCCTTTTTGTTGGTGCCCCCCACCCACTTTGAAAGACGCTCCGCCGCCCCTGCTATCACCCACACTGGGAGTTACTAAAGTTCTGGATTCTGATCTTTACCTCCTATTTTGCTCTTTTTATTTATATATTGTGATATGATTTACATTGCATACAATAATTATCTTTTGATGATCATTGAAGAGTGCATATGGACGTCTATTAATGACGTCTATTGTTCACAATATTTTGATAATGCTGAACTCACTTTGCTTTTCAGATGATGATAGAATCTTAATTACATTCAAATGATTCTAATGATTGCTAAAGTTTTGCAACCATGGGCCTATTTCTATCTGTCTACCTCAAAACACATATAAATCTGACAAGATGATTTTGTCGTTTACAACGTGGAAAATATTATCCAGTGGATCAAAATTTCTACATATCCATAATGAAAATTATAGTGTCCAAAGCATATTATGCTAAGGCAGGCTACTAAAATAAGGCAATTTTTTAACACGTAAATTTTTTCATTTAGTATGCATGAATGTGTAAAATTATTTGACTATATAAATTCATTATGCAAAACATAAAATCATATTCTTTTTGTTCAGGCATTCAGTACTGGTATTTTTCGTGCAATCTTACCTCTTCTTTGCAAGTATTTTTTTTTTCAATTGAATTAAATTAAATTTATTCCACGTTCGATACAAATGACAATGACAGAATACAATTGGAAATATACCGAAATATTAATAATAATAGAAATATGAAAAATTCAACAACAATGATAAGTACAGTATACCCCCCCCCCCCCCCAGCGACTTTTCGAGAGCAAACTTTGATACACCTCATTTGTGTGCCCCCTTATATCCTTAAATCCTAGATCCACCCCTGATTGAAATAGTTACAAATAAACAGAAAATATCTAAATGTGGAGTGACAAAGGCCAAGGGTCTATCAAAGGTTTGTCCCCAAACATATATAATACATAAGATATATTATTTAAAGATCACATTGCAAGAAAATCACAAATATGGCAATTAATGTATCACTAGAAACTGGGAAGCTTACAGATGGCAATCGTATAAGTTTTATGTCAACTACGTATCTGATGATTATAAAAACAACATAAATAAAAGCTCTTCTAAGCATCTGGAATATCCGAGGATTCGCCAGAAATATAGCGATGTTTTGATGTCGTCACACAAGGGATCGATCCTGCTTAAGCAGACGACGTCCTATAATGAATGAACGTAATTGCAATGCAATTATTTATCAAATTATAAAGAGTTTGGTATATTTAACATGACCTTATTCCACACCATTCTAAAAGGGAAAGTGAACTGATTCTGATAACTAAAACCGTTTGATAGTAAATACACAGGAGAAGGGTCAATGATCAATGAAATAAACCCCACTTTCAAATTGAAAAGCCCTCCGAATAATATCACAGATTGTATTCGTTCCCTCTTGAAACGCCGAACATGCCCCGGTGCAAGCAGCTGAAAATACAATGGCGTCTTATTTTGTTTACAAGTGACTGATTCTTTTATTTTTTTAACGCTGCATTTTTCATCAAAATAATACCATACACGAAGTTAAGAGTGAGGCAACAGACTAACATTAAGACTGACGCTAGTCAAGTAAGAGAAATAAGTGAAGAGGAGATGACAAAACAGGCACTGAAAAATGTGTAAGATGTTATGGGACATCGTCTGCTTAGACAGGACTGGTCCTTCGTGTGTCGTCACACATCTCAGCAGCTTTCAAGGAGCTCTTCAGCTGCTATATCGGGGGCTGTATTTTACCGTTTTATAATTGATAATAATCATTAATTCAAATGTTTCCAAGCGTTGAATTTGGATAACCTTGTATAATTTATGCCATCTATGCAATAATAAGTATTAAGCCAATATTTATTTTGATGGAATTGTCTTGCAATGTGATCTTTAAGAGAATTACAGACAGTTTACACAACACAACTTTTTTATAAACAAAGTTTTTAATAAACAAAGTGCAATTCGATGCTTTGGTGATGACAAGCTAAAAGTTTGCTACAGCCAGTATAACATTTTTTAGGTCTGTATAAATTATACATTACATACATAAGAAATAAGCATATTTTACACTGTCTTGTAGAAATGATTATCTCAGCATGATTCATTCAACTTAAATTAAAAATTGGTTGCTCCAGTTGGAAAGAATAAAGGTATCACGAAGCACCAAGAACAATAATAACGTCTAATGTCATCTGGGTGTATCAGATATACAAACAATGATATAATTCCTTTGTTATTATATCTAAGTCAAGCACATTAACTCTAAATCTCAGACTTTCAAAGTAATATCTATTTGAAAACTTACAAAAATGAAATGGAAAATGAACATAGAATAATAGTTGTCAAGGCAACTAAAAGTAACATAAATATATCAATATTGTTCTAAAACATGTGGAATATCTTTCGGAACAGTGTCCAAGTTTCATTGAATTGGGATTATGATGAAAAATAGTTACAGCATAGATAAATCTTTGTGCGCTCAATGTTCACAAGGTTCTAGGACACCTACCCCCTGGACAACCACCCCCGGATAACCACCCCTAGGATAACCACCCTCTATAGGAAAACTACCCCCTAGGACAACTACCCCATAGGGCAACCACCCTCTAGGACGACTACCCCACGGGACAATGGCCCTCTAGGTTGATTCCCCCCCCCCAACTAACTACCCCATAGGGCAACTACCCTCGAGGACAACTACCCTCAGACAACTACCCTCTGACAACTACCCTCTAGGACAACCACCCTCTAGGACAACTTACTACCCCCGGACAACCCCCCCCCCCCCCCCTCCCAGGACACCCTCTATAGGAAAAGTTCCCCAAATTGGACTTAACATCACACTGAACAATATTGTGCTCGCTCGCCAAAATAGAATTAATATGCTGGCCTTCAGCATAATTTCCAGAGGGTGGTTGTCCTAGGGGTACCCCTCTTTGATACCCTACTATAAAGATTATGCACGTATTTATTTAGCTATAAAGCACGATAACGTGCTAACACATATTATGAGATTATAAGCACACGTTTCTTGAGCTCAAACTCCAAGGCTCTATCAGGCACCGATGCACGAAGTTGTTGAAAAACAGTCATAAGGTTATAATCAATGCAAATCAAAGTTAGTGTTTGGATGAAGTGAGGTTAGAGACATTATTGAGATGTAAATAAGTTCAAGACAATCACTAGCGTAGCCAATGGGGGAGACAAAGGGGCAAACTGCCCCCTGCAACTTTTACTTTAAGGTATAGATTCCCCCCTTTGTTTTAGAACCTTATTTTGTTTCGCTTGTCAGAGAATTGGACACAATAAAATTTGCCCCTCCCCCCACTAAGCGACTTTTCAAGGGTTGGCGGAAGAAAAACATATGGATCTCCCTCCAAACAGTTTCCGCTAATCATTAAATTAAGTCCCCCCCCCCCCCTTGACGCCACTGAAGACAATTATTCCTATAACCCCTGTATAGGGTTTTACGCACCTTTCATGAGCACCAAGGCACTATAATGACCACCAATGCGCTATTTTGCTTAAAAACAGTCATCAAGATTGCAATCTAAGAAAATCAAAGTCAGTGTCTAGATGATTAGATGTTAAAGACAATATTGAGACGTAAATAAAGTTCATTTTAAACAAAATTTTACAGATAATCATTCCTATAATCCTCGTAGGGTTTAGCACATGTTTCCTGATCACCAATGTACGGAGCCCGCCAGGTGACATGAGGGGAAAAAAATTCTGCATGGATTATTGCGTTCCCTCGCAATAATTATTGCGTTCCCTCGCAATAATATTGCGTTCCCTCGCAATAATATTGCGTTCCCTCGCAATAATATTGCGTTCCCTCGCAATATTATTGCGTTCCCTCGCAATATTATTGCGTTCCCTCGCAATAATATTGCGTTCCCTCGCAATAATATTGCGTTCCCTCGCAATAATATTGCGTTCCCTCGCAATATTATTGCGTTCCCTCGCAATATTATTGCGTTCCCTCGCAATAATATTGCGTTCCCTCGCAATATTATTGCGTTCCCTCGCAATAATATTGCGTTCCCTCGCAATAATTATTGCGTTCCCTCGCAATAATTATTGCGTTCCCTCGCAATAATATTGCGTTCCCTCGCAATAATTATTGCGTTCCCTCGCAATAATATTGCGTTCCCTCGCAATAATTATTGCGTTCCCTCGCAATAATTATTGCGTTCCCTCGCAATAATATTGCGTTCCCTCGCAATAATTATTGCGTTCCCTCGCAATAGTTATTGCGTTCCCTCAGATATCTCTCAATATCATTGACATCGACGGTAGAGACTATTTGAGCACCAAGTCGACCACATTAATTCAAGACGTACGCGTAACGCACTAAATGAATATTCATGACCTATTCCAGGCGGCGGTAATCGCGAATTGGTGCTCATTATAGTGCCTTGGTGCTCAGGAAACGTGTGCTAAACCCTACGAGGATTGTAGGAATGATTATCTAGAAAATTTTGTTTAAAATGAACTTTATTTACGTATCAATATTGTCTTAGACATCTAATTATCTAGACATTGACTTTGATTTCCATTGACTATACTCCTGATGACTGTTTTCAAACAAAATAGCGCATTGGTGCTCATTATAGTGCCTTGGCGCTCATGAAACGTATGATTAACCATAGCCATACGGGGAATGTAGGAATCATTATCTTGAAAATAAGGTTTTTCGTTCTAAAAGGAGGGGGCACAATCGAAAAAAGGGGGCAGTTGGGCACAATGCATACGTTTCTTCCAAAGGGGAAGGGGGCACGGGCCGGATGTGCCTTCCCCCTAAATCCGCCACTGCTGCAATCAACCTCCGTTTAGAAAAATGTCAACAAATAGAACACATAAGCACTGACCTTAGAGACCATAACTTTTTATCTCATAATCCTAATTCAACTAAACTTGGATGTTCTGTTCAGAATGATATTCTCCATGATTTAAACTAACAAAAATATATTTCTATCTATTTTCGTTGCCATTGTAACCGTTATTTATGTAAATGTAGTTTTTAATGATTTTTTTTAAAACCAAATATATTTTTATATAATTCCGTGTAAATATGAGTTAGATATAATAACAAGGCAGTTATGGTATTGTTTGTAAATCTAATACACCCAGATAAGATCTGAGTGATTATTAATCTTTATCTTTATCTTTATGATCGTTTTGAAATCTTTATTTATTTAGTCGATTTTCTCTCTAATTGTGCCTAGAGATTTCTTTATTCTTGCTAACTGGAACAACCAATATAAGCTTACTCATGTTGAATGAAAAAATGCTAATAATGAAATTATTTCTTTGAATATATGATGCATAACCTTAGAGGTATTTAACAAATTTATGAATCATACAATCTACCATTTTGATAATAAGTAATTTCTCTTTAAATCCAAAGTCTTAACATTAGTGGCTTCAATGTACTGTGATGGTAAGCTGTATAGCCACTATGGTCATTTTGAAACTTGAACTTGCAGCACTGACTATTTCATGTGAACAAATGGTGATTAGACATCATTGACAACAATCTGATTTCACACTTTTAGGCTCATTGATAATAATAATAATTAAATTGGATATTTATATAGCGCTCATATCCACCAATGGTGCTCAAGGCGCTCCAATATTACCCTGGCTTTAGCCCAGCTGCCCTATAATGGAACTGAAATCTGATTTAATCAATAATGAAATATTCTATAACAAATTAGGAATTGCGTAGACGTTGTACTTTAGAATGCATGTCTTGCTGGTTATATTTTGTAGAGTAGTCATTAGATACCATTGGTTATATATTGCGATCTTTCAACAACAGAAATCTCTATCTTGATAACAGTTTATTTTATTTTATTTCAGGAAAACAATATAACAATAACAGAGAATACAAAGTGCAATAACAGAAGAAGGGAATCACAAAATAATACATGTAGTTGTTATAGTTCTGACCAATTAAAGTAATATCGTTTTTATGATGCTTGTCGAGACAGTGGAATATTCAAATAGAATTATTTACATTTACATGAGAAGAACATACACTTGTTATTGATATCAAATTTATTGAGTTGACCAAGAAGTATAAATACTTAATATAATATGTAAATATTATTTTATTGCCTGTGTTGTATTTGTTACTTTTTATTCATAATTATGAAGATCATGCAGCCTATCACACAGAGGCGCGCTCCGGGGGGGGGGGGGGCAGGGGGGGGGGCAGGGGGACACAGTGCCCCACTTTTTCAAGTAACCCAAAAGTGCCCTTTTACCTTCTGATAAGTGGCCCCTTTAACTTCAGGCATTACTGCCCCTTTTAAAATATGTGCCTTTGTTTTTCGTCTGATTAGTGCCAATTCTCCGTTCTAATAGTAGAATTTTAATTTCTTATAAGTGCCCCTTTTCACCTCTGATAAGTGACTCTTTTTCTTTGAATGGCTGCCCCTTCTTCTTTCTAATAAGTGCCCTTTTCACCTTCTGATAAATACCTCTTTTTAAGTGCCCCTTTTACTTCTGATCAGTGCTTTTTTTTTCTTTCTACTAGTATTATTTTCCCTTTTGATAAGTGCCCCTTTTGTCTTGTGATAAGTGCCCTTGAAATGCTGTGTGCACCGAATTCGGTAGCCTAACTACAGCCGGGGTAATAATACTTCGGCGCTTAGAAACATTTGTATTAAGCGCATTATAAATGCAATGTATTATTATTATATATATATACCTATATATATTTAATATATTGTACGTATATACTCCGATGTCGTTTACAAATTGAGCCCTAAAGTCCACAAAAGAACCACATAGGCCTACCTAGCTCAGAGAGGCTTCCTTATAATAGATTCCGATCCCCTACTGATATCAGCACAATGAGAGGCAGTGGAGGAGGGGGCAGTTATACAAGAATGAGCAGTGCCCTTACATCATAACAGGAAGAAGGACAATTTCTTTCTAAATTTTTTTTTTCTAAGCTCGCTCGCTACGTTCGCTCGCATTGACCATTGTCTTTTTATCATATTAGGACAATCGCTTCTATTCAAAATATCTTCAATATGATTATTCATACCATTGTACTCAACTGCAAAGCAATTTTTTCTTTTCTTTTTTTTTTCTTTTTCATCTAGAACCATAAACAATAATGTGTCGAAAATGATATTCGATAGTGTATTAATCAGAATTTAGCGGTATACTATATACATGTATTGTGGCATTTCCCGCAATTTTTCACCCTTTGTAGGTGCCCTTTGCCCCCAAGTGCCCCTTTTTGTTGGTGCCCCCACCCACTTTGAAAGACGCTCCGCCGCCCCTGCTATCACCCACACTGGGAGTTACTAAAGTTCTGGATTCTGATCTTTACCTCCTATTTTGCTCTTTTTATTTATATATTGTGATATGATTTACATTGCATACAAGAATTATCTTTTGATGATCATTGAAGAGTGCATATGGACGTCTATTAATGACGTCTATTGTTCACAATATTTTGATAATGCTGAACTCACTTTGCTTTTCAGATGATGATAGAATCTTAATTACATTCAAATGATTCTAATGATTGCTAAAATTTTGCAACCATGGGCCTATTTCTATCTGTCAACCTCAAAACACATATAAATCTGACAAGATGATTTTGTCGTTTACAACGTGGAAAATATTATCCAGTGGATCCAAATTTCTACATATCCATAATGAAAATTATAGTGTCCAAAGCATATTATGCTAAGGCAGGCTACTAAAATAAGGAAATTTTTTAACACGTAAATTTTTTCATTTAGTATGCATGAATGTGTAAAATTATTTGACTATATAAATTCATTATGCAAAACATAAAATCATATTCTTTTTGTTCAGGCATTCAGTACTGGTATTTTCCGTACAGTCTTACCTCTTCTTTGCAAGTATTTTTTTTTCAATTGAATTAAATTAAATTTATTCCACATTCGATACAAATGACAATGACAGAATACAATTGGAAATATACCGAAATATTAATAATAATAGAAATATGAAAAATTCAAAAACAATGATAAGTACAGTATACCCCCCCCCCCCCCCCCAGCGACTTTTCGAGAGCAAACTTTGATACACCTCATTTGTGTGCCCCCTTATATCCTTAAATCCTAGATCCGCCCCTGATTGAAATAGTTACAAATAAACAGAAAATATCTAAATGTGGAGGGACAAAGGCCAAGGGTCTATCAAAGGTTTGTCCCCAAATATATATAATACATAAGATATATTATTTAAGAGAATTACAGACAGTTTATACAACACAACTTTTTTATAAACAAAGTTTTTAATAAACAAAGTGCAATTCGATGCTTTGGTGATGACAAGCTAAAAATTTGCTACAGTCAGTATAACATTTTTTAGGTCTGTGTAAATTATACATTACATACATAAGAAATAATCATATTTTACACTGTCTTGTAGAAATAATTATCTCAGCATGATTCATTCAACTTAAATTAAAAATTGGTTGCTCCAGTTGGAAAGAATAAATGTATCACGAAGCACCAAGAACAATAATAACGTCTAATGTCATCTGGGTGTATCAGATATACAAACAATGATATAATTCCTTTGTTATTATATCTAAGTCAAGCACATTAACTCTGAATCTCAGACTTTCAAAGTAATATCTATTTGAAAACTTACAAAAATGAAATGGAAAATGAACATAGAATAATAGTTGTCAAGGCAACTAAAATTAACATAAATATATCAATATTGTTCTAAAACATGTGGAATATCTTTCGGAACAGTGTCCAAGTTTCATTGAATTGGGATTATGATGAAAAATAGTTACAGCATAGATAAATCTTTATGCGCTCAATGTTCACAAGGTTCTAGGACACCTACCCCCTGGACAACCACCCCCGGATAACCACCCCTAGGATAACCACCCTCTAGGAAAACTACCCCCTAGGACAACTACCCCATAGGGCAACCACCCTCTAGGTCGTCGTGACTTGGCCGTGAACCAGAATAGCCTGGTGGTTAAGTCGCTGCCCGGCAAGCAGTAGATGACAGGTTCGAATCCCGCTGGTTCAAATCTTTTCTGACTTGTGTTTTCATTACAGATCGAGCATACGATCTTTAACACTGGGAGTAATATGCCGAAAGATTTGTTTACAAATTTTTAAAAAAGTTCATATAGAAACACATATTTTCAAGACAATCACTAGCGTAGCCAATGGGGTTGGCGGGAAGAAAAACATATGGATCTCCCTCCAAACAGTTTCCGCTAATCATTTCCTCGCAAGTTCCCACCCCCCCCCCCCCCCCCCCCGCCCCTTGACGCCACTGAAGACAATTATTCCTATAACCCCTGTATAGGGTTTTACGCACGTTTCATGAGTACCAAGGCACTATAATGACCACCAATGCGCTATTTTGCTTAAAAACAGTCATCAAGATTGCAATCTAAGAAAATCAAAGTCAGTGTCTAGATGATTAGATGTTAAAGACAATATTGAGACGTAAATAAAGTTCATTTTAAACAAAATTTTACAGATAATCATTCCTATAATCCTCGTAGGGTTTAGCACATGTTTCCTGAGCACCAAGGCACTAAAATGAGCACCAATTTGCGATTACCGCCGCCTGGACTAGTTAATGAATATTCATTTAGTGCGTTACGCGTACGTCTTGAATTAATGTTGTCGACTTGGTGCTCAAATAGTCTCTACCGTCGATGTCAATGATATTGAGAGTTATCTGAGAGAACGCAATAACTATTGCGAGGGAACGCAATAATTATTGCGAGGGAACGCAATATTATTGCGAGGGAACGCAATAATTATTGCGAGGGAACGCAATAATATTGCGAGGGAACGCAATAATTATTGCGAGGGAACGCAATAATTATTGCGAGGGAACGCAATAATTATTGCGAGGGAACGCAATAATTATTGCGAGGGAACGCAATATTATTGCGAGGGAACGCAATAATTATTGCGAGGGAACGCAATAATATTGCGAGGGAACGCAATAATTATTGCGAGGGAACGCAATAATTATTGCGAGGGAACGCAATAATTATTGCGAGGGAACGCAATAATTATTGCGAGGGAACGCAATAATATTGCGAGGGAACGCAATATTATTGCGAGGGAACGCAATAATATTGCGAGGGAACGCAATAATATTGCGAGGGAACGCAATATTATTGCGAGGGAACGCAATAATATTGCGAGGGAACGCAATAATTATTGCGTGGGAACGCAATAATCCATGGAGAATTTTTTCCCTCATGTCACCTGGCGGGCTCCGTACCAACTCACTATAATGAGCACCAATTTGCGATTACCGCCGCCTGGACTAGTTCATGAATATTCATTTAGTGCGTTACGCGTACGTCTTGAATTAATGTGGTCGACTTGGTGCTCAAGTCGACAGGGAACGCAATAATATTGCGAGGGAACGCAATAATTATTGCGAGGGAACGCAATAATTATTGCGAGGGAACGCAATAATTATTGCGAGGGAACGCAATAATATTGCGAGGGAACGCAATAATTATTGCGAGGGAACGCAATAATTATTGCGAGGGAACGCAATAATTATTGCGAGGGAACGCAATAATTATTGCGAGGGAACGCAATAATTATTGCGAGGGAACGCAATAATATTGCGAGGGAACGCAATAATATTGCGAGGGAACGCAATATTATTGCGAGGGAACGGAATAATATTGCGAGGGAACGCAATATTATTGCGAGGGAACGCAATAATATTGCGAGGGAACGCAATAATTATTGCGTGGGAACGCAATAATCTATGGAGAATTTTTTCCCTCATGTCACCTGTCGGGCTGCGTACCTCGCACGTACGTACGTTCAAAAGAAATGAATGAATGAATGAAATAATTAATAGATGAATGAGTTTATTACCGAATCACAATGATTGATAGTTTGATACATACATCTTGGTAAAAAATCACAATAACGTCTTGGTAAAGGGAGCTAACAAACAGCATCGAGGTTAGCCCCGTAGAATTGATCATTACATAAATCAGTAGTTAGCAAATTAATTGAAATGTACGATTTGATGCCAACACACCACATAGTGACACGCAGTGCCCTCTCTGCCTAAATGCTGATTTATTAGTAGGTGATGAATTTCACTATATTTCTTTTGGTCCTTTTTTTGAAAAGGAGAGACGTTTATATTTGCCAAAAAAGTTTTGTACATATAGGACCAGGCTTCCAAGTGCTTTGCACATGACAGAACTATTTGATACTAGGAACACTTCTCAGTTGAATAATTTAGCTAGATTTACACGCCTTATTATGTTGCGATTTTCTCAAAAAACAGAAAAAGAAAATACCTGAGGAGGATTTTCTGGTAGTACACCTAGAGTTGGACCCATACGTACTCGTAGCGGTAGGATAGTGAAACGGCCTGTTTTGTTTACATTGTAGCTTGTAAATAGACTGTATTGTTCTTACATATCTGTACACTATTGCATACATTGCGTTTATTAGTTGGTTATATTCTACACATGTACATTGTTTTTTATAGAACTTTTGTTTTTACATTGTATCATTACGTCATTATCTTTGTAAAATAATTGTATTCAAAAGTCATGTATTGTTATTTATATTTTTATGTACTCTCATACCCCGAGAGGGGGTCAAGTAAAATTCTACAAAATTCTAAATTCTACATGTCATATATATCTTCCTTTATAAAAAAAGAACATTACATTATTTACAATCAATAAAAGTAGTAATAACAGTACATCAACAACAATAATAACAACAATAACGAATATCAAATGAGCTTAAATAAAATGAATAATAATCTTCAAGAACATTCTAAAATTGATTTTCAAGTTGGTATTCTTGAATTAAGTATTTTTGTAATGCCCGTCCAAAACTTCTGCAACTGGATTTTATTCCTTAATTCTTTTGGCAGATTATTCCATATAACAGGTCCTGAATATGAAATCGATTGTTTCTGGAGATTCGTATTACTGATTGAATTTCTCTTTGATTTCTCTTTGTTTCTTGTATGATAAGGGTGATCTATAGTACTGGAAAATAATCAGATAAAGTATGAGGCAGACGGTTATACATTATAATAATACCAATTACATAGCGATATTCTCTGAAAATATCTAGCACTTTAAGATCATAAAATGAAGGAGCAGAGAGATATCTCGAACCTTTGAAAGCAATTACTCTGGTCCGTTTCTGAAGCATTAGTGGGGATTCAGAGTTGTCTTACATAGCACCCCAGACTTCTAATCCATACGTTATATGGGGTAAAATAAAATAATTATATAACATGAGCATTATTTTTCTTGACAAAAAGTGTCTTATAATCTATACAATATTCCAATCTTTTTATACTTCTACATTGCATACATTATCAATGTGTTTCTTCCAGGTCAAATTTTTGTCTCAGTACGAATCCCAAGAAACAATGTTGACTCAACTGACTCTAAAATAGTTTCATTAATGAGCTTAAAAAATGTCTTCGTCGATTTTTAAATAACATTTAATTAGTTTCTTTGGCTTGTTACGTTTACACACGTCACGTCACGTTCACGTCACGTTTTGAGCAGTTTCGTAGAAATACCCGATCTGATTACGAATTGTAAGGTCTGCGGTTTCATTGATTAGACCCTGGCTAATCTACGAATACTCACGTTTTCACGTCAGGTTACGCGAGTGTTTTAAGAAACCTGCAACGGCTGATATTGAGGCTAGTATGATGTCATTATCTTTTTGTTTTAAATGATATTTTTATTTCCTTCCTCATAATACATGAAATCACAAAACACAAGTTTCATAATACGTATATAAATCAATAATATAAATTTAAATCATACAAAATACGTTTCTTTTAAAATTAAATCTTTACACATCTTTAGACAATTCATAATACTGATAAAGAACAGAGTCAAAGTGAAACAGGTCATATATAAACTTTTTGATAAACTGATGTTTAAGATTTAAAACTTCATAACTTAAATTTATATATTTTGATTACTCATGAACATATTTGAAGAGAGAAAAAAAATATGAGGAAGGTATTAAATTAAAAAAAAAAAAACAGTATCCAGCACACATCTGCACCATTGACACCCCAAAACCCTTCTCATACCCCCCCCCCCCAAAAAAAACAAACAAAAAAAACAAAAACAAAAAAAAACACTAACTACGGAATGGATTGGGAGGCTGCCTGCTCAAAGTGTTCCCATTTCCCCAGATGGATTGATAAGGTTCCCCTACCAATTGCCAGGTCTTTTTCTTCTTCTCTATTTTCAAATAATTTTTTTAAAATTTCAATTGGATTTGGAGGTACCCCTTTCTCTCTACCATGAAAAATCATAAATTTCATCAAAATTAGAATGTGATTCAATAATTGCTCCATTTTCATGTCAGTCCCGTTTATTCCAATATGGATCTGTTTCCAAGTTAGTTCCTTTAAAATCGGTAAATTAAGCATATCCGCACATTTTCCCATAATCTTTTTATTATATTACATTCGAAAAATAAGTGCCGATATGTCTCATCCAAAATATTGCAATATGAACAGAGGTTATTCGTTTGAAATTTAAATTTATATAAATAATGATTTGTGTAAACTATTTTATATAGTAACTTAAACTGAAACTCTCTCAATTTGCTATTTAATGTACACAGTCTTGGCTGCACAAAAATCTTTTCAACATCTTTAATTGTAATATTATAAAATTCCATTAAGTTGTGACATGCTGAGCTAATCTCTATATTCTTCTTAATTAAAGTTCTATACACCATCTTAGAAGTTATTTCTTCAAATTTATAAATTTTCTTCGCAAATGTTATTTTTAAACTGAGACCGCAATGAATAGATTTCCTTATCGGCTGAGTGTTCTTTTTCCATTCATGAGGAATTATTGAATATATTTCATTAATTTTTGTAATTTCTTCTTTACCTAAACCGAGAGTGATAAAATGTGCCTCTTTCTTTAACAACCCTTGTTCATCACATATGTGGTGGAGTCGATATATATTTTTCAAAAAAAGGTTTTCTTCAAACAGAGTTCGGTCGTCTATCCGAATAAATTTATTATTGTACAAAATTTCATTTCCCCTATACCTCTCTTCTTTTTTAACACAACTTTCCATTTCCACCCATGTTTCCAGTAGGCTTCTATAAAAGTTAGGCAAAATAATGTCCACTGCATTTTCCCAATAATTACAATAAAAAATAAGAATACCACCAATCGGTCTCATTAGAAATTTAAAATATTGTTTCCATTTTATACCTGGTTTTCCTGTGACAAGCCTTTTTATCCACATTATTCTCTGTGCCTTAACAAAAACTTTGAAATCCATCATTTTGAGCCCGCCATTTGGATAGTCTAAATTTATTATACTCCTTTTTATTTCACTTCTACCTCTCCACAAAAAATCAAGAAGTATCTCTTCGATTTCACTGTATACCCAATCTCGAACTGGCATTAATGATGATAGATATATCAACTTCGAATAGCCATATATTTTCATTAATTGAATTTTTCCCATTAATGTTAAATCACGTTGTTTCCACCATGTAAATAATTTTTTTATCTTGCTCAGTATTTCTTTGAAGTTCATTTTTTCTTTGATATCATCATGTATTGAAAAATAAATCCCCAATATTTTAACAATGTCAACTTGTTTACCAAACGGAAATGAATGTGTGGATAGCACTGGACCTAACGGTAGAATAAATGTCTTGTCATTGTTCAACTTCAATCCCGAGATTTTAAAAAATCCTTCCAAAATATGCTCAATTTCCTTAAATGAATGAAAATCTCTAATAAAAAGTGTTATATCATCTGCATACAGAACTTGTTTTATTTCTGTATTTCCAAAAGTAATTCCTTTAACCTGATGATTATTTCTTATCATATGAGGTAAAATTTCAATACACAGAACAAATAAATAAGGAGAGAGGGGATCTTCCTGCCTTACTCCTCTTTCTACTTTAAAATAACCTGTTGATGTACATCCATTTATAACACAACTTTCTGTATTAGTGTAAAAGATCTTAACCCATTTACAAAACATTGGCCCAAAATTAAATGACTTTAATACTCTATGAAAAATGAATGCGATCACCGAATCAAATGCCTTTTCAAAATCAATGGCTGTCAAAAAGCGCTTTCTTTACAAAAAGAAGTACGAAAGATCATGTCATCTATTATTCGTAATGCTTCACCAATGTTCCTATCTTTAACATAACCCAGCTGATCAAAGCCGACGATTTCCAGTAAAACTTCTTGTATCCTGTTTGAAAGTATCTTAGAAAGAATTTTATAATCAACGTTTAACAACGAAATCGGTTTGTAGTTCTTAAAGGGAAATTAACCTCAGCGTATGAATTAGCTTATTTTGAATGGTGTAGTATATGCCTCTTATTTGATACATACAAGAATCATGTAAAAACATAGGATATAGATATAAATCACTATTTTCCAGCCAAGTTATCGTCTGCTAGCAATAATAAGGGGGCTGCCATTACTTTATGTGTACACGAAAATATTTTTCATCCCAAGTAAAATTTCCTTCATCGTTAACTTGTAATTGATTTTTAGAGGACAAATATATATTAGATATAGTCACATATTCTGAAATGTAAGTTTAGTTTTATATATTTTTTAAAAGGTCTTAATTTATTCATAAAAAATATACTTTCTGTACGTGGAGACGGAGAATTGACGTCAAGGACGGAGACAATCGTAACAATACCAAAACAAAGCGAGGAATCTGCATTACAGGATGGCTATTAGAACTCATGGGTCGTCAATTATCTAGGCCCACGGCCAATAACAATCGTAATACAATCAGAACAAAGCGACGTATCTGTTGTAAAGGTAGGCTATTATCAATGCATATGGTACCTAATGATCCGTGTCATGCACAAAATGGCAGCCTCCATGGAAAGACGTAGCAGACGATTCCGCATCTAGAATATCACGTGGGGTTAATTGTCCTTTAATAAATTCTGTATCTTTGCCATCCTTATGTAATAAAGTAATAACAGCTTGTCTTTGGGAAGCCGATAATTCCCCCTTTTCAAGAGTTTCATTAAAGGATGCAAGAACTAAATCTCCAATTACTGGCCAAAATTTTTGATAGAATTCGACACTTAAACCGTCATTACCTGGAGATTTGTTAAGTTTCATACCTTTAAGTATTTCTACGCATTCCCTTTCTGCAATCGATTCCTCACATACAGACATAGCTTTCGTGATTTATTGTTTAATTTTGGTAGGTTATTAGGAAAAAAATCTAAAGTGTCATCTTCCTGTGTTATTATTATCTCATACAGCTGTGTATAAAATAACTTAATTCCTTGAATTATCTCTTTTTCATTCGTAGTAACATTTCCATTTCCATTTAATTTCTGTATTATACTTTTTTTTCCATTTGACTCTATTAACTGGTTAAAAAATGATGTACTGTTTTCTCCACATTCAGACCAAGAGGATCTTGATCGTACTTTCAAACCTTCATTAAAGTAGTCGTAAAGTGAGCCCAACTGTTGCTTCTTAACTCGTAGATTTTCTTTAATATCTTTGTAATGTCTTTTATCAATCGACAATAAATCTTCTTCTAAATTTTTAATATCTTCTTCCAATTTTCGGATGTTAATTTTTCTCTCCTCTGCTTTCTTCCTTGATATTTTGATTGTAAACTTTCTTATTTCCATTTTCATATAATCCCATAATACTCTCTTATCTTTAATTTCTGCTGACAATTTTTCTTTTAAATTATTAATTTCTTCTCTCATCTTCTTAACGCATTCATTATCAGTTAACAAACTATTATTAAACTTCCAATAAGACCGTTTTTATGTTTTGTTAAGCTTTTATGGAAAATCAGATAAACCGCTGAGTGATCCGGGGCTATAGAAGGTAAGATATCACACCTGGTTGCGAATTGTTCAAAGTTTTTTTATATAATCCAATAATCTATATAAGCGACTTTGCATAAATGGGTTTTGCTGTTTATACGTGTATTGTCTCTTATCTCAGACTAGGTATTTAAACCAACATTCCTTTTCGCATAATAACTAGAAATTTCAATTATTCAAGTCAATACTTTCTCTTTTTTTTTCAAATCAATCATGGACCAATCGAACCAAATCTTGTTTAAATGCTTAAAACTTAGTAATCTAATGACATATCCAGAATTATCATTTCATCCCAAAGGTTCCTCTTTCACACTTCACAATCTCTATTCTGTATCATTTTCCAACCAAGTATATATGAAATCAATAAAACAAAGTTTGATATCACGTGATTATATCCAGATGATCAAGAAATTTAAGTGTCATTTAAATATTCCTTGAAGGCTCTCCTTTCTCTTCCTTCTCCATGACTATACTATGTAACATTAACCTCCCTTGACGTCTTGTTCTTCTTTTCTCTATATTATATCACAAATGTTCTTTTATCTCAGGTACTTCTTTTCAAGTTCAACCATCATTTCGTTCTTTCTTTCTTTCTTGCTTGCTTGCTTTCTTGATATCGATCTTCTCTTTGTTTCTTGTCTCAATTTCCAATTCTCAATTTCCATATTATTTTGTTTGTCTTTCAGAACGTTAATTGTACAGATTTTAGAACACTGTATATTAAAAGTAAGCAAGTAAATGCACATTCTTATGTTTCTTTTCTTCTCATAAAATTATATTACCTATATATCCTGGTGGAAAAAGTGACTAATCTTTCCCTGCTTCCATTCCTTCGTCTGCCTCTCCGTGGTTTGCGAAGCTGGTCGCTCCATGGAGTACGTTGGTCGCACCAGAGTGTGGCCGGTTACCAACTTCATGTAGTGGCTCCTTGGTCAAGTTTCCGGGATATGATGGGCGATCTGGTCGCTTGTCTTGTCCTCTGCATTTCTCAATGAACTCGGCTTGTTTTTCTATCGGCAGGTAAACTCTATCTACAAACTGCTTCCATGGCTCCGATTTAGAGAAGAAAGCTAACTTCCCCGCATTTCTTGCTACCTTCAATGCCTCCAGCTGTTGCTTTCTACATTGTCGCACCCGATTTGGCAAATCCTGTGTGATATACATCTTGCTGCCCTTCAGATTTTTTGCACTTTTCAAGATTAATTCTGTATCTGCGTAATTAACGAATCGAGCTTTGATTGGTCTTGGCCTCCTAGCAGTCGCCACGCGATGGACCCGTTGGTATTTTATTCCTGCGATCTGACCAGGCTCCAGCTTAAGCTGATTCTTATAGAATTCTTCCAAAACCTTAGGCACCTCCCCCTCTCCATTGTCAAGTTCCCTCTCCGGAATTCCTAAAAATACCAGATTTTCTCTGCATATGTAGGTACTAAATCTGTCTATTTCCTCCGCAAATTTCACTCTTTCATCTTTCATTTGTTGTTTTATACTTGGAATGGTATCCTGTTCCAGTTTCTCAATGTTATTTGCGTTATAGCTAACTGAAGTGATAACTTCCGCTATCTTAATATCAATCTGTCTAATTTCCATTGTAAGCCTGCTTTCTAATCCTTGAATTTCCTTCTGAATTCTCTCCCAAGTTTTTTCCGATTGCTGGTCAAGCATTCTCCTAAAGGTCGGTAAAAGCTCTGACTCCTCAGATACATGCTTATCGAACTTCTTTGGTGGCATATCTGAGCCTGAACGCTGCCGAGATCTCTTGTTATGTGCCATACTGTAGTTAAATTCACGTAGAATTCCAGCTATTCCCGTAATTCAAAATTGGCGGAGAGGGGAGGAGCGGAGCGGAGCGGAGCGAAAAGGAGAAACGTCCTCACTCTGCAACAGACATGATATCGATACCGTTTATCGATATCCAAGCCGCGAATTTCAGTCGCTGCAAATGGGTGCGAATCGCAAATGATACAAGGAAAGTGACGCAGGCTATTGCCGAAGGGGACGCCTTTTGCCCGTGGTTTTGCGATCGAGCAAAGTAAAGGGCTAATTTTTCCTTCTTTTGCTTCCTTCTTTGTTTTTTTCCTTTCCTTTCCTTTTTTTCTTTTCTTTTGTCATTTGTCCTTTCCCTTTCCTCTTCCATCTTCCCTCCCCCCGAGCCCCTTTTTTGCCGACAGAAGTGGCGCATCAATGCCGGCAGTAATTTGAGAGGGGGTATGACACCCCCTCCGGATCCGGCGTCATAATAAACTACTTTCCTTCCCATAGGATTGATGAGGGGCCCACCCCCCCCCCCCCCCGTTCGAGTATGCAATGGGTTCACATTTGCAACGAGGTTTGTCAATGATAACTGCATAAGCGAGACAAGGTAGGGGGCAAGGCGTGAAGGGACTGCAGCTTCGGCCCCCCCCCCCCCCCGCCCCCTCCCCCGTCCCCAGACAATTTTGAAATGACCAATATTGGGGTAAGCGTCCAATCATCAGTAAGCCTGAATTAGTAATATAATATAATTTTATATATAATTTTATGTCTTATGTAGAATATGTAGATGATGAAATTAAGTCTTTACTATGATAGCACGTGTATGATAGCATTTTTTTTTTAATTGATGTATTCGAGCAGGAGACGTCAGCATCCCACCCCCGCGAAACTGTGCGTAATCTTTATCCAAGTGACAGGTCTTATTTTTCTTTGTAAAAAAGAAACGGGGGGGGGGGTGGAACTCCAAAAATAATAAAATACAAATCGTTAATGTTTTTTGTTTTTCTCTTGATTTATGGTGTTATGGTGGCCTCAATACTGTAAAAAAAAAACAACAACAAAAAAACAGGTTGTTCACCACACATGGCACTCAAAGGCCATGAATCTTGTTATAGATTCGCAAATGATGCAATTATCCTCCAAAACACGATTTTGGTTGGGTTTTTTTTAACTCTTCCGGCAACATGTGATTTTGTTAAAAATGTTTCCGTAAATCCACATCAACAAGAGCACGCGAATACACATCAATTTGTGAAAAGCTGCAAACTACTGTTTTATTGAAGTAATGAAAAATAGCCTACAAAGTAATGCCATTTAAATGCGTAGATGTTAGATAACCTTCATAACTTTGAAGGCAAGTACTGTTGCTTTGAAAGTTAAACAAATGTATTGGGATCGTTATTAATTCTTGAAAGTTTATATCACTATCCTTTACGAATTGACGAATCAGTAATGTGACTGTGATTTAATGTAAGGCAAGTCTCCCATGTCTCCCTGCATAAGAAAAATTACTAAGATATAAAACATGAGTGCTATCCAATCTTTCTTTGTAGTACAACACCAAAGGACAACTCATTGAAGCGAGAAACCTGAAAAACATGAAAAAAAGTAATTTCAGTTTACAACAAATGGGACTATTATCACCAATATAATGTCAAAATAAAATAACCAATTAATTCACAAATTTGAGATTTCTGATTATTTGTCCAAACGTTTTCAATCTTTAACCCAACCCTAGTTTTCTTCTATTTTGCTTTTCACTTGCTTTAATTATAATCATGGAAATGTTGGACTAAACTGCAAAGTCAAAGTGCCAGCCTTGTAGTTGAACATCATCAATTTTCAATACTGTTTTAAAAAGAGCTATACGTTTTCATCTTTCACAAGACAACGAATCAGCTATCACCTATTTCGTATTTACACATTGCCAACATTGGTTCTGTATAGCTGATCCATGTCTTATGTTTGCCAATTAGAAAGATTACAACGTTTAAAGAATAGTAAAGAATAGGACCACACGATTCACTGCTGTCAGGTTATCTATCACCTTTCTGGAGCTATTCCTGAAATATCTCAAACTCTCTTTTTCGGTCAGTGATCAACACTAATCATTCCTTGACATATTTATTGTATCAATGTAAAGAGCTGTGAAACAGCAGTTAGTTTGTAAGAGCGCTATTTAAATGAAATAATTTTATTGAATTTATAAAGAATACATGGAATATTGCCGAGTGCGTCAATCTCTATATGCCTCCATAGCGAAAAAATGATACATGGTCCATAGCAAAGTTCCTTGGTCTATATTTAAAAAAAACAACAACAAACTAATGCATGACTTGGAAGAAATATTAATTGTTCCCATTATTATGCGATAGTAACTTCATAATTCTCGTGTGAATCTATTGTCCATCCTACCGCACCTTCTAACGATTCCTCCACTAATGGTGCTTTGTTTCTTTCAGTTTCCCTATGCATCTCCTCCGAAATGACATATCCATTTTGATTGGATGATAATGAAGGTGACCACGCCCATCCAAGCAACCAAGAAGGTTTCCCGCTTGGCCGAAGAGGAAATGCGTAAACCTGAATGTTAGAATCCTCGTCGGTGATTGGATAATTGTATAATTTACTATGCACAAAGATGTTCATGTTTCCTTTGCTTTTCCTTTCTCTTATGAATTGATGATCCCAGAGCAGATCACCATCTAATTTCTTGTTGGCTTCTTCAACCAATGAGCGCATTCGGAACGCGTCAATTAACCAACCAACACCAAACATTCCACACGTGAAAAAGTAGGCCACGCCCATCTTCCAGTTCCGTAAATAAAAGTGATGGAGTCCACACAGACCAAGGGGAAACCACAGTAAATAAGTGTCATCCAAGTGATAAAGCGAGACTCTGAAATCTTTAAGTTCCGCCTTATTTCGCTTGAAGATAAAGGGTAATCTTATAAGATCGACCAAGACGCCTAGACCAGCATATCCACAGGTAAACATGTAGACAAAACCGTAGAAATAACGCCTCATGTAGAAATGATGAAGTCCAAAAACGCCCAGCGGAAATGCTAGTGAATACGCAGTATCAAGGTGTTGTGTGTCCACTGTGCGAGAAGAGACGGCTTTACCTGAACGAAGGCTTCGGATATCATCGTTTGCTCTTTGTACAAGTATAGGGATACGGAAAAGGTCGAGGAGCCAACCGAAACCCACGAAGCCGAGTGTTGCTGTGTAGATCAGGTGAAAGACATCGTTTTTCCGGAAAGTTCCGAGGTACATGTGATGGATCCCTATACAAAGATGAGAATAAGAAGAAATAAGAAGTTGGCCATAATTCGTGAACTTGTAATCCTGGGCCCCGTCTTATAAAGAGCTGTGGTTGATTGCAGATAATTTGCAAATGATATCAATCCCAACTTTTTACTTAAAAGTTAGATGATTGGAAATTTGCGATTGATTGAAGGACTTGCGATCAATTCGAATTTCATTTCGTTTATTTCCACTTCCGACAAAATAAAATACATCGGTTTGCAATGTACATATTATGTTGAAGCAAAAACATATGTTAAACAAAACAATGAAACTTAACAGTGTATGTAATTTGTTTACAGCGTACAATACATGTAGCTTTATAACATTACAAACTAGGTTGGTCGTGGAGGGGACTGCTAAAAAGTTGGGGTTGTAGATTGCCGCCCCCTATAACTTATAGTTGCAAAAATAGTATATCTGTAAAAAAGGAACGTACAAATACATGAACCGGATAGACAGAACATAAAATGAGTGAAAGGGACAGGCTGGGAAGGAATCAACTCTTTATAAGGCGAGGCCCAGTACACCAATAAAACTGCATTATCAAATACTTTCTCTCATTTTAATGTTGATACGCACATATTGTAATGTTTCGCCATGTTATCTTTTGAATATAGTTCAGTTCAGGTTAGTGCAGTTTAATATTTTCACAAGTCATGAAATAACATAAATTCCAAAACGAATGACACACTGACTTAAAGGTAGGCAGACCGTAGACCAGTGTAGATGGGAAGTAAAACAATAAATGAGTACATCAAATCAACAAACAAAATAAAGAAAATGGAAATAGAAGAAGAAGAAGAGGAAGAATAAGAAGAAGAAGAAGAAGAAGAAGAAGAAAAAGAAGAAGAAGAAGAAAAAGAAGACGACGACGATGAAGAAGAAGAAAGAAATGAATTGTAGTAGTCATAGTCGTAGTAGTAGTAGTAGCAGTGTAAGTAGAAGAAGAAAAGGAGATTATTTCACAGTGCAAATCTTACCAAAGAATCCCCATGGTGGAATAGCGTAAAGGTATGCATTCACAATCGATCTCTCTTCCAATTCACCATAAGGCACAGCATAAAGTGCGAATCCGTTCTCAGCCTCCTCGCGACGTATCCGGCGCACGGCATCAACAAGAGATGGTATCCGAAACCAGTCTATTATCCAACCAATCCCGAAGAAGCCCAGGGTCGCTGTGTATAATAGCCCCTCAGTGCGCATGCCCAGATAGTAATAATGCGCTCCAAAGCATCCCAGTGTAATGCAAAGCATGTATGTCCGAGCGAGAGAGATTCGATTTGCGATAGTCGGCTGGATATACGAGTCGCTGTCATTGTCATCTTCAATGTCGCCATCATAATAATCTTTGGAGAGCGTTTCTTGTTGATTAGAGTTTATCATGTCTGTGGCTGTAAGTGCCTCTAGTTCATTATTCAGCGTGGAAGATTCGTGTTGGTAGGTAAGTCCGTTTATAAGAGTCATAGCAGCAATTTGGCTTCAGGCAACACATCCACATCTGTAAGAAAATATGATTACATAGCTGTTTTACTTTACAACTTATATTATATACCTCATACATAGATTCTTATTCACTGATTGGTCAAAAGTATATCACATGACACGGCGCATCTCGATCTGTCATTGCGTCAGAGGGTTTTGGCGTTCTATCAATTGACCTAAGGTCAAATGATAGAACGCCAAAATCCTGTGATAGAACGCGTAACCCCTCTGCACACACGTACATACACAAAATTTGGTTCAAGTTTTTATAAGAGCGCTTTCGCGAGATGCTATAGCTAGGCTACGACTACGTTAATCAATATACGCACAGCGCGTAAGAGCTCAACATGAATCAATGAATTAATGAAAAGGATGAGGTATATAAATATGGACTGCTCTGTAATCGGGATGGTGGTGGAAATTATCACTCCCTCGGTGGTGTTCATACCGGCCCTTCTATCACGCCCTCGGCTTCGCTACCGAAGGAATGTTATTGCCGAGTTCCTCGCGTGATCGTTAACTCGAATCCCTACATACGTAACCGACCAATGAGATTCAAATACTGGAATAAAGAACGGGCGATCTTGTTTACTCAAATTTGGGTCAATGTGCGAACTTTTATTAGCTGCGCGCGATAAATTGAAGCTTTGAACTTTGATCCAGAGAAAGGAGCAGCCAACTGTAAAACCGCCCATAAATTGGGACTTGTCGCTCCCTTTAAAAGTAAGATTTGGGAACGATATCAGAGATATGACGTCACAGCATCTCATTAGAAATGCAGACGGAATGCAACGGCAATATGATACGTGAAGACCAGACGTGAATGCACGTTATCTATGACTGCACTGATAAAGAATGTAAGAACTTTGAGCGCCAATTTAATTTGTTTAGTCGATCTGTTGACCGCAAACAAACATACATTTCCGCCTTCTTTGTCATTAAGATAAAACTATGGATAACGTTCGACTTAGCATTATACCGAAGGGAGTGGAACAGGTGAAATAATGCATGGGAGGGTGTTTAAACTTCATTGGCATGATTGGGGGAAGTATGGAGACGGGTCGAAAAGATAAAAGGGAACATTGTTACACTTGTGACCTATAGGGTAGCTTTTATACCAATACATTTTAACAAGAAACCGACTATCCAAATGCAGTAGATGGAACCATGGTCTAGTTGATAAGTCCCCGGACTGTTAACCACAACTAAGGTTTGGGGTTCGAATTATAATACCACGTGCACTTACTAGTCTTTATGCAAGACATTATTCTACATTGGCCACACTCACCCAGGTTTGGTAAATGCCTAAATGGGGTACTTGGCAGGAATTAACTCCTTGACATGCTAGAGTAGTTCGCAGGCACAAACCCACAGGTCAGTCGTGAAAGAGTGTCTGCATTGTAAGACTACCATAGGCTCTGTGCTATATCGCTGCTCCTGACACGACCAGTATATAAGAGTATAATTATGAGTGATTGATTGAATGATTGAGTTTATTAACAACACATCACTGAATATAGATGACCAACTGGTTGAAGATAAAGATATTATAGTGGAAAAGTTTAATGATTTTTTTTTGTAATATCGGTTCGAATCTGAAACAAAATATTCCAAAGAGTCAAACTGATTATCACGATTATTTAGGAGAACCTAATGTGCAGAGCCTATTTTTGGTGCCCACAAACGATGAAGAATTGCTCGGTATTGTTAGAGCCCTGAAGAACAAGAAAAGTCCTGGGTATGATCATATTGGGAATGAACTTATTAAGCAAGTTATTGGTGGTATTCTTCAACCACTAGTTCATATTTTTAATTTGTCTATGTCAATTGGAGTCGTACCACTAAACATGAAGATTGCAAAAGTTGTACAAATTTTCAAAAAGGGTGACTCACAGTCACTGACGAATTATCGTCCGATCTCTCTGTTAACATGTTTCTCAAAAATTCTGGAAAAACTTATCTATGTAAGAACTATAACTTTTTTAAAGAAATCATCTGTCTTCAGTAATAATCAGTTTGGTTTTCGAGAGAAGCATACAACTACGCATGCAATTTTACACCTTATAAATAAACTTGCTTTTGCTTTAGATAGTCACTTACACACCATTAGTACCTTTTTAGACTTTTCCAAGGCCTTTGACACTGTAGACCATGAAATTCTCTTGAGTAAATTATGTCATTATGGTGTCAGGGGAGTCACCTTGGATTGGTACAGGAGTTATCTTACTGATAGAAAACAATATGTGTCTTTAAATGGAACTGACTCTTGCACCAAAAAATGTAACATGTGGGGTTCCCCAGGGATCCCTTTTGGAACCACTCTTATTTATTTTGTATATTAATGATTTTCAACGCTCATCAAGTGTATTATCTTTCATATTTTTTGCTGATGACTCAAGTGTATTTTTTTTCTCACAAATGTCCACAAACATTGTTGGAAACTGTCAACGAGGAGTTTCGAAATGTAATGAAGTGGACTAATGCTATTAAGTTATCATTGAATCTAAAAAAAACTAATTATATGCTGTTTAGTAATTCAGTCAAATTTTTGCCAGGCGATGTCACATTTAATAATGTCCCTATTGAGAGAGTAACTTCAACAAAATTTCTCGGGATATAGATGATCATAGATGAGAAACTGAGTTGGAAAGCTCATGTGGACAATTTAAGTAAAGTGTTATCAAAACACACTGGCGTTATTTATAAGTTGAGATCATGTATACCTCAGGAAGTATTGTTCATTTTGTACTCTACTCTTATTTTATCATATATTAATTATGGTATATTGGCATGGGGCAAATCAGCTAAAACTCAAATTCATAGGCTTTTCGTTGTATATAAGCGGGTTATCAGAATAAATTGTAAAGCAAATTATCGTCCTCATACAAATCTACTTTTTTATGAAAACAATATTTTAAAACTAGATGATCTCTATTCAATGCATCTTGGTATGTTCATGTTTAACACTCACTCGGGGGACCTCCCTCCTGTCCTTGTTCAAATCTTTAGAAAAAATAACCAAATTCACAGCCATAATACCAGACAGGCTTCTGCTCTCCATTTACCATATGCAAGGACAACGTTCACTCTGAAAACTATAATGTCCACTGGCCCCAGGTTCTGGAATTCACTTCAGTCTACAGTAACAAATGCACCAAGCATCTCAGTTTTTAAACGTAGACTCAAGTTATATTTACTTGACAAGTATGTGGATGACACATAAAATACTGATTTATTTAATTATTCTTTATAGTATTGTAGTATAACTTGAATATTTTCCCCTTCCCTCCTTTGCCAGCTTCTCTTCACTTTTGTTTTCTTTCTTTTTCCCCTTCCTTTCTTCATGTTGTCAGTTATGTCTGCTTTCTTTCTTTTCCTATATTCCTAGTGCTCTCTCCCTCACTCTACTCTCTATCGCTATTTCTCTTCCTTGATGAATCCCTTTTCTTCCTCTTCTTCTTTGCATCCATTTGTAAATACGCCATAAACTGTATTCCTGCTTGCCTTATGCACCCAGAGAGTAATACCTCATCGATGTATCGATGAGCTTGGGCCTGTATTTTGTTGTTGCCATGGGTGGGCTGTTCCTGCTCATATGACATTTATTTCACACACACACGATGTTTGTTATAACTAACCTGGTGTGATGGGGATGTGCGCATCTTCGGGTATGGTAGTTATGATCAAGAACCTGGATCATTAGGTCCATGCTGTGGTCGATGCATCGTTGGGTAGTTGTTTTCTGGGTGTATTTTGTAAAAATAGCTGTATATATTTCACATTTATACACTTCTATTCTTGTTGTTTTTTTTCCTTTTTTTGTAAATCATGAACCAGTTATCTTTGTCATATCAATTGAGGGACCTTAACTCAACAAGCTGTGCTTCAACCAAGGTCTCCTCGTCTTTCTTCACTTTATTTTGTATACTTCTGAAATTGTGTATTACAAGATAATTCTTGTACTATTATGATTACACTCTATGCTTTGTTACATGTGTTTTCTGAAAGACAAAAAATAAACTTGAACTTGAACTTGATATATAATACATATGCATATACATATATATATATATATATATATATATATATACGTGACCAGTATATAAGTGATTGATTGATTGATTGATTGAGTTTATTAACAACACATCACATAAATGACAGTATATTATGAACAATCACACAATGTACTAAATAGTAATAGTTGAATAATATGGAATACATATACATAAAAAGTAAAAGTAATATATATACACACACACATGTATACATACACACATACACACACACACACACACGCACACAGGTTTACATGGCTTTACTTCCGAGGACAACTATTGTTCAATCGTCCTCGGACAGTCGACGGAATAAGGCATAAATTCATTGTTCGACGTTCGAGGACTATTGTCCGGCTTCCGAGGACCATTGTTGTCATGATTTTTTTTTTGTTCTTTGTCCAAAAATGTCCTCGGACATAATGCTAAACAAACGCACACACACACACACATATAGATATATATATATATATATATATATATATATATATATACTGTATATATATATATATATACTGTATATATACACACATATATAAAACATATACATATACATATATATATATACTCACATACATTCATATGTATATATACATACATTAATGAACAGAAATGGATTTACAATGATATGTAGTTATAGAGTTGAACGTACATGACAATGTAATATAGATGTACTAATACTGAGGTGAAGCTGTTAATTGGAACTAGAAGTTAGCACAAGTGCTAGTCGAGCCTAGTCCCATTCTTTTGTCAAGATGTTTTGTTTTGTTATGTTTTTTCAGTACCTACATGTACAATTTTTATTTCGTATGTAAAAATATATACATATATATTTTTAAAAGTTTTACATTTCTTACAGAGAAAACAAGAGCGAAAAACGACTAGTTTAAGTAACTGATAAAGTAGGGTCTGTGCTTTGTGGAGCGCCAGGAGTGTCACGTGCGCTATGCAAGAACCCACTATCATTATTATAATTAAATATGTCTCAGTCCCTTTACTTACACATACGTTAATCTATATATTTCAGTGCCCCAGCTGTGATTTTTTTCAAAGCCTGGTCCTGCAACGGTATTGGATGAAGGAGCTACGCAGGCTTCGCCCTACTGCCTGATATACGTCACGGCAATTTATCATTTTAAGAAAAGGAATATTTTTAACAATTTTTATTGGTGTAATTCAGTAACTTAATGTACTGGTAAACAAATCTTTCATCTATTTGAGATTTGTGCAGTAATTGTACATAGCTAATAAGTCATGGGTTTCTATTTTTCATGACAAAGGTACTTTTAACATCTTGACAAGATTGCGGAAAGAAGTGAAATATGTTATTAAATTGATTTAGAATGCAACAACAACCACTAAAAAAATCAACATCAAACATAATTATTAAAATTAGTATTTACGAGACGCTTCGCGAAAATTAAATGTTTATTTTCATAATGACAATCATAATAATCATATTTCGAATAGAATCATAAATATCATAAAAATGTAGTTTTACACAAATTGTATTACATTGCCTCCACCATCATAGTTGCTTTCTATCTCCCTGTGTACTATTTTATCATGCATTTTCATGAGTTGAAAAATACCTTTACATGAAATAAGTAATTAACACTTTTTGATACTTTGATCTCTAACACCAATCTTCGTTAAGAAATTAAATGGTTAAGAAAACGACCATTATTGCATATATTATTTCTTTCAGGAATTTTTCCGAGCAATTTTCTCTGCTACCTTTTAATGTCAATCTGCCATTGTCTATAAATAGAAGTGAGCTGAGAACGTTATGCATCCAATACCGTCAAACAGCACCGAGCCCGCCTGTGTCACGAAGCCTGTACAAATATTTGATATTTGCGATGTCTGTAGATTTTTATTGCCTCCAACATTTTTATTCGTCTGTGTGATATGCATGTAGGTATGCTATGATCATGTAGCTAGCAATAAATCATCAAATTTATTCTTTTTGGTTTTACAGGTCGAGTGTTGGTATTAAAGGGCAATCCAACCTTGGTGATAAATTGATTTGTGTGAAAGTAGAAAAATAAGAAAAACAGGATCGTGAAAGTTTCAGAGAACTCGGACAAGGAATAAGAAAGTTATGAATGTTTGAAAAATGAGATCACTACATCTATGAGAATCTCAAACTGACAATTTGGTGAGTCGATTGTGACATACTTGTGGACAACTCTCGCGTTTGTCGTACACAAAAATATCGTTAATTTGCGGTTTTCTCCGAAGCGCCTTTACCCTCGCGATCGGGGCAGTATTAAAAAAATATTGGAGATAGCATATTGTTATAGGTCCTCATGAAAGACAAAAAATCCTACTAAGTAATACATTTTGAAAAAAATGTGACATTTTAGTCATTTTGTGTGTTGGAGCGAATGGGGGAGTTGTCCGCAACTACATCACAGTGGTATTACCTATTCGACCAATTTGAAATTCCCATATGTATAGTGATTACAACTTTCAAAAATACATAACTTTCATACTGTTTGTCCGATTTCGTTCAAACTTTCACCAATCTGATTCTCTGATTTTTTCCTCTTTCATTCAGAGCAACTTGCCATTAGGGTTGGATTTTCCTTTAAAATTGAGAGAAGGAGTTAATGATAGGGAATAACAGGAAATAGAGAAAGGGGAAATTTAAAAAAAATATATATATTTTTGTTTTAAATATTAAGGGCCTAATTGCTATAAGTGGCCTCCCATGAATGCACACAATCTTGAAATCCAAATAAATTCTAGTCGGTATAGGGATGAGTATATACTGAATGCTACATGTTCAGTTTCAGTAAGTGCATATAAGATTTAACATAGAGAATAAACTGTACACGGAAGGTTTATCAATCTTAAGTTATTTTCATTTTTTGTTAAACTTAAACATTTTTGTCTTTCTTTGACGTAGGCATACTATACACAACTTAATAGTACTTTACGTACACGGTGATAATGATGTAGAGTGACCCTTGAAAGACACTTCTTGCTTGGCTTCTTTTCCACCATTTTGCAATGCAAAAATGGATTGTATTAAAATGTATCAATTAAAAATTCTCACATCACATTAACGGCCTTGTATTGACATACCACAAGGTATTTTGTTTCTGAAATGCATATCTCAAAGAACAATAACTCAGAGCAACAGTGTGCAAGATGTATCTTCTGCTTGAAGCTAGATAGGTGTTAACTCATATACTCTTAATACAAAGTTAACCTTCTGACACCAAACAGACGATTATAGCCCGAGGAACTTACCTCAAATTCAGTGCCTGATCTTCCAGTTCTTTGTCAGCTACTTCTTTTATGTTTACCAAGAATGTTCTAAGTGAATTAAAATTAAAAGCGTGGATCAAGTTCCCGTTTTCTTAGGTGTATCAGAAACCATTACCACCTTGCAGCCGGTGGTATGCGTCTAGCTTTGTTTGATTATTTTAGCTCCGATCCACGCTGAACCTAATATTACCGCGCCATGTGTTTGTTTCCCGCCCAGAAGATGACATCACAGCTGCGTTCACGATCCTGACAAACGCTATAAATGCTCAAGTCGTTAACGTTAAATTATCAATACATAAAGGCACGATTACAGCATGTGGTTTGTTTAACAGAACACACCGTATCTCTGTTTGAGCAGGATAAACACGTGTGTGGTTTATACCATCATGAACACGGTGCCAAGCAGTTCAGCAAACAGAAATGAAAGGTAAATTATTGAAATTTTATGTACAAATGCCCATGTCTCACCGACACCGGCCGATGACAGACCAAACCAAAAATTGTGTTTACACCCAAAGACCAATATTTTGTGTTGGTTATCGGTCGGTTTGGGTCGGTCTGACGGTGCGATCGACTGAGGAAATATCAATGTCTCTCAGACGAGACCGACACCAGAGCCCTGTTTCATGAAACTTGTTATCAAAACAAGATGCGATAACTCTTATAAGCTACTGAAATCCTTGTATCTGATTGGTTGAGAGCTAATATGTCATAGAAATGAGGCAGTTGTTACTGATAACAATTTTTATGAAACGGGGCCCAGAATGACACCATACAGAACCAGAAATTTTGTCTATTGTCGGTCGGTTTTGCATTGTGACCGGGGTATACATTTTAGAAAAAGTTCGGTCAGTACTCTTCCATTTGAGGGGGTTGGCGAAAAATATAATGTTGAACCTTGATCTCTGTGAGCATTACAAAGAGCAAAGGTATGCGGATGTGTATATATTTGTCCCCATAATTGGCACTGATATGACAGATTTACTCAATGGCTAAAACAAGCTAATATAAATAATTTTCTTTCGGTCATCTGGCATTCACTGCCCTTCCCGACAAATGAATTACAACACAAAGTAAGTTATTCATATTTGGGCAAGTCCAAGCTATTTTGCCCCATACAGTTTAATGTAAATTTATTGATAACAAGAAGTAAATTACAACGGCATCAGACCTCTTCCCAAATATGAGGTGTGGTTACCTAGCTTGGCAGGGTAGAAATACTTGGGGGTGGGGAGGGGAAACGCCCCCAGCCAACGACGCCCTTGTTGCAGGTCGGCTCTATTCTGTATAGGATTGAGGAAAAGAGGGGTCCAAATCCCCCAAATTCTGAATTCTGACAAAAGAGGAAAAACAAAGGAAAGAAGAAGAAAAAAGGTGGTCAGGAAAAAATAAGGGGGGGGGGGGACGAGAAAAACAGGGGGTCTACTCCCCTTCATCTGCCCCTGGTTTAGTCCTTTATTAAAGTATGCTTGTGATATTGATGTTGAGGATGAGCCGATAAATTCTTATCAGATTGATCAACATAATAGACGTATTGATATTATGTAGGGGTGTCATAGCACGACCTGCTAACTTTAACTGATATCGATCTGAATAATTTTGATAGGACAGACAGGATTGACAGGTTGAATCATCGATAGAGGGGTGTATGGGAATGGGACACCCCCTCCTCCCCTCCTTCCCTCCCCCACCTCCTTTTCATTCACAACCTATTAGCTTAGAATAATACCGATATCATCCTGAAAGAACAGGATTTATCAAAGATTCAAAACTAATTCATTTCCTCCTTAAATAAAAGAATACATACATACATACACACATACACAGACACACACACACACAACAAGGGTCCCAAGTCCTTGTGTTGCCATAAAGCCATTATGGTAATAGCGGGGAGGGCGCATTGTTATACATAATTTGTATATATATATATGTATATTTTACTAACGGGTACATTAGGGCGACACACAACAATGCGGTTTATTTCGTCATAATAGCGCCCCCTACATTAGGTCGACAGTTGGTACATTAGGTCGACAGTAATTGGCTATAGAAATAAGACAAAAACTGTCCTCCTAATGTACCCTTTAGGGGTATTTATATATATATACAGTTAACAACACAATTATTCATACCCCTTGGAAAATTCTAGTTTTTTGCATTTTTCCTAAAAATGAATGGTTAAATGAAGTTACTTGCACATCACTTGAATACATTTAGTTATCATCTGCAAATGAACGCCGTTTCCGGTTTCACCTCATTTGCATAACAATAGAAAAGGCGAGTTATCCAAACTGGGCGATGTTCAAAATTATTCATACCCTTGGTGATTTATTGACTTTGTCAATCAGTATGAATCCGATCCTTGTGATTAATGCTTGTAATTCACTTTATTTCAATACACCGTCTCATATGGCTTCCGGAGGGGTCTCTGCTGGGATATCAGGCCAGTACTTGTTCTCCAATGGCTCAATCTCCTTGAGGATGTGTCAACACATGCCTTCACCTGACCTTCAGGGAGTTCATTAGATTTTGTGTCCTACAGGTGATGCAGTTATTGACGTCATGAGGACAGGACTATGATATTGAAATTTTCGGTCATTTATTCCATGCATTTTAATGAAAATGCTGTATCTACTTATGAAGCAAAGCACCATTCCTGAAGAGCCCTTCCCTTTTGCATTGCCTGTGGGAGGGTTCACCTTTATTCATTGGCCGCATTCTTGATCAGAGTGCTCAGGAAGGCCATGTTGGTGATATTAAAGTCATTTCATGACTCTAACGTCAGGTCACCATGAATAACAGTATGTAACCTTTGAGTACCATACACATCCCACATTGACTGTTACTGTATATCAATCTTCATATGGTATATTCTTTGTATCTTTGGTATGAAAGCTACAATCCTTTGTCAAAATGAATGGAAACCAAATTTATACCATATGCCCTCCATGTTACCAGCTGCAGTGCACAAAATGCTACCACTTTGACAGTGCACTGGAACATAAAGATCAGTATTTTGAGCTTCACTAGAGTACCCACTTGCAGGTGTCCATATCAAAAACGTGTCAATCAGTGTAACTGAATAAACTGATAAAATTGGCACCATCCAACCTTTAGACAACTACCATGGCCTCCCTAAACATTCTTAATGAAAAAGTATCGGGAAATACCTTCCCTTGACAGTGCAACAGTGAATGCCTCTAGGGAAGTCTCTCCTGGAAGAGTGCTTTGTTTCAACTTAGATACAGAATTGTCATTAAAATGTATGGAATATTAACAAAAATATCAATATCATAGTCCTGTCCTCATGACGTCTAAAACTACACCACCTGCAAACACAAAATCTGCTTTAAATCCATCGAATCCCCTGAAGACTAGGTTATGGCATGTGTGGACAACATCCTCAAGGAGATTGGGCCATTGGAGACCAGGTATTGGCCTGATATCTCAGTAGAGACCTCTAGAAGCATTGTGACAGTGTGAAGAAAGTGTTACGAGCATTAATCACAAGGACTGGATTCATACTGATTGACAAAGTCAATAGATCACCAAGGGTATGAATAATTCTGAACATCACCCAGTTTGGATAATTCACCTTTTCTATTGTTATGCAAATAAGGTGAAACCAGAAACAGCATTCATTTGCAGATGATAACTAAATGTATTCAAGTGATGTGCAAGTAACTTCATTTAACCATTCATTTTTAGGAAAAATGCAAAAAACTAGAATTTTCCAAGGGGTATGAATAATTGTGTTGTTAACTGTATATATATATATATATATAGTCAAGAAAAGTCTACACATTTCTTTTAAATCTCAATTATGCTCAAAATCATCATACATATTTTGAAAAAGTATCTTATCCCTCATCATTTGGTAACATTTTTGTGTGGTATGTGGTTTCGCTTGGATGAACAGGAGGCATTGTTTGCGAGAGTGTAGAAATCAACTTGCGCCAACGTACACCTTATTTGATGTTTGAAAACATTTTGAATAGGGGCATTAATTCGGTCTTTGCGGATACAAATAACGCTCAAACCGTCCCAGACAAAATTAAACATGACACATATATTAAAACACACATACAGATACTCACCACCCTCCCCCCCCCCCACACACACACTCAGGAACATGAAGAAAAAAGAAGCCACGCACACATTTAGTTTTTTCTCACGTGGTGTACTCATTATAATCAGATATATGCAGACACAAAGGCATCGCAAATGCACACACAAACAAGCAATGATGGTGGCGTTCATTTGGAGTAGAATAAACATAAATAAAGAAACAATATTCTGATTCAATTTGCTTTGTCAAACTATTTAATTTTTTAACTTGCTGCATCAAAGTGTATAACGATCATGATAATGACGATGATCATGTTAATTGGTCCTCAACACCCGAAAGTCCATCTTGAAAATAATATGCGTAAATGTTTGTCATCGTGTGTGGGTGCGTGTGTACATGTAAACCGATGACATCGAACAAAGAGAACAATGGGTCATCGGTTGTCAACAATTGGTGAGGCTTATTCCGTCAATGAATTTTGTGACGCAATTCAATAGTGGAGTCATCGGTTGAAATTCGAACAATAGAAAACATAGTGTGTGTTCCTCATGTGTGTCTTTGCTTATGGGAAGTCACATGCAATGCACCTCGTCAATACATGTATTTCATCCACTCACTTAATGAAGGAGGATGAAACTCAACAAACTATAGCTGATAATCACTCATGTGGAAAATTGTTAGCCTGTTCAAAATATCTTGAAAATAATAATAATAATAATAAATCATTTATAGAGCGCAGAAACTATATCTATATATTCTACTGCGCTGCAAGAGCTCCTAGATGCTATTCTAAAGGAAAATGGTAGGCCTATATGTATTTAAAGCATGACCATAATTGATATTAAGTCAATGTTTAAACAAATAGGTTTTCACTTTTGTTTTAAAGCTTTGTAATGTTTGAGATTTCCTAATATCTATGGGTAATTTATTCCATAGTCTAGGAGCTGCACAGAAAAATGATCGGTCACCAAGTGTTACTTTTGTTCTAATTTGGGGGATCTGCAATGTCAGCGTGTCTTGTGTACTACGAAGATTATGACCATGGGTTTGAGATTTTAGATTCAATAATTCAGTAATGTAACTAGGGGCCTGACCATTTAGTGCTTTATAAACTACCATTAACATCTTAAATTCAATTCTTTTGCGTATGGGCAGCCAATGTAATTCTCTTAACAATAATGTAACATGGGAAAATTTAGGGAGATTACAAATCAATCTTGCACATGAATTTTGAATCCGCTGCAACTTGACTATCTGTGAATCTGGTAATCCATACAATAGACTATTGCAATAATCTAATTTGCTTGAAATGCATGCGTGGACAACAATTTTCATGGAATCTTGATCAAAATATTTACGAATGCGCCTCAGATTATAGATCATAAAATATGCTGATTTACATACACTAATGATTTGTGATTCCATATTTAACTGGGTATCAAATAAGACTCCCAAGTTTCTGACATTATTGCATGGTTGTATAACACTGTCACCTACTGATACACCATTTGACTTGAACTTAGATACCTGACGTGGAGTACCAATGACCAGCAGTTCTGTTTTCTTATCATTCAACATCAGTTTGTTTTGTAACATCCATACTCTAATGTACTCAATACATGTTTCTAATACATTGACACAATAGTCTTCGTTTGGTGTGTTAGGACAGAATGACAGATATATTTGTGTGTCATCTGCATAGCAGTGACAAGTAATAATAGGGAACTCCTTTTTAATATTTGTAAGGAGTCTGCTTGTATACAATGTGAACGTGACCCTTGAGGGACACCAAAAGGTACCTTGAACACCTCTGACTCTGTATCATCCATTTCAACGGTCTGTTTTCTATCAGCCAGGTAAGATTCAATCCATGCAAGAACTTTACCATTAATCAAAAAATGTGTTTTCAAGGTTTGTAACAAACACAAATGATCAATAGTATCAAAAGCGCCACTTAGATCAAGTAAGAGCAACAGACTTATCTTCCGGTCATCCATTGACATTAAAAGATCACTTTTGATTCTAAGGAGTCCTATTTGATACTCCATGGGGGCTGCCATTTTAAAAAAAAACCTGTGATGTCAGAGTAGGACATGTCCATTTACCTGTACACAATGGATATGATGTTGCATAATGAATAGCAATTGTACAACTAAACCCACCAAAGCAAAATGGCTGCCATCTTGGTACCCCCAGCATCTCGCACAGGTGATCTTGGAGCAGTTGTATGTAGGTCTTTGTCATTTCTTTGAAGAATTGACAAACCTTTGTCTGACCAAGCAACAACTTGTTCATGCCAAATCCTGCTTAACAAAAAATACAACAAACAAACTGCCCCACCTATGAAACAGCTGAACCAGATATCTTGACACAAATAGGTTTTATGACAGGATAAAAGTATCTTCATTTACATGACTACAAAAGTGGTTTGAGAAAATCCAGTGTTCCACAGGTGATCATTAGTGTTATCGTAGCTATTAGGATATTACTCCCGCCCCCCCCCCCCCTTGCGCTGGGGGTGACGGGAGGGTAGTAGGGAAAAGTCAATCCGTCGGTCCTCCCAAGACCCATATAAGGGGACCATAAACCCCCTGAAAAGATAATGACAATAATTTTTTCCCCTCATTTTTGCATCATTTACAAGGGACGTACCGCTAATTATGCACGTTATGTTTTCATGGCCTTAATTTCTCTGAGTATTAAACCACAGAAACATGGCAAGATCAAATCGCTCTCTCTAGGTCTATGCAGGGATATTCTACGCGAACATTATTATATCCATATCATTTTAGTCTTCATCAAGATGATAATGTATTTCCTTCAGAACTCATGCAAGCTGTGGATAAATAACACTTACTCACATGTTCAGGGGCGAATCCAGGATTTAGTATAAGGGTGGGGGGCACACAAGTGCAGGTTTGTCAACTTTTGGAAAAGGCAGAACCGTATTTTTTTTGGTCTTGCCAGCTTCTTGAAAATTCGGTCAGTGGGGGGGGGGGGGGGGGGGGTTATGGGGGTCCCTCCATAATTCTCTGACAAACAAATAAAAACTAAAAGGTTTTCATTCTAAAGGGGGGGGGGGCACAATTAAAAAAGGGCGGATCGTCTATGGTCAAATTGCATACTTTCCTTCCAAGGGGGGGGGGGGGCACGGGCTGGAAATGCCCCCTGGATCCGCCAATGCACATGTTGTAAATACTTCTTGCTAAAAAATAACTTTACCCGACTTTTTTTTAATTCACTTGATTATTGTGACAAATATACGGTACGGTGATTAATCAACACAGCTAACGCCCGTGGATGTCCACGGGCTGCTTCTGCTAGTCTGTTATAATTGGGTTAAATTAGAATCTATTTTGTGGATGTTTGTATTTTGGGGCGCTTTGACACTTATGTTCTTTATTTTTGTCGTATAAACTGGAGTTTATAGGGATTTTACAAAGTGGATATTCCCTTTAAGATCTTCGGTAAAATTTACATCATGTGATTAGATTAATTACTGTTGTAATAAGAGCACTTATCCGACTGCTTCCTCATCCCAGTTCACCTCTTACTCCTGGCCTCAGTATAAGCTCTACCGCACAGCAAAGTTGGGACATGACATTGTCTAATATTACTCTGCTTATATGACACACGGTGGTAATTCATGAGCTCGTAATGCAGGCTGGTGAGGAGGAGCAAATATTTTTAAAATCATGCAGAAATTATATATAATTGATTTTATGTCATCTATAGATTAATAAAAAAAAAAAAACGTAAATGATGACTAATACTTTTCCCGATTTCCCCCTAGAACGAATCCTTTGTATAATTTCAAAATATAAAAAAAACTCCACTACTTCAGTCTGTGAGTGGGGATGAGTTCTTGAGCTTCGTTATACCTTTCACAATTTTTCATGAGCTTGGGAAATGCTGTCTCTTAACTGTTTCTTAAACCATTGTAAAGGTATACCGGACAGCAAATTCCGCATGATAATGCGGTTGTAAACGACAAATATTACTTATTCAGACTACCCCTTTAAAAAATACACATGCAGTACTAAAAAAAGATGCATCTTATTCTATAAATTTTATTTGATGATTAAACTCGAAGCTTGTAGGATCATACCCTGCATTTTGGCTGTTGAAGCTAGTAAAGTTAACGGGCGCTGTGTCTGCGTATGTTGGTGTGTGTCAGCGCGCGTGGGTGTGGATGTCTATGTGTGTTTGGGGGTTAGCAGAGACTACAGGGAAGGGCGTATTCGGACTGTCTTCTGTAATAATTATTAAAATGACGTCGATTTTTATGATTTTCATACCCTTCACAATGTCTAACATTACTTTGCTCAAACAGTCTTTAAACTGTACCTAAAATACAAAAGTGTTCAACACGATTTTTGGCGTAATTTATGAGAATGGGGCCATAATAATTGATATTATTGTTTGAGCTGCCCTTGGCATAGTACAATATGTGACCCGACGCCTCAAAACCTACAATAAGTCGCCAAAATTATTATTTTTGTTTTATACATTTTCTGAAAGTAGAGATTCTTAGCTTTCCAATGGTATATCACTTGCCTAGTTTACTCAATGATAACACCTTTAAATATCACATTTAGGATCAGTATGTAACCAGCAATCAATAACTCCTATTCAGAGAAAATGGCCATTTAAATTCGGAACTAAAGAGTGCTAAACCTTCGCTCTCTGTGCGTGCCCAAGTAAAACTGGGTATTCAAATGGCCATAGCAACCGGTATGAAGGGATATTTAGATCAGGCTGAATTTTGGCACGCTGCTCCAGGAGGACCTATCTATTACCCACACCAAAAATCAATTTAATACCTTTAGAGGTAAAGTAGTAATTTGGCATTGAATGAAAGTATTACAAATTTCGGCGATTTCGATTTTTTAGCTCGACAGGTGAAAAAAGGAGTCATTTTAAAATGCCCCAAAAACATATTTCTAAGTCGAATTACGACTCACAAACTTGAGACATGATAGAATGATAATGAAACTACCCATTTCTATCAAAAACAGAAAATCGACTGATCCAAGCAAATTTACTACTTTGGGCTGTTTGCTACGTTGTGGTCCGTGCGACCTATTGTAGGTTTTGAGGCGGCGGGTCACATATGATCATTTAGAAAAACAAGCGATAAAAAAGTATATTGGTGACGGCTCTTGACTCCCCTAGAGAGGTCATGTCTTCCATCCTTGCTCTGTGCCTACATATCATTGGACAAGGCGTTTTGTCCACATTTGCCTCTCTCGACCCAGGTGCGATTACCTGGCAATGCTGGGGGTGCTATTAGGGCGCTTCGGGAGAGCAGTTTTTATATTGATGAGGCTGCCCTGGGTAAAAGAATAATGTAGCTGTTGTTGTTATTATCATCCTCATTATTATTAACATTATTTTTAGCATTATTATTATTATTATTATGGCGATGAAAATTATTATTACTATTATCATTAACATTACTATTGTTTTTTTTTTAATACTATTACTTAGGATTTATATATGCAAAAGACTTCAGGCGATGGTTTAGATTTGAAAGAACAAAATTGAATAGGTCTGAAATATTAAAGCGAGCTGTTACCAGGATAATGACACATGTCCGAATGAAAGAAAATCCAACTTCTTGCAGGAGTTTGATTTAAAGGAAAGTAGAAGCAGATTGGTAAAATATTAAGCATACCAGGCAAACAAAAAGAAAATTGTTTTTTTCTTTTCTTTAAATTCGAGATTACTAATATACATGCGGGAATTTCAGCGTAGATAATTGATAATATCACTGCTTATGTAATATCGAGCAATTCTTCGATTTGTTTCTACACAAAAATGACCAACATATGATTTCTAAAAATTGTATAGCTGAGCATGATAATTCGAATTGAGAACATAATTATATGAACATAACATAGTGAAGATATCAAACTGTTATTTTAGTATACAACAAGTAAATGGAGTGTGACATTATGACACTATCAAACAATAGAGTCGCCAAAATGAGATTCGCATAGATAGTAGTCTAAGCCATCAGACCTTTTATAACTTTCTTACTGTTGTGGATTAAATCTTTCAAATGTACACCAAGTCATTCTCTATATTTCTACTTGCATACAATTCATAGTTATAAAGATTGGTTGAACTATACTTTAATGGTAATTATTGTTTTCTTTAATTCTCAGAAAATAATAACATTCTATAAACAATTTATTTGAAAACGTAAAGGATTGCGTTATTGCATACTTTTTTCTAATGAGTGATATATTTTCAGTTTGACACTCTCATCTCCTATGATGTACAATCCCCAAACAAAAAAAAAAAAAAAAAAAAAAAAACACACACACACAAACAACAACAACAAAACAAACAAAATAAAAAACAACAAACAAGAAACAAATACATGAATACAACTGTAAAAAATAAATAAAAAAAAAACAATAAAATGAATAAATAAATAAATAAAATAAAAAACAACAACACTTAAATCATCTTAAATAGAAATATTAAAGTCAAATTATTGTCCAGGGTGAGGATAAAGAGTATGGGGTATAACGTTCAACCAAACGTTCAACCGAATTAACGAATGGGGTTTGGTTTAAACCATGGTTTAAACCCCCTCCTGGGTTTTTTCCGCATACGTGCACACGGAATCCGATCCAATCATATATTTTCTTTGAGCGCATGCATGGGCAATGGGCGCTTATTTACCCTTATTTTAGTACGCTTACGGAGGTTTAAACCTTATCCATGGTTTAAACCAAGCCCCTAAAGCGGCCGCCATTACGCTGTAACATTTGGGCACGATTTGAACGCGCCCGAAGCCCCCGATGCATTATTCATTTTGTACGATGCTCCCCTACAGTGTATATGCTTTACACACAGGTAAAATTATAAATGTGGATCAGTGTCACGCATGCGCATTAAGAAAGGTCAAATCCGCCTAATCTATTCATGTATGCTAATGTATTCATCACTTGGCTAATGACGGCGCATCGATAATTGACGAATGGGCGTCATTCATATGGTGTCATTAAATCTTTATGATAATTAGGTCCCAACATGTGATCAGTCAGCACAAAAGGGTTAACGTCGTTCCACTTAAATAACGTTACGTTACTTGGTCGAGTTCAATGAGTTGTATACCGTAGTTATGAAGAAGATAAATACATGTTGTTCACATTAAATTTATCACATCTCATGAATTAAGAGAAAAAAAATTTACATTCATAATAAGTAATTTTTCAAATTACTTTTTAATAAATTTACTATCTTTGACCAGTAGGATAATGTTATAAAAAAAGGGGGAGGGGGAGTGTGTATAATAATTGAAGGCCAAATTAAGGTAAGAATAAAATATCAGCCGGTGTAGAAGAAGAGGTATCCTTTGATTTTCTTGAGGGGCAACTTTCGCATTGATACCAATTTGTGAATCTTATAATTGTACGTTTCAAAGAGAATTATGAACCTTGAAAATTCGGCCATTTTAGTTGACCCGAAAACTATTACATTTTTATTCTTTACTTTCTTTCCCTCTTTCTCACCCCCCCCCCCCTAGCATACCCGGGGTGGGGGTGGGCAAGGGGACAGACTGCCCCCTAACAGCTTTTGACCCCCCCCCTCTATTTTTTTTTGAAAGACAAGTATAAGCCTATTTAAGTGTGCCACCCCTTTCTTTTACAACATATAACCTTTTTGAAATTCATATTTTGCTTGTCAGAGAATTATGGAGGAAAACTGGACCTCATCAAATCTGGTAACCCCCGCCCCACCCCCCGAATTTTGGAGGAGGAAAATTATCGAAGGGCTAGCTAAAAAAAATTCCCCCCCCCATTTTCATCAAATCTTCTTTCACCTTTCCTCATCTTTTTTTTTCCCTCCCCTATCTCTCTCTCTCTCTCTCATACACACACCTCGATCACATGTCCTGGTTCATTTTGGAGGGGAAAAAAATCTTGGAGGGCTGGCTAACCCCCCCCCCCCCCCAAAAAAAAAAAAATGGTCTTCTATTTCACCTTTTCTCATCTTTTTTTCTTCCCGCTCTCTCTCTCTTTTTATCTCTTTCTCTCTCCCTCTCTCTCTCTCATACGCACCTCGATCACACCCCCATCCCCATATGGTTCATGTCATTGATATAACGTGAGAGGACCTTTATCATGTTCACATGCAAATTTTCAATAACAATTATCTTTCTTACAATCAAGATTTAAGGTGCAATTTTATGCACACGTCAATTCGGGAATAGTTAGATTTTCTCACTTTTTAATGAATATTTTTGTACATGCAGAAATGATAACAGTCTTTAGAGATGTTTAGACATTGTATTACTTCTTAAATAAACCCATCATTTATCTGCAGTCATACTCTTTCATTAGTTCTATTACAACTGACTTGTCATGGTCAAATAATATCATTCTTTTCTTGACAGTAGTACAAATATGTACATGCAAATTATTGAATTTACACTGGAGAAATAGATACTATTAACTTTTTACCACTACACCCCACAAAAGAAGAAATAATAAAAGAAATAAATGACCATCTAATTTCCATGTTCAATACGCACACCATGTTACTCTTGAAAAACAGATAATGTGAGTCTGTAAACGAAGAACCTTGATGGGAGGAATTTTAATTTGTAAACAATTTTTTAGGCATTTTACTCCCAGTGTTAAAGATCTTATGCTCGATCTGTAATGAAAAAACACAAGTCAGAAAAAATTGGAACCAGCTTTTTTTTCTGACTTGTGTTTTTCATTACAGATCGAGCATAAGATCTTTAACACTGGGAGTAAAATGCCTATTTTAATTTGTTTACAAATTAAAATTCCTCCCATCAAGCTTCTTCGTTTACTAACCATTGTCTATGGCGGACTGTTGAATATTAATGAGTCAGAAAGAAGAGGATCTTGGGTATTTGATTCCAGTTCATCGTGACTTGGCCGTGAACTAGAATAGCCTGGTGGTTAAGTCGCTGCCCGGAAAGCAGTAGATGACAGGTTCGAATCCCGCTGGTTCCAATTTTTTCTGACTTGTGTTTTTCATTACAGATCGAGCATACGATCTTTAACACTGGGAGTAAAATGCCTACAAATTTGTTTACAAATGTGAGTCTTGTTGACACTTCTAAGAAATATAAATCAAATGATTCATCTTCCTTTTAGTTGGTACATGTATATTGCATATTAATAGTATTAAAAGTCTAACTAAAAAAAGGGGGGGGGGGCGGGAGAAACACACACAGAGATCTAATTCTATAGTTTGAATCTAAATAACAGGGATGCCAATTAGAATTGATAAAAAAGTGGGAAAATCATCTAGAATGAGCCCTTGGGTACTACATAAACAGTGGTTTTATATGGCTAAAATTATGTTGAAAAAGTAGGAATTGCTACTTTTGTCTGAACAGTGGCATCCCTGAAATAAAGTGTTGAATAGTATGGATTTTCTGTGAAAATCAATAATAGAATAGTAATTAAATTAGCACAAATTCACAGAATCAGTTAATTATTATTATTTATTTGTTATACATGGTGAGAAGATTTAATAAAGGAGAGGCCAAGTGGCTGTGGCAGTGCTTATCTTTATTTCATTAGGGGCCATGTAATGTCACTAGGCCACATAGAAGAGGAAGACCTCCTCACAATAACGAGCTACTACACAAATGGCTGCATGTGACTGCAACATTTGACATGGGGAGGGGGTGGGTAAGATGGTTAAGATATAATTGAAGAACTTTAACAGGGACCGCGGAACCGGTGGGGGGGGGGGGGGGGGGGGGCTGCAGCCCCCCACCTTTTTCAGTAAACACGTGCAAACGTACGGCAGTTCCAAAAATGTGGTAATACACGCAGCCCCCCCCCCCACTAAGCCCCTCAACTTTCCAAGACGTTCCGCGGCGCCCGTTTAAAACTCCTCTTCCGCCATTCTAATGATGTATATTAGACTGGAATCCAGGTATGATTTCAATATGAAGAAATTTAGATGTTTATCAAAGCAGGGGTCTATTTCACTGAAGAGTTGAAGTAGAAATCCATGTCTGTTGAAAGAAAAGAGGAAAGAGTTTAGAAAATAGCATCCATTGTGTATTTTATAATTTAGCAAGCAACAATTAGAATTTGCAAAAAGACTAAAATTTAGAGTTTCCTATTAATAGTTAACATCGACTCTTTAAATGATATTAATATAATAACAAGTGGGAATTCTCAAAAGTATTTAAAGAGGAAAAAAGTTTTTCCAGTTGGACAGATAAAATTTTCAAGGCTATTAAAAAGAAACTAAATTAGTAAAGGCACAAGAAAATGGCTTCTTAAACCAAAAAGTGTGTACCTTGATTGTATTGAGGTACTAATAACAACCAGGGGCGTTGATTATGGGGTGGTAAGTGGGCAGTAGGAGGGCAAATAATAGTTTTGCCCCCCCCCCCCAAAAAAAAAAAATTATATTTCCCTGACTCATGTTACCTTGGAGAAGCTGGCAATTAAGAGGCATTGAAAAAATCATGAAGGGTGCTATTAGGCTGTTTTGCCCCCCCCCCCCCTCCGAAAAACACATTGACGCCCCTGAAGGCTGATAGCAATCTTACTCTTAAAGCATATGCCTACCATGCAAAACTGAAGCAGCTTAGTAGTAATTGTTCCTCTCAGAATTTGTCTTCATTCTCAGTAGGTAAGCATTCCTCTTCATCATCATCATCATCTGTTGTAGAATAGATGAGGTAGAGAAGCATTACCCTGTATTAAGAAAAAAAAATCACACAAACACTCATCCTCACCCTCTTCATCTTTTCAAAGAGGAGACTAACTACAATAGATTTATGGACTGTAATCAATAGTGTCATATTTGGCCCTAATATTACAACTACTACTACTACTAACAATAATAATGATCATAATGATAACAATAATAATGAAAATAATAATATCATCAATAACATACATTCACCCATCTTATTTTGTTTTGTTTCTGTTTGCAGGAATTAATGAAATGTTAAATGTAATAATTAAGGGGACTAAAATTTGTATTTATGACATCCCACTGAACATCCCTTAAATATATCATAATTGATATTTAAAGACACTAAACAGCTAATTTCATATTACACTGAAAACAGATCTCAGTGGTGGATAAAGGAAAAATGACAAATGAATGATCCATTCCTCAGAAAAAAGAAAAAAAAATTGTTGTTTTGGTAGGACAATGTTAACTAAAAATGCCACTCTTTATTGTGAACACATCATCAACCCCCCCCCCACCCCCTCCCTCCCCAGTTAACTGATCCTGGATCCACTACCACCACCAGACCTAGTCTATAATTTTTAGCTGTAATAGGTATAGGTCTAACTAGTTAGGTCTAGTCCCTAGCCCAGGGATGCTGCCACGAACGCTATGCGTTCAGGCTGCCGCAGTAAGGTCTAGACTTACCTGTTTATTTCTCATGTCTCATCAAGTAGGACTTTCCACTTCATCCGGCACCTCCAACAGTTGTTAAGTTATGTAAGGAGACCTAGTAGATCTTCAAGTAGATCAGCCACAGGTTAGTTCCTTGCCATGTTTATCTGATGGAAATCAAAGTCAACATGAATGAGACTAATGAATGCAATACTGAAACAAAGGCCATCCAGCTATTTAATACTCAGGGGAGATTTATTACCTCTTTAAAAAGGCCTTTGATTCTGGTCTATAATCAAAACTCATTTATGTACCCCTTCTCTCTCTCTCTCTCTCTCTTGAAATGTAAAATATATAAAACCTCATCACCATGATGCTAGCCTAGACCAAAATTTCTCTCTCGTTCGGTCTAGATCATTAGATGCTTGCCTAGCTAGCCTTGGCTTTGGCCTTGGCTCAACTTTAGGCTAAGGCTAAGCAAATTAACTTTTACTATTACCACTACGTTAAAATTACAACCCTGCATTAACCAACTCTGTACATGTACACAAAGTAAACCTTGACCTGGACTGGTCTCTGGAAAATACTTGTATCAACATGAAACCCCCTCTTCATTCTCAAAAAAAAAAAATCCTGACAAGAACAGCCTACGCTACAGAATCAATTAATTAGAAAGGGTCTCACCTTGGCCCTTTGTCTTTCAGAATATAACGGGGTCTATGCGTCTACATCTAACTTAGATAACCAAATCATCGAAATACAGAGTAAGTTCGATCTATTTCGAGGTTTACGAAATCTGTCAGCCATTGGCATTGACATCAATCAATAGATCATCTATCGAAACGTATCTAGATAGTTGATCCCGCCCGAAAGTCCGGGTAAGCCGTCACGAGTGACAGGGTGGTAAGGGGAATCGAGCTGCAACATTTAGCTCATGACGATGAAAATTGAATGTAAAGTTCGAGAGTAGATTACACATTGTTTCATGACATACAGCTCTGTAGAATCCCTTCAAAATGTAGAGAAATTGAAACAGATTACTCACAATGGCAGAACTTGTTATAAATATAATCTAATTTTCGAAAATTAAGTATAAATACAGGTGTACTCACCTCTAAACTTTCCACAACTTTTTTTACTTTGTGCGGGTGACGTCCAATTCACAGCGGAAGTGACGAAGAGAGGTCAAATCGTCCCTTTTCAATCACATTCATATTCATAAGGTCCGGTCCAATCAAAGTTTGATAAATCGAGTATGCAAAACAAAAATGAATAATGCATAAGGAGTTTCTCGATACTTTTCGATATTTTCTTGGTATCGGGGGCTTCGGGAAAATGAAATGTTACCAAATGGGCGTGGCCGAATCAGGGCCGAATACGCTTAGCCTGAATGGTGACGCTACAGCTTATATGCAAATGAGGGAAATCCGCGGGTGCTACCTTTCCGTCTATAAGTTTTAATTTGTCTATGGTTTAAACCTCCTTTGTGAATTCGGGCCATTGTGAATGTTATTGAAATTTGATTACGGATTGACAAACTAATGCCCACGAGAAAATGAATATTGCTAAGCCTCTCATATCAATTGTTAGATTGTATGTTTTATTAGCTCACCTGAGCCTAAGGCTCGAGTGAGCTATTGCAATGGAAATTTGTCCATCGTCCGTCGTCCGTCGTGCGTCGTGCGTCGTGCGTCTTGCGTCGTCCGTTAACTTTTTACATTTTCATCTTCTTCTCCCAAACCCATGATCGGAATTCAACCAAACTTGGTAGGAATCATCCTTAGGGGTAGGGGACCCAAAGTTGCTAAAATGGTACATGTGGCCCCCAGGTGGGCCCAGGGGGAGGGCCCCCAATTGTAAAAGCTATGTAAATTTCAAACATCTTCTTTTCCAGAACCAGGCATAGCTCAGACTTGGTATTGTGTATGGAGATACCTCTATAGATGAAGAATGAATGTTGTTCATGAAATTTCTCTGAGTGGCCCTATAGGGGCCCTGTGGGGGTAACATACTGGAGGGGGGGGGGGGGCGCTGCCAGGCAAAATGTACATTCTGATCTTCTTCTCCAAAACACATGATCGGAATTCAACCAAACTTGGTAGGAATCATCCTTAGGGGTAGGGGACCCAAAGTTGCTAAAATTGTACATGAGGCCCCCAGGGGGCCAGGGTGATGGCCCCCTATTGTAAAAGCTATGTAAATTTTCAACTCTTCTTCTCCAGAACCAGGCATAGCTAAGACTTGGTATTGTGTATGGAGATACCTCTATAGATGAAGAATGAATGGTGTTCATGAAGTTTCTCTGAGTGGCCCTATAGGGGGTCTGTGGGGGTAACATACTGGAGGGGGGGGGGGGGGGGGGAGGGCAATTTGTCCGCCATGCATAAACTTTTTACATTTTCAGCTTCTTCTCCAAAACCCATGATTGGAATTTAACCGAACTTGGTAGGAATCATCCTTAGGGGTAGGGGACCCAAAGTTGCTAAAATAGTACATGTGGCCCCCAAGTGTAAAAGCCAAGTAAATTTCAAACATCTTCTTCTCCAGAACCAGGCATATCTCAGACTTGGTATTGTGTATGGAGATACCTCTATAGACGAAAAATGAAAGCGGTTAATTTCTAACATCTCGTGTACATCCTCCTAGTTGTTTCAATTTCTAACATATCTCCTGGTGGTGCTCGAGAGAAACATGCACCACATGTGAATTGATCCACCTCAGGTGAGCGTCGTGCCCCCTGGGGCTCTTATTAATAAGTAAAGTAATAAGTAAGAAACGATTAACAATTAAAAGGTTTACAAAACTGTAAAGGTTATTTAAAACGGGGTCAGTATATTTTTCCTATGTCTGGAGATACCTCATTATGTAGCATCCTTCTTTTTCTTCAAACGGAATAAGTATCACAGTTCCAAGCAGGGGTGGACTGGGACTACAAATGGCAAAGTAATAGAATACTGCGATGAGGGCAAATATCTCGAAATATACAAAATTGGACGATTTATATGATTTACATTTCTGTTTATGTTTGATTAATCGCATTAACGTCATGTACCCTCTACTGTGTCTAGAGTTACTCTAGTCGAATTGTCTGTTGACGTAATTTACGAGGGAATAGAATCGAGGCTCTCTACCCACGAAGGAATCCAACCATCAAATTTTCAGGGTAATTCAAACAAACTAATGCAAATTATTTGTAAAGTGGTAAAACGGTTAATTTTCTGTCATCATCACCTTTTCTGCTTGAATTTCCCATTCTTTAGAAGGAAGGAGACTGTCACCCTCCCTTCACATGTTTTGGTTAACAAGTAGTATTTCGTAATCATTTATGGCTAATATCCAGGTATCAAACCACTCATTGATATGAGTTTAATCTTTTGACATGCGATATACAGGCTTAGCTTTTTAAGCAATTCCTATACTGATAAATAAATAAATAAATAAATAAAGGCAACCAAACAAAATAGGAAATAACAATTATTTTTTGTACAAATGCATTTCCAAGAAACCACATGTTAATGTTGATCATTTTTTAGGATCTTCTGCGATGTTCGTGCTATGAGCCACTCACGTATTAATATCTTAAGTAGGAAATTGTTTCCGCGATCAATTCTTTGCTGAAAAATCTGACTATAAATTAAATTCCTTAATGAGAACAGATTCGTTCAGAGGGATATATAGTCCTTACTTATATGGTCGTAATATATTTTAATTAATTAGATCTGATTGTCGATTTGTTCTTTAATCACCATCATCACCTAAAAACACAACGAAACGTATATCTTTACTAAACCTATGACCCTAAACTCCATTACAGTTAAAACTACATGGTGAGTGGGGAATCAGTGTTATGTTCGTTTGGGAAAGTAAATGGTGTCCATCTAGAAGAATATCACTTCATGAGTTTTGACGATCTTTTTCAAAAAATCTCCAAAGTATGATGCTTCACACATTCTTCTTCCTTGTAACACGACTGCAAAGCAAATTTGTGTATTATACATGGACAGTAAAAATTGAATTCACATGGATTACAATGTGTAAAAAGAAAATATATGTATACACGCACACGAATTGACAAAATACAGTCAAATACAGATTATTACAGAACAAGCATTTCTACATTACATCTGTAAGTTCAATTGAACAGAGAAGGGGAAGTAAAGGGAGAGGGAGAGAGAGAGAGAGAGAGGGGGGGGGGGGTGGGGTGAGGAGCAAAAACGAGCAAATGAGTAGAATGAGATGAAGAAGGCAAGACAGAACATAGAGAAAGAGAGAGAGAATATTATTATTATTATTATTATTATATTCAAAATGGACATTATAACACTCCATAATGTATCTATTATATAATTGTTTATGTTGGCTCAGAACTCCTTCAAACTTTTGTTGAAACTGTTTTATTGATCAATTAACTATTTGATTTACGCGGAATGTTGACATAACATAATGGATGTTGACATAACTTTATTTAGGCCTTGCGATTACTTCATGAAAAAAAGTGTCTAAATATAAATAGGAAAGGTTGCTTACGTATTGCATAAGGATTGGTTATACTGTAAAATTTTGGACACACCAAAAAAATTGAAAAAAATGACTAAATCTTCCTGAAAGTTGAATACACTACACACAGAAATATGTATATGGGACTACACACCAGTACCATGAAAGTTTGGTCCAAGCTTTTTAGATATTTCTCGTCATACATTTCAAATATGAGGGGATTTTGAAGAGCAATCCTTTTCATGGGACAATCCTTAGAAGATATCTTCCAAATGACAAATTGAAAATAATGAGAAAGCTCAGACATTTTCGTGAATTATTATTTTATCCAACACACTAATAGCCATGGATCATTTCATCCTCAAAGAATCGGCTTACGTCATTCATTGATCGCGTGCGTATACAATATCATAATGATTTTGTTATCCTGTAAGTATTTTGTTAACAGATTCAGAGGTGACAGAATGAAAATACAGAATGATTTATGGAAAATGGAATATTAAACTACAATCCTGGTACAAATGGACAATTTGTCGCGCATGCCAAGCAATTTTTTTTTAAATCCCATATTACTACTAATCAGAAATAACTAATTAGGTTTAAATCACCGAGTTGTCAAACCAAAAACACATTTCAAAACTTTTAGTCGGAAGATTGTGCTCTCTATTGTACTCCATTGTCAAACATACTGAGAAATTAGTCAAAGGCTAAAATGTCTCTCTTTGCTTGGATCACCGTACTGCTGATAATGAATGGACTTAGCTCATTCCACTTCACTCAAGCAAGTGGTGAGAATTGAATATATCTATCCTTTTACATTTACATTTTCTATTCTATTTTATTCAGTGCATTATCTTTAACATCGTACCTAACAGTAAATTGCTAACTGTTTGTTTATCAAAATACAACATCAAAGGATTTTATCTCTCTTTTAGTTGGTATTGTCATGCACAGAAAACTGGGTTGATTGATAATATATGGTCTGTCATTGTCACATGTGAAATGGATTGTATTTACTATCCTCTTTTCCCTCCTCTTTCCTGCTCTTTACTCCTCTTTTCTCCTGTTTTATCTATACATATATATAGATGGATAGATTGAGAGTGGAATGAAGAATCTTTTGTGCCAGTGAAAATAAGATATTTAGATTGTCTTGTGAATGCAAGGTATGCTAGGGAAGGCATTAAATGTGATAGTTTGGATGAGATATGAATTAAGATCGATACAGGATCTTAATGAAGAGCAAGCAAGAGTTGAGTATTAATAGGGTACTGAGTTAAGATCAGCACAGGGTCTTATATTCAGAGTGAGTGTGAAGGAGTAGGATTCGAAGTTGGTTCACGATTCAGTGCAAAAGTTCCTTGTGGGTAGGTTCCTCCAGGGCCTTCACAAGGGTAGATTAGTTAACAGAAACAATATTGATTCCCATTTGTTAGTCATCTTGATTTGATTTAATAACTGAAATTGTCAAAGATTACTTGAGTTTTGTAAACGAAGATATTATCCACTTATTGAAGGTGACTGTAATAAATTCATGAAGTGGAATGGTAAATGGCATGTGTCTATTTTGTTTTATGTTATCCATGTGACAGTCATTCCACCTTACATGGAATATAGTATCAATCAAAGGGTATGAAGGTACGCCTAAAATATTTAAAGGTCTACTTGATAGGGTATATAGTCTGTTGCGAGGGTATATAGTCTAATAAATAGGGTAAATAGTCTACTTGATAGGGTTTAGTCTACGTGAGAGGGTATATACTCTATTTGAGAAGGTAAATAGTCTATTTAAGAGTGTATAGTAGTCTACTTGAGAGGGCATATAGTTACTTAAGTGGGTATATCGTCTACTTTAGAGGGATTAAAAATATAGTCTACCTGAGAAGATATATTCTACTTAAGAGAGTGTATAATCTTTTTTCTAGGGAAGTAGTCTATATGAAAAGGAATAAAATCTATCCGAGAGTAGTGTAGCTTAGGCCAAGACATGTTGCAAGTTGAGCAGGTGCCAGAAGAGGGCGTATTCAGACTGTCTGCAGTTTTTGCCAATGGTGGCTTATATTCATTTACTTACGTCACTATTATATATAATCCACAATGTCTAATGTTACTCTGCTTAATAATTATGCTGTCGCCACAATTATGACAATCTTCTCAGAACAATTTGGCTTGAAACAACACAGTGTTCAAAGGAATTCATCTCATTTCCAAATACAAAACAATATGATTACAATGTACAAAATCATGAAGAAAAAGGAACCTACTGGAAAGCATAGCTTGTTTGTGTAGGTTCCCAAGAATAAATATAACATAAAAAAAATTATCTTTATAACATGGGAAATTGGAAGTTAAATACATATTTGAATATATATATATATATATATATATATATATATATATATATATATATATATATATAAAAACGACTAATGGGTACATTTTGTTCTTTTTCTTTGTTCAACTGTCGACCTAATGTAGGGGTCGCTATTATGACGGAATAACTGCATTGTTAGGTGTCGACTTAATGTACCCGTTAGTCAAATATATGTATATATATATATATATATATATATATACATATTTATTATATATTATATTATATATATATATATTTATTGTTCTCCTGAAGAAGACGCCAGGGAGCGCCGAAAATTTGAGTGTAAAAATAAAATTGGCCACAATGCATTACAAACGCTTTTAGCAGTTTTCTTTCTATATACATATATACATATATACATATACATATGCATGTATACACATACGTTGGCACATCTCTCATAATTACATAATTAATCAAGTAGTCATGAATCCTGAAATTTTCATAACAAGATGCTTTACACCGAAGAACAAATGATAAGACAGGACTCAGAGGACAAGAAACTGACAAGATAATACAAGACAAAACGGACAAAACTAGACAGAGAAAGAAAGAAAAGGGGAAAAGGGGGGAAGAAGGGGAAAGAAGACAAACAAAAGTCCAGAAAAACAAGAAACTGACAAGATAATACAAGACAAAACAGGACAAAACTAGGACAGGACAACACAGGACAAAACAAGACAAAGAAGAAAGAAAGAGGAAAAAGGGGGACAGCAAGGAAAACAAGACAGAACAAAGACAAAACTGCACTAGAAAAGGGGGGGGGGAGTGACTTTTGTCAGCAGCGTCCTTTGAATAAAAGTAGAAACGAATAAGTAAGAGGTTAGGCGAATTAGGGTAAACAATATATATATATATATATATATACGTATATACGTCAAGAGAGAAACAATTAATGAATTCCAGAGAAGACATTGGTAATGCATTGAAATTCCAACTTTTATATTTATTTTCACCAAATTTTCGATCCTCACGGATCTTCCTCAGGGTAATGAACAAAGTGAAATATGTATGTGAAGCTCTGCTCAGAAAAGGTTGACAACCTTTTCTGAGCAGAGCTTCACATACATATTTCACTTTGTTCATTACCTGAGGAAGATCCGTGAGGATCGGAAATTTTTGTGAAAATAAATATAAAAGTTGGAATTCAATGCATTACCAATGTCTTCTCTGGAATTCATTAATTGTTTCTCTCTTCATGCTTTTCCAACACGCGGTTATGAAATATCATTACGTATATACGTCTATATACATACATATACATTTGAATATATATAGGTGTAGAAGACAAGTAAATGAAAGATTCCGTGAGACTGAAAAGTTTTCAAATTTTCGGCCATAGGCCTTCATGATGAAAATTTATTAAGTATCAACAAAAGAGCTTGAATGATACTTTGTTAATACTTAATAAATTTTCATCATTTCCTGATTTACTTGTCTTCTACACCTCATCTAACTACGGTTCCGAAGCAGAACTGTTATGTATTGCACTTTATTTACTATTCTTAAGGAAGAATCATTAGGGCACCCCTTCACCTTTCTGATTCCTCTTTTCTGTTCTGCTTTCCCGTTGTATAGGCTGTACTTCATAGTTTGTTTTCATATTATTAGGTACAATGGTAGATATGGTTATTGTCTCAGCACAGATTTTTTTTCAACATAGTCAATGCATCGTGACGTCATCTAGGCGCCATTTTGTAAAATTCCGACATATGCTATATCTCTGCAATGGAAAGCCATAACATAACCATATTTGGCATGATGCAAGTTAATTAAAAATAAAATTATTGAACATAGGGTGCGTGCGCATACGCCCGCGTCGGTGCAGTTGCGCGCGCGCAAAATCTGAAAATGCTCAAAATGGTCTATAATCAATTTTGGGCATGTTTCAGGCCATTTTAAACATTTCAATTTTTCCGCGGGTGCGCGCATGTGCGCGCGTCAATGGCCTTAAGTTCCTTATACAGCACGAAAATGACTTATTTTGGACTGTTTTAGCATTTTAATTGATCCTACATGATTTCTAGAGTATTTTTCTCAAACGCGCGCGCACGCGCATGTACGCGCGCAAACGGTAAAAATGCCTTAGATGCCTTAGATGGAATAGACTTTGCATGTGTTATAGTTCATCGTTGCATATTTACAATTGGTGCGTGCATTATAACCCTTGATTATGCGCGAGCACATCAATATGCGCATGTACGCGCATACGCGCCAACATGTCAAAAATGCTTTTATTGTGTATAATTGATTCTAAAGTTTATTTCACATCATTTTGACATTTTAAGACACGTACTGCACTGTGCACGCGCCAAAGCTGTTGTGTAGGAACATGCATGCCTACTTCATACATCAATTTTATAACTCTCGCATATTTCGAGATTTCCCCAGCCCACCTGTATAGTATACTGCTAATACATGGTTGGGAGTGTGTTAGTGCGATCCGGCAACACAAAGGTTTTTATCGTGGTGTACCCACGATAAAAACCTGCGTGTTGCCGGATCGCACTAATGCACGACCTCACAACCATGTATTAAAAGTTTTATAAAACGGGTCTACAATCTTAGTGCTTTCACTTACCTAATCTGCTAGAGTGTTGCAAACGTACAATGTTTAGGCCTAGCCTAGTCTAGACCGTTGCGAACCATATAATAGGCCTACACATGTTTATTTACAATGTTTAGGCCTCGTCTTAGACCTATTTGTTAGTAATGTGTAATGGAAGTGGTATTGAATCTGGTTCACCGATGTATTTTCACTTCCTTGAGCTTGGCTGAGCATGTTCGAATTTGAGCTTATATTGAAGCCTGAAGATGAAGACAAGGGTACCACCAATGGCACTAAGAGTAGGACTAGTGCCAGTACTAGCACTCGTAGTAGGAACAGGACTAGTACTAACACTAGTAGGAGTAGGACTCGGAGTAGGACTCACTTGGCAGAGTTGTGTTCTTTGTGTAGTCCGTTCCATCCGCTTTTCTGATATATGCCTGCATAGAAATGGCTCAACACAGCGTATCTTACTCACGTTGCGTGATGGTGGATAGGTCCGTGCGACTGAGTTTAGCGAAACTTTCAAGCTTTGAAAATCCAAATTTCACTGCTCTTTTCGTACTGTTGGAATCCTTCCCATTCAGTAGATCGTCGAGTTCTTCCTCCGTGAGAAGTGCAAACCTGAGATTCGAAGATACAGCCATTTTTTACACGCTTCTATCGTCAAAAATTAAACTTAAACTTTCATTTTCGGTACTGATTTGCAACGATCCGACCGCGGTAGCGCTACAGCTGTAATTTTGTTGATTTGTTGATTTGTTGATTTGTTGACATTAGCGCGACGATTGATATCGCGATATCGATAGCGTATAAGGTATAGCGTGTAAAAACATATAGCAAAATCGAGTCGTATCGTCTGCGCTACATAAATGTTTACATGTTTATGTTTACATGTTTACATGTGCAACAGTTCCCTTTTGCTGTATGTTATCACTTTTTTTTGCACAGTCACGTGGTGTTATTTGACCAATCAGGATGGCTACATTCTTGAACCCGTTTTATAATTGTACTTGATCAACTCTAGTTTTGTAACAAGTGTTATGTTTTAACAAGTTTTTTGTTAGTGTCATGATTATTCATTAGTTAGTTTCTTTTTAGGTGGGCTGTACTTGTTCAACTCTACTTATATGTATTATTGAAAAAATGGAAAGGTATGGCAATGCTTCAAGCTTTTAAGCTTATATTGTCATACCTCTGCATGTTATTACATTATCCATATATTGTAAATGTATTATGATCATATTTCCACTTTAATTGTTATTGTTTACCTATACTTACTCTCACTTTTGTCATAATAATCATACGATGCAATACCATGTACCATGCATGCATGCATAAATAAATATATAAAATCAGAAATAAAAATAAACAAATAAAATGATTCATGGATATCAGTTAACTTAATGTATTATTATTTCACAGAAGTAAAGCTTGATTGGCAAAATTCATTCAGTGCACGATTGATATGAACGAGAAGTTTGAGTTATTGAAAAATAATTTGTGTGCTTTTTCATTATTTTCAATAAATATGTAAGTTTGGAAGCATAGGCTATCATAGAGGAAAATGTACACTGAAAAGGATTGCTCTTCCACTGCCCTCACATTTGAAATGTCACGAGAAATAGGTGAAAGGTTTAGACCAAACTTTCATGCCACACGTGTATGTAGTCCCATATACACATTTCTGTGTGCAGTGCATGGTACTTTGAGCAATCTTGAGGCATTTTCCTTATCAGTTTGATGATCCCAAAATCTTAGTTTACACACATTCTTATATGTAATATGTAATCAACCTTTCCTAATTGTTTTTAAACAGTTTCTTCCACAATGTAATAAACTTAAATTACCTCCTCTTGGGATGGTGTTTTTAGAAGAAAATCAAAATTACATTAGCATGTAACATTGTCTTTGACATTTACAATTATTACAATATTTGTCAGTCGCTTTTTCAGCATAAAATTCACTCAGTGTACCATTGTCATGATTGATATGATACTGGTAAATAAAAAAATAAATTTTGAGCTGTCAGTAGTCTATCTCAGTTTATAGGAACAAATATTCTGGAGATAATTTCTTGCTGTTTTTTTTTCCAACCCTTAGAGTGGTACTTTCCTTCTGCCTTTTTCATGATTTTTTTTTTCAGTCATAAGCGATGACAAAAGAAAAACTGATATCCATTTCCTCGTTAATGAAATATATTATCTCATTTTGAACCAGGCTATTATTTTTAGACTTTGTTGCAGGTATTCGAGGCAAATGGGAAGATATACAGTGCGTATCAAAACAAGTATACCCAACTTTGATCTAATTAAAAAGCTATAATCAATGTAATCTTGAAATAGATATCAAGGCATAAAGTAACTTGTTTTCTGTCTTATTATACCTCATTCATGACTTTTTTGCCATGGATGACTGAGCACCAGCGTCTTTTTTTAAAGTGTCGTCAAAATCTCCTTTTACCAAGTTTACGCCGATGCAAAGAATGTGGGTCAAGCCATACGAACGTGTTACTTCCGGCTACAAAAAGGCTTTGGAAGTTGAATTCTCTTTCGTGCTTCAATTCTTCATTCTTTAAAGGGATCCAGGGTATCTAAAATGTCACATGACATTGTTTCAATCCACATGATAACCTCAATTTATTTTAACAGCCTTCTAACTTCTTGTCTCATGACAACTAAAAACTCGATGCGTTGCACCATTCCACCTACATTAAGGTGCATAAGGGGTTTTCCTCGAATAGTGCATGAATTCAACGGTTTACTGACTTTAAGGACTGAAAACATATAAGGAAGGAAACATGTGTAGAGAATTACCAAAGTGATTGATAGTAGACTTTCCTTTAAAGTTGAACTTTAATGATTTTAAATATTGGCTTTATACTTATTATTGCATAGATGGCATAAATTAAACAAGGTTATCGAAATTCATCGCTTGGAAACATTTGAAGTAATGATTATTATCAATTATAAAACGGTAAAATACAGCCCCCGATATAGCAGCTGAAGAGCTCCTCGAACGCTGCTGAGATGTGTGACGACACACCAGGGACCAGTCCTGTCTAAGCAGACGATGTCCCATAACATCTTACACATTTTTCAGTGCCTGTTTTGTCATCTCCTCTTCACTTATTTCTCTTACTTGACTAGCGTCAATCTTAATGTTAGTCTGTTGCCTCACTCTTAACTTCGTGTATGGTATTATTTTGATGAAAAATGCAGCGTTAAAAAAATAAAGGAATCAGTCACTTGTAAACAAAATAAGACGCCATTGTATTTTCAGCTGCTTGCACCGGGGCATGTTCGGCGTTTCAAGAGGGAACGAATACCATCGGTGCTATTATTCGGAGGGCTTTTCAATTTGAAAGTGGGGTTTATTTCATTGATCATTGACCCTTCTCCTGTGTATTTACAATCAAACGGTTTTAGTTATCAGAATCAGTTTCACTTTCCCTTTTAGAATGGTGTGAAATAAGGTCATGTTTAAATATACCAAACTCTTTATAATTTGATAAATAATTGTATTGCAATTATGTTCATTCATTATAGGACGTCGTCTGCTTAAAGGTTGACTAAATTAGAGAAAAAAATGGGTGCTCTTTCCATGTAGTTTTGCCTTCTAATCACGAATCTGCCAATCGATTGTCCAAATTATGTCTCGTTTTGGCGAAAAAGGGGAAAAAGTAGAGGTTTTGGGACCGTTCCTTAAAACTCGTGAGCTGATTGGCTAACCCCCAAGTGACGTATGAAAAGTAAGAGGCACAAGATCTGCAGGCTGCAGCATATAATATTGTACACAGAATGCGGTATTTGACCCCTCTGTTCAACGGACAATTTATGAAAATAGGAAATTAATCAATATAATCTTAGGAGTGAATAATCATTAGCAATATATTTTCTACAAGATCAGAAAACGCGTTTGCCCAAATATACAGCTCTTGTTTTGTTTTTCAGCTTTTCTTTTGAACAATGTTCTCATCCATCTGAGCTTGCCGAACGAAAGTTTTGCATTGGTCATAAACGCGCGCACAGCCGTTTTATGCGTCTGTATGATTGTACAAAGTCCTACACATTTTTAGTACGGCAGTGACTATGTTCCCCTCGTACATAGCGACTGGTGAACGCTTTTGTTTTGTTTATTTCACTTACGGCTTTTTTTTTTTACTTCGCTTTACATAGTACATTAGCACTGACTTAGATTTTGGCTGAATTCGAGTAACTTATATATAGAGAGAGGAAAAGTGCCCGCGATTCCGAATTGGAGGACTTTTCTGAGCCATGCAAATACGAACTCTGATTTACTGGCATATGATTTATCAGACCCCGAAGGCAAAGAAGCTCGAGTGGCAAGGGGAAATTCGACCATATTATATGTTTGAACCCCTCGCAGAATACGGTGAAGGGCCGTGGCTGAAGTAACTCCAGGGAGCTCCAACGCGTTGGAGCTCCCTGGAGTTACGGGTGAAGTAGACCGAAAATGCTGTCTCTCGTTCGATAGGTCGTGTTAGCTAACGAGCGAGAGACAAAATTTTCGGTCTGCGGGTGAAGCTGCTGCAGCTGTTGTCTTTGAAAAACAGATTAGAAGACTTGACTCCAAGTCTGATCGTTGGAATAGCTAATCTTTTAGCTAGCTTATCCTTTTCTTCATGCCAAATTCGGAATACAGGCCAGGATGCTCAAAATCATCTTCGGCAAAGTGATCGCTGCACATTGTACTCCACTCACTTGGCCGGCCCTTGCCACTCTGCCCGCGTGAGCTTTACATTTGCGACCCACAATTTCCGTAGATTTTCATCTTTAGGAAAATGATGTAGGCTTACACCATCTTTAGGGGTCTTGCTACAGCCCGCAACTATACACCGATTAGGCATTATTGATGAAACTGTGTCCCAAAATCAAAGTTATTGTGAGGAATTAAACACACGAAAATACGCAATGCAAATGGTCGATGCGGTGAATATTATGCTCGGCACCGGGCTGGGCCTGCCGGGGGCTTCTGGGCGCGCACGGTATAGGTTAGTAGAATATTTTCCCTTACTTTTCATGCGTCACAGATCACGTGATCACGATGTCGCTTCGATGGGTTTTTTTAGGGGCGGGGCTTATGACTGTGTAAATCAGCAAAAATATACTTTTCAAATGATTATAAAATATGACTGAATGCATAAAAAATTGTGTGATGGATATTTTTTGGCTCCTGATGACACCTTCCTACGAAAAATGGGCAATTATTTTTTTTATTTTAGTGACCCTTTAAGCAGGATCGGTCCCTTGAGTGACGACATCAAAACATCGCTATATTTCTGGCGAATCCTCGGATATTCCAGATGCTTATTTTAGAAGAGCTTTTATTTATGTTGTTTTTATAATCATCAGATACGCAGCTGACATAAAACTTATACAATTGTCATCTGTAAGCTTCCCAGTTTCTAGTGATACATTAATTGCCATATTTGTGATTTTCTTTGAATAGCTACTTTAAAAAGATACCTTCTCAAATAAACTTTGTCCATTTTAAATGACTCAATAAAGAGGCTTTCCTTCAATAAGGGAAGCGGATGAAACCGAGATGGTGTAAGCTTGGCAAAGAAAATATCACATATTATGCTTATATTAAGCATATTCTTTAGTTTGAGTTGACATTAACGCCTTTTCTATTCATATGCACGAATCAATTGGAATAACTAGGCAATTGTTTTCAAACTGGAATAACATAAGCATAATTGGTTTTGACCCACATTCGATGCTTCAGTCCAAACTTGGTACAAGAGGATTTTGACAATACTTTTTTTAAATTTAATTTAATTTAATTAATTTATTTATTTATGGTAAATGGTATTGCATAGTATGCTCATTATGACAAAAAACGAGAGTATTGGTAAACAATAATATAATTAAAGTGCAAATATGATAATAAGACAGGTACAATATATGGATAATGTAACATGCAGAGGTATGGCAATATAAGCTTGAAGCTTGAACAAGTTGAAGCATTGCGATACCTTTTCATTTCTTAAATAATACGTATAAAAAGAAGCTAATGAAAAATCATGACACTAAAGAGAAACTTGTTAAATCATAACACTAGTTACAAAATAATATGAAAACAAACTATGAACTACAGGCCTATACAAAAGGAAAACAGAACATAAAAGAGGAATCAGGAAGGTGAAGGGGCGCCCTAATGTTGACAAATAATATATCAAGTCTTCGATAAGAATAGTAAATAAAGTACAATACATAGAATATCGATTACAACATAACTAAAAGCATCTTTTGAATAATGTACCGTATAATTCATGCATCTTTGAAATGAGAATTTGCTTTATCCCAAAGTAAACGTCACGCAAACTTCTCGTTGATATCAATCGTACACTGAATGAACTTTTTGCGGAAATGAATGACAAAGAATGAAAAATAAACATTGTAATAACTGTAACTCTCAAACACAATAGTTATGTTCACACGTAGTATATAGCATCGATGCTATGTAAGTTTCAAAAATATTTCCAGTACGTTCAGACAGGCCATGCTCGACTTGCTTCTATCACCCACTCGTGACTATTCATCGCTCACTCGCTGCCAAAACAATAATTACTGCACCACACAGAGTGACCCGAGTATACTTGGTATGCATGGTCAAACGCGCGGAAGTTTGTGCACAGGGGCCATATCATGCGAAGCTTTTGTTTTGAATAATATTTTATTTGTCTTCATAAATCAACATAATAACACAATAACAATTCATTTGTAATATCGATGATACAATCAACTAGCAAATACATGTGTTATAATACTTAATTTTAAATAAACCTTGTACATGTCAAAATTGATTGAACTCCAATCTTATGCCAAAATAAAACACATACATGCACACTATATTCTCTGGTAAGCACATGTAAATCGATATCTATAGAGATAGAGAGACTTCTCCGCAATACGCCACCCAAGTCCTGTGACTTATATCCGATTCCTACCAACTTGGTGAAAGATTGTGCCCGAGTTTTTGCACCTATAATAGCCAGCATGAGTCTTCAACAGGCATCATTTTCCATTTCACTAAAGTTAGCATACATCCATCCCTTACTGAAAAAGCTATCTTTTTTGTGTACTTGCAAGTGTTTCCTCTCCATTGCGCCTTGAGCACATTAGTCATGTGGAGTTGGCGCATTACAAATTCACTATATTATTATTATCTAAAGACCACGTCACATTTTAGTTAAGGTCTGATTCTGAAATAGCAGATTTTCAGCTTTAAAATGATATATAACTCATTGGATGTTCATAATTCAATGTACAAAGAGAATAATGCACAGTCCCTCATAATGTTACTTCTTAATAAGGGTCTATTGAAGCACTCTGACTTGCAAAGTGTTGCGCTAAGGTGACAAAAGGAGGATTAGAACTCAATGAAAATTTCTATGAAGGGATTATCAGATTGTCCTAAAACTTGGCATACTACTTAGACATATCCTGTTTATCATAGTGCACAAGTATCAATGCAAGAACTTACTCCGGGAGATTTATGGGAGATTAAATTGAGACAAGTATTCAGGGTCGTGAAAAAGAAAAGTAATGATCTTTGAAGGTTTGCATGGTGGAGCTTATAACATGGAGAAGATTTACGGTTCACCATGTGTGTTGGTTGGAGGAAAGGGAAAATAGGAAATTAGAAATGGATAGACGAGAAAGGATGACAAGAGAGAAAAGAAGAAATATTCTTTCGTGACAATGGGTGAAGTCCTGAAAAGGACTGTAAACCAATAGGAAGGTTTACTGGTTCACCAGGTGTATGGATAGGTGAAGGGTGATGGATGATCTGTAAACCAGATGAGATGAGATGAGAAGACTTGGTTCATGATCGATGGATGAGTAGCGATGGATTGAGTAGCGAAGGTTTGAGTAGATGAGGCTTGAGTAGGCCTCAAGCCTCATCTACTCAAGCCTCATCTACTCAAACCTACGCGTTCATACAGCGTTTGGTCTTAAAACTATCTGGTCTTCACCAAAATAGTATCGAAACCTAGATAGGATCGATGCTATCGCTCTACGTGTGAACGTACACTCTTAGAAATGTTGGGTAAATGCCACTGGGTAAATGAAGATTGGGCATAGGTTGGTTAAATCTTGCTCAACTTTTACATGCATTTACCCAACATTGGTCAAAAATAAGAATGGAATTGCTAAAGTTTACCCAAAAGTTGGTCGGACTCATAAGGACCCTCATGTTGGGTAAAATTTGGGTAAAATTTTGCCCAATATTTCTAAGAGTGTACCTAATGTCACACGTTAAGATAATGTACATTTTCTGCTAAAACCAGACATGAAAACAAATGAACTACAGAGCTCCAGATAACCAGTGAAGCGTTGCCACTCCTTATATTATTCTTAGTATTAGTCTATCATCTTGTAGTGTTATAATAAAAAGTTTTAAGGTTTGGTTACAGCAAAAAGCCCCAATCTTATTTCGATAAGTGTATTTCTTCTTTGTGTGTGTTAATTGGAAAACAACCTTGATGTTATGGTTTGTGTCACTGACATGCTAAATATAAAAGTAAATTAATATCCATGAATCATTACATGATAATGACTGGACTTGGTCCAATTCACTTCACACAAGCAAGTGATGAGCTTTGATCTCCCTGTTTACCATTTCGATTTTTTCAAAGTAATGTTATTCTCTGTATTATCTTAACATGTTACCTAAAAGTAAATAGCTGGTGTTAATCATCATAATACATCAACGACTTTAATTTCTTTTTATTTCAGTTACGATTGTCATGAACAGAGGCATAGTTACAAGGTTATTATTTGGTCTCAGTAGAGATCCCCTTATTCTACCTGACAAGGAATATTTTGTTTAATCATGGGATACATACAGTGTGAGTCAATAAAAAGGAAACCCATATTCAAGCCCCAGTATCTTAAAAAACCAAATGAAATCGCTGAAATGCATTATAATTGTATAATAGTTGATAATGTATCCTCTAATTTGATAGGCTGCTCACCAAAATGCGATCATGGATGACTGAGTACTGGCCATTTTTAAAAAGCATGTCAAAATCGTCTTCGCCCAAGTTGGGCTGAATCATGTTCAGGAGTTACTTTCATTATTTATGAGTGAATTCAACTGGAATGGAGACCATTCAACCAACCTTGAGTTGACCTTCCATTTCATTCAAAACTTGGCAGAGGCGAATCAGGGCAAATGTTATTGTTCAGCTAGCTGTCCATGGTCGGATTTTATTGATCAAGGTGTCCAATCAAAGGAAACATGACAGGCTACAATGTGACTATCTTTGATGAAATCTAAATATACTGATTGCAACGGTATTCCGGGTTGAATCTGCGTCTCCTTTTTATTTAATAACATTGTATATCAGGATATTATCCTATATACATGTAGTCTACTGGAGAGGTCTACTTAAGAAGGTATAGTCAACTTGAGAGGGTGTTTAGTCTACTTGGGATGGTATATAATTTACTTGGGATGGTATATAATCGATTATAGAATACTGTGATGAAGGCAAAAATCTTGAAATATACAAAATATGACGATTTATATGATTTACATTTTTGTTTATGTTTGATTAATCGCATTAAAGTCATGTACCCTCTACTGTGTCTAGAGCTACTCTAGTCGAATTGCCTGTTGATGTAATTTACGAGGGAATAGAATCGAGGCTCTCTAGCCACGAAGGAAATGCAACCATCAAAATTTCAGGTTAATTGAAACAAATTAATGCACATTATTTGTAAAGTGGTAAAACAGTTAATTTTCTGTCATCATCACCTTTTCTGCTTGAATTTCCCATTCTTTAGCAGGAAGGAGACTGTCACCATCCCCTTGTTTTGGTTAACAAGTAGTATTTCGTAATTATTTATGGCTTATATCCAGATATCAAACCACTCATTGATATGAGTTTATTTTTTTGACATGAGATATACAAGCTTAGCTTTTTTTACAAGAAATTCCTACTGCTTAAAAAATAAAAAATAAATAAAGGAAACCAAACAAAAAAGGAAATAACGATTATTTTTTTTGTACAAATGCATTTCCAAGAAACCACATGTTAATGTTGATTTTTTAAAGGATCATCTGCGTGTGCACTATAGACTCCTCGTGCTATGAGCCACTCACGTATTAATATCTTAAGTAGGAAATTGTTTCCACGATCAATTCTTTGCTGAAAAATCTAACTATAAATTAAATTCCTTAATGAGAACGGTATATTATGGGTGAGAGAACAGATTCGTTCAGAGGGATAGATAGTCCTTACTTATAGTGGAGGTGTTGTGGATCAGTGGATAAGTCCCTGGACTGTGAACCACGAGGTCCAGGGTTCGAATCCCACCGCACCACTAGCGTCCTTTGGCAAGACGTTAATCTACATTTGCCACTCTCCACCCAGGTGTTAAATGGGTAAGATGCGAAAGTTATGTCGTTTGTTTAGCAATTTGAGCGCCACTGTGCTGCTCTTGCTGGAATACTCCCCAGGGAGCGGATAAAGTGCACACATTGTGTGCGAGCATGTCAGAATCCGGGGACCGGGGTAATAGTAGTATCGTATTATGTAAAGCGCTTTGATATTAGTTTACTTCTGAAAAGCGCTATATAAATAGACGTTATTATTATTCATTATGGTCGTAATATAGTTTAATTAATTAGATCTGATTGTCGATTTGGTCTTTAATCATCATCATCACCTAAAAATACAACGAAACGTGTATCTTTATTAAACCTATGAACCTAACTCTCCATTACAGTTAAACTACATTTTGAGTGGGGAATCAGTGTTATGTTCGTTTGGGAAAGTAAATCCATCTAGAGGAATATCACTTCATGAGTTTTGACGATCTTTTTCCAAAAATCTCCAAAGTATGATGCTTCACACATTCTTCTTCCTTGTAACACGACTGCAAAGCAAATTTGTGTATTATACATGGACAGTAAAAATTGAATTCACATGGATTACAATGTGTAAACAGAAATATATGTATGCACGCACACACGAATTGACAAAATACAGTCAAATACAGATTATTACAGAACAAGCATTTCTACATTACATCTGTAAGTTCAATTGAACAGAGAAGGGGAAGTAAAGGGAGAGGGAGAGAGAGAGAGAGGGGGGGGGGGGGTGGGAGGAGCAAAAACGAGCAAATTAGTAGAATGAGATGAAAAAGGCAAGAGAGAACATAGAGAAAGAGAGAGAGAATATTATTATTATTATTATTATATTCAAAATGGACATTATAACACTCCATAATGTATCTATTATATAATTGTTTATGTTGTCTCAGAACTCCTTCAAACTTTTGTTGAAACTGTTTTATTGATCAATTAACTATTTGATTTACGCGGAAATGGATGTTGACATAACTTTCTTTAGGCCTTGCGATTACTTCATGAAAAAAAGTGTCTAAATATAAATAGGAAAGGTTGCTTACGTATTGCATAAGGATTGGTTATACTGTAAAATTTTGGACACACCAAAAAAATTGAAAAAATGACTAAATCTTCCTGAAAGTTGAATACACTACACACAGAAATATGTATATGGGACTACACACCAGTACCATGAAAGTTTGGTCCAAGCTTTTTAGATATTTCTCGTCATACATTTCAAATATGAGGGGATTTTGAAGAGCAATCCTTTTCAGGGGACAATCCTTAGAAGATATTCTTCCAAACTGACAAATTGAAAATAATGAGAAAGCTCAGACATTTTCGTTAATTGTTATTTTATCCAACACACTAATAGCCATGGATCATTTCATCCTCAAAGAATCGGCTTACGTCATTCATTGATCGCGTGCGTATACAATATCATAATGATTTTGTTATCCTGTAAGTATTTTGTTAACAGATTCAGAGGTGACAGAATGAAAATACAGAATGATTTATGGAAAATGGAATATTAAACTACAATCCTGGTACAAATGGACAATTTGTCGCGCATGCTCAAGCAATGTTTTTAAAATCCCATATTACTACTAATCAGAAATAACTAATTAGGTTTAAATCACCGAGTTGTCAAACCAAAAACACATTTCAAAACTTTTAGTCGGAAGATTGTGCTCTCTATTGTACTCCATTGAGAAATTACTGAGAAATACTGAGAAATTAGTCAAAGGCTAAAATGTCTCTCTTTGCTTGGATCACCGTACTGCTGATAATGAATGGACTTAGCTCATTCCACTTCACTCAAGCCAGTGGTGAGAATTGAATATATCTCTCCTTTTACATTTCCATTTTCTATTCTATTTTATTCAGTGCATTATCTTTAAAGTAGCTATTCAAAGAAAATCACAAATATGGCAATTAATGTATCACTAGAAACTGGGAAGCTTACAGATGGCAATCGTATAAGTTTTATGTCAACTGCGTATCTGATGATTATAAAAACAACACAAATAAAAGCTCTTCTCAGCATCTGGAATATCCGAGAATTTGGCCAGAAATATAGCGATGTTTTGATGTCGTCATACTCGGGATCGATCCTGCTTAAGCAGACGACGTCCTATAATGAATGAACGTAATTGCAATGCAATTATTTATCAAATTATAAAGAGTTTGGTGTATTTAAACATGACCTTATTTCACACCATTATAAAGGGAAAATGAAACTGATTCTGATAGCTAAAACCGTTTGATTGTAAATACACAGGAGAAGGGTCAATGATCAATGAAATAAACCCCACTTTCAAATTGAAAAGCCCTCCGAATAATAGCAGGATGGTATTCGTTCCCTCTTAAAACGCCGAACATGCCCCGGTGCAAGTAGCTGAAAATACAATGGCGTCTTATTTTGTTTACAAGTGACTGATTCCTTTATTTTTTTAACGCTACATTTTTCATCAAAATAATACCATACACGAAGTTAAGAGTGAGGCAACAGACTAACATTAAGACTGACGCTAGTGAAGGAAGAGAAATAAGTGAAGAGGAGATGACAAAATAGGCTCTGAAAAATGTGTAAGATGTTATGGGACATCGTCTGCTTAGACAGGACTGGTCCATGGTGTGTCGTCACATATCTCAGCAGCGTTCGAGGAGCTCTTCAGCTGCTATATCGGGGGCTGTATTTTACCGTTTTATAATTGATAATAATCATTACTTCAAATGTTTCCAAGCGTTGAATTTGGATAACCTTGTTTAATTTATGCCATCTATGCAATAATAAGTATTAAGCCAATATTTAAAATCATTAAAGTTCTACTTTAACATCGTACCTAACAGTAAATTGCAAACTATTTGTTTATCAAAATACAACATCAAAGGATTTTATCTCTCTTTTAGTTGGTATTGTCATGCACAGAAAACTGGGTTGATAATAAATATGGTCTGTCATTGTCACATGTGAAATGGGATTGCATTTACTATCCTCTTTTCCCTCCTCTTTCCTGCTCTTTACTCCTCTTTTCTCCTGTTTTATCTATACATATATATAGATGGATAGATTGAGAGTGGAATGAAGAATCTTTTGTGCCAGTGAAAATAAGATATTTGAGATTGTCTTGTGAATGCAAGGTATGCTAGGGAAGGCATTAAATGTGATAGTTTGGATGAGATATGAATTAAGATCGATACAGGATCTTAATGTAGAGCAAGCAAGAGTTGAGTATTAATAGGGTACTGAGTTAAGATCAGCACAGGGTCTTATATTCAGAGTGAGTGTGAAGGAGTAGGATTCGAAGTTGGTTCACGATTCAGTGCAAAAGTTCCCTTGTGGGTAGGTTACTCCAGGGCCTTCACAAGGGTAGATTAGTTAACAGAAACACTATTGATTCCCATTTGTTAGTCATCTTGATTTGATTTAATAACTGAAATTGTCAAAGATTACTTGAGTTTTGTAAACGAAGATATTATCCACTTATTGAAGGTGACTGTAATAAATTCATGAAGTGGAATGGTAAATGGCATGTGTCTATTTTGTTTTATGTTATCCATGTGACAGTCATTCCACCTTACATGGAATATAGTATCAATCAAAGGGTATGAAGGTACGCCTAAAATATTTAAAGGTCTACTTGATAGGGTATATAGTCTGTTGCGAGGGTATATAGTCTAATAAATAGGGTAAATAGTCTACTTGATAGGGTTTAGTCTACGTGAGAGGGTATATACTCTATTTGAGAAGATAAATAGTCTATTTAAGAGTGTATAGTAGTCTACTTGATGAGAGGGCATTATAGTCTACTTAAGTGGGTATATCGTCTACTTTAGAGGGATTAAAAATATAGTCTACCTGAGAAGATATATTCTACTTGAGAGAGTGTATAATCTATTTTCGAGGGGAAGTAGTCTATATGAAAAGGAATAAAATCTATCCGAGAGTAGTGTAGCTTAGGCCAAGACATGTTGCAAGTTGAGCAGGTGCCAGAAGAGGGCGTATTCAGACTGTCTGCAGTTTTTGCCAATGGTGGCTTATATTCATTTACTTACGTCACTATTATATATAATGCACAATGTCTAATGTTACTCTGCTTAATAATTATGCTGTCGCCACAATTATGACAATCTTCTCAGAACAATTTGGCTTGAAACAACACAGTGTTCAAAGGAATTCATCTCATTTCCAAATACAAAACAATATGATTACAATGTACAAAATCATGAAATGAAAAAGGAACCTACTGGAAAGCATAGCTTGTTTGTGTAGGTTCCCGGAACAGAGTACCAGAGTTTTCACCCAGTAAATATAAACGTTTTATTTGAAATCAATGTTCTCGTTCTTGGTAGATGAAAAAGCCCGGCAGACCTAGTAGGGTAATTATGAATATAGGTTTACATGGACATTTTCATGTCCATGCAGAATTTCATTTCATTTATTTCCACTTCCAACAATATAAAATGCATAGGTTTATATCGTACATAGCAAATCAATGAAACTTACAATTATTGGTTACAGTGTACAATAGACATAGAAAAAAAACAAACTAAGTTGGTAGGGGAGGGGACTGCTAAAAAGCTGGGCTTGTAGATTGCAGCCCCCTATAACTTATAATTGCAAAAATAGTGTATCGTTGAAAAGGGAACATATTTCTACATAAACCGGATAAACAAAACATAAGAGGAGTGAAAGGGACAGAAAAGGAAGGGAGACAAGGAACGAGAGAGGGTAGGACTCTTACCTATAGACACACACAACAAAACACAGACTGACCAGAATACGGATGTCAGCATAAATTGAATAGGAATGTAATCGTGTGCAATGTTGAGTGAAATAATTTGAAAAAGGTTGAGGGGTGATGAGTTTTAAAGAGCCAACGTTTGAGAACATTATTTTACTCAGAAGAAATTTTTTCCATTTAAATTTAAAAGAGTTTAAACTAGGGGAATTCTTAATGCTATTATCAACAATGGTCCGCACGAAAGTCAAATATTGTCAGCAGCGTCCTTTGAATAAAAGTAGAAACGGATAAGTAAGAGGTTAGGCGAATTAGGGTAAACAATATATATATATATATATATATATATATAAAAATATAGTTCTGCTTCGGACTTGCAAAGTTATAGACAAAATAGGAATGAAAAGTCCGTATACGATGAAAAAAAAAAAAAAAAAAAAAAAAAAAAAAAAAAATCGTATACGGACTTTTCATTCCTATTTTGTCTATATATATATATATATATACGTATATACGTCTATATACATGTATTGCACTTTATTTACTATTCTTAAGGAAGAATCATTATGACACCCCTTCACCTTTCTGATTCCTCTTTTCTGTTCTGCTTTCCCTTTGTATAGGCCTGTACTTCATAGTTTGTTTTCATATTATTAAAGTAGAACGTTGATGATTTTAAATATTGGCTTAATACTTATTATTGCATAGATGGCATAAATTAAACAAGGTTATCCAAATTCAACGCTTGGAAACATTTGAAGTAATGATTATTATCAATTATAAAACGGTAAAATACAGCCCCCGATATAGCAGCTGAAGAGCTCCTCGAACGCTGCTGAGATATGTGACGACACACCCTGGACCAGTCCTGGCTAAGCAGACGATGTCCCATAACATCTTACACATTTTTCAGAGCCTATTTTGTCATCTCCTCTTCACTTATTTCTCTTCCTTCACTAGCGTCAGTCTTAATGTTAGTCTGTTGCCTCACTCTTAACTTCGTGTATGGTATTATTTTGATGAAAAATGCAGCGTTAAAAAAATAAAGGAATCAGTCACTTGTAAACAAAATAAGACGCCATTGTATTTTCAGCTGTTTGCACCGGGGCATGTTCGGCGTTTCAAGAGGGAACGAATACCATCCTGCTATTATTCGGAGGGCTTTTCAATTTGAAAGTGGGGTTTATTTCATTGATCATTGACCCTTCTCCTATGTATTTACAATCAAACGGTTTTAGCTATCAGAATCAGTTTCACTTTCCCTTTATAATGGTGTGAAATAAGGTCATGTTTAAATACACCAAACTCTTTATAATTTGATAAATAATTGCATTGCAATTACGTTCATTCATTATAGGACGTCGTCTGCTTAAGCAGGATCGATCCGAGTGTGACGACATCAAAACATCGCTATATTTCTGGCGAATCCTCGGATATTCCAGATGCTGAGAAGAGCTTTTATTTGTGTTGTTTTTATAATCACCAGATACGCAGTTGACATAAAACTTATAAGATTGCCATCTGTAAGCTTCCCAGTTTCTAGTGATACATTAATTGCCATATTTGTGATTTTCTTTGAATATCTACTTTAAGTACAATGGTAGATATGGTTATTGTCTCAGCAGTCAGCACAGATTTTTTTTCAACATAGTCAATGCATCGTGACGTCATCTAGGCGCCATTTTGTAAAATTCCGACATATGCTATATCTCTGCAATGGAAAGCCATAACATAACCATATTTGGCATGATGCAAGTTAATTAAAAATAAAATTAATTGAACATAGGGTGCGTGCGCATACGCGCGCGTCGGTGCAGTTGCGCGCGCGCAAAATCTGAAAATGCTCAAAATGGTCTATAATCAATTTTGGGCATGTTTCAGGCCATTTTAAACATTTCAAATTTTTCCGCGGGTGCGCGCATGTGCGCGCGTCAATGGCCTTAAGTTCCTTATACAGCACGAAAATGACTTATTTTGGACTGTTTTAGCATTTTAATTGATCCTACATGATTTCTAGAGTATTTTTCTCAAACGCGCGCGCACGCGCATGTACGCGCGCAAACGGTAAAAATGCCTTAGATGCCTTAGATGGAATAGACTTTGCATGTGTTATAGTTCATCGTTGCATATTTACAATTGGTGCGTGCATTATAACCCTTGATTATGCGCGAGCACATCAATATGCGCATGTACGCGCATACGCGCCAACATGTCAAAAATGCTTTTATATTGTGTATAATTGATTCTAAAGTTTATTTCACATCATTTTGACATTTTAAGACACGTACTGCACTGTGCACGCGCCAAAGCTGTTGTGTAGGAACATGCATGCCTACTTCATACATCAATTTTATAACTCTCGCATATTTCGAGATTTCCCCAGCCCACCTGTATAGTATACTGCTAATACATGGTTGGGAGTGTGTTAGTGCGATCCGGCAGCACAAAGGTTTTTTATCGTGGTGTACCTAACGCACGAGGCGTAGCCGAGTGTGTTAGACACCAGGACACCTGCGTGTTGCCGGATCGCACTAATGCACGACCTCACAACCATGTATTAAAAGTTTTATAAAACGGGTCTACAATCTTAGTGCTTTCACTTACCTAATCTGTCATGGCATGTCCCATGCGTGAATCCTGCTCAGCAAAACATTATGTAGTAGGCTAGAGTGTTGCAAACGTACAATGTTTATTTACAATGTTTAGGCCTAGCCTAGTCTAGACCGTTGCGAACATATATAGGCCTACACATGTTTATTTACAATGTTTAGGCCTCGTCTTAGACCTATTTGTTAGTAATGTGTAATGGAAGTGGTATTGAATCTGGTTCACCGATGTATTTTCACTTCCTTGAGCTTGGCTGAGCATGTTCGAATTTGAGCTTATATTGAAGCCTGAAGATGAAGACAAGGTACCACCAATGGCACTAAGAGTAGGACTAGTGCCAGTACTAGCACTCGTAGTAGGAACAGGACTAGTACTAACACTAGTAGGAGTAGGACTCGGAGTAGGACTCACTTGGCAGAGTTGTGTTCTTTGTGTAGTCCGTTCCATCCGCTTCTCTGATATATGCCTGCATAGAAATGGCTCAACACAGCGTATCTTACTCACGTTGCGTGATGGTGGATAGGTCCGTGCGACTGAGTTTAGCGAAACTTTCAAGCTTTGAAAATCCAAATTTCACTGCTCTTTTCGTACTGTTGGAATCCTTCCCATTCAGTAGATCGTCGAGTTCTTCCTCCGTGAGAAGTGCAAAACTGAGATTCGAAGATACAGCCATTTTTTACACGCTTCTATCGTCAAAAATTAAACTTAAACTTTCATTTTCGGTACTGATTTGCAACGATCCGACCGCGGTAGCGCTACAGCTGTAATCGATATCGTATAAGGTATAGCGTGTAAAAACATATAGCAAAATCGAGTCGTATCGTCTGCGCTACATAAATGTTTACATGTTTATGTTTACATGTTTACATGTGCAACAGTTCCCTTTTGCTGTATGTTATCACTTTTTTTTTGCACAGTCACGTGGTGTTATTTGACCAATCAGGATGGCTACATTCTTGAACCCGTTTTATAATTGTACTTGATCAACTCTAGTTTTGTAACTAGTGTTATGTTTTAACAAGTTTTTTGTTAGTGTCATGATTATTCATTAGTTAGTTTCTTTTTAGGTGGGCTGTACTTGTTCAACTCTACTTATATGTATTATTTAAGAAATGGAAAGGTATGGCAATGCTTCAAGCTTTTAAAGATCACATTACAAGAAAATTCCATCAAAGTAAACATTGGCTTAATACTTTTTATTGCATATATGGCATAAAATAAACAAGGTTATCCAAATTCAACGCTAGAAAACATTTGAAGTAATGATTATTATCAATTATAAAACGGTAAAATACAGCCCCCGATATAGCAGCTGAAGAGCTCCTCGAACGCTGCTGAGATGTGTGACGACACACCAGGGGCCAGTCCTGTCTGAGCAGACGATGTCCCATAACATCTTACACATTTTTCAGTGCCTGTTTTGTCATCTCCTCTTCACTTATTTCTCTTACTTGACTAGCGTCAGTATTAATGTTAGTCTGTTGTCTCACTCATAACTTCGTGTATGGTATTATTTTGATGAAAAATGCAGCGTTAAAAAAATAAAGGAATCACTTGTAAACAAAATAAGACGCCATTGTATTTTCAGCTGCTGCACCGGGGCATGTTCGGCGTTTCAAGAGGGAACGTGTATGTGTAATTGGGTTTTTACAGACGTGTATCAATCAGATATGATTATTTACGTCTGGGACCGACCTTTAACGTCACCATCCGAAAGACGTGACTCAGTCTCGAACCTGGGTCCGCTGAATCAGTTTATAACTTCCACTGGTAGCTGGATTACAGGCGCACGCCACAACGCCCAGTTAACATGTGGAAGGAATACCATCCATGCTTTTATTCGGAGGGCTTTTCAATTTGAAAATGGGGTTTATTTCATTGATCACTGACCCTTCTCCTGTGTATTTACAATCAAACGGTTTTAGTTATCAGAATCAGTTTCACTTTCCCTTTTAGAATGGTGTGAAATAAGGTCATGTTAAATATACCAAACTCTTTATAATTTGATAAATAATTGCATTGCAATTACGTTCATTCATTATAGGACATCGTCTGCTTAAGCAGGATCGATCCCTAGTGTGACGTAATCAAAACATCGCCATATTTCTGGCGAATCCTCGGATATTCCAGATGCTTAGAAGAGCTTTTATTTATGTTGTTTTTATAATCATCAGATACGCAGTTGACATAAAACTTATACGATTGCCATCTGTAAGCTTCCAAGTTTCTAGTGATACATTAATTGCCATATTTGTGATTTTCTTGTAATGTGATCTTTAAGCTTATATTGCCATACCTCTGCATGTTATTACATTATCCATATATTGTAAATGTATTATGATCATATTTCCACTTTAATTGTTATTGTTTACCTATACTTACTCTCACTTTTGTCATAATGATCATACTATGCAATACCATGTACCATGCATGCATGCATAAATAAATATATAAAATCAGAAATAAAAATAAACAAATAAAATGATTCATGGATATCAGTTAACTTAATTCAAAATTCATTCAGTGCACGATTGATATGAACGAGAAGTTTGAGTTATTGAAAAATAATTTGTGTGCTTTTTCATTATTTTCAATAAATATGTAAGTTTGGAAGCATAGGCTATCATAGAGGAAAATGTACACTGAAAAGGATTGCTCTTCCACTGCCCTCACATTTGAAATGTCACGAGAAATAGGTGAAAGGTTTAGACCAAACTTTCATGCCACACGTGTATGTAGTCCCATATACACATTTCTGTGTGCAGTGCATGGTACTTTGAGCAATCTTGAGGCATTTTCCTTATCAGTTTGATGATCCCAAAATCTTAGTTTACACACATTCTTATATGTAATATGTAATCAACCTTTCCTAATTGTTTTTAAACAGTTTCTTCCACAATGTAATTGAATGACCAGAACTCAACTTTAACTTAAATTACCTCCTCTTGGGATGGTGTTTTTAGAAGAAAATCAAAATTACATTAGCATGTAACATTGTCTTTGACATTTACAATTATTACAATATTTGTCAGTCGCTTTTTCAGCATAAAATTCACTCAGTGTACCATTGTCATGATTGATATGATACTGGTAAATAAAAAAATAAATTTTGAGCTGTCAGTAGTCTCTCTCAGTTTATAGGAACAAATATTCTGGAGATAATTTCTTGCTGTTTTTTTTCCAACCCTTAGAGTGGTACTTTCCTTCTGCCTTTTTCATGATATTTTTTTTCAGTCATAAGCGATGACAAAAGAAAAACTGATATCCATTTCCTCGTTAATGAAATATATTATCTCATTTTGAACCAGGCTATTATTTTTAGACTTTGTTGCAGGTATTCGAGGCAAATGGGAAGATATACAGTGCGTATCAAAACAAGTATACCCAACTTTGATCTAATTAAAAAGCTATAATCAATGTAATCTTGAAATAGATATCAAGGCATAAAGTAACTTGTTTTCTGTCTTATGATACCTCATTCATGACTTTTTTGCCATGGATGACTGAGCACCAGCGTCTTTTTTTAAAGTGTCGTCAAAATCTCCTTTTACCAAGTTTACGCCGATGCAAAGAATGTGGGTCAAGCCATACGAACGTGTTACTTCCGGCTACAAAAAGGCTTTGGAAGTTGAATTCTCTTTCGTGCTTCAATTCTTCATTCTTTAAAGGGATCCAGGGTATCTAAAATGTCACATGACATTGTTTCAATCCACATGATAACCTCAATTTATTTTAACAGCCTTCTAACTTCTTGTCTCATGACAACTAAAAACTCGATGCGTTGCACCATTCCACCTACATTAAGGTGCATAAGGGGTTTTCCTCGAAGAGTGCATGAATTCAACGGTTTACTGACTTTAAGGACTGAAAACATATAAGGAAGGAAACATGTGTAGAGAATTACCAAAGTGATTGATAGTAGACTTTCCTTTAAAAAGATACATTCTCAAATAAACTTTGTCCATTTTAAATGACTCAATAAAGAGGCTTTCCTTCAATAAGGGATGCGGATGAAACCGAGATGGTGTAAGCTTGGCAAAGAAAATATCACATATTATGCTTATATTAAGCCTATTCTTTAGTTTGAGTTGACATTAACGCCTTTTCTATTCATATGCACGAATCACTTGGAATAACTAGGCAATTGTTTTCAAACTGGAATAACATAAGCATAATTGGTTTTGACCCACATTCGATGCTTCAGCCAAAACTTGGTACAAGAGGATTTTGACAATACTTTTTTAAAAATTAAATTAAATTTAATTAATTAATTTATTTATGGTAAATAGTATTGCATAGTATGATCATTATGACAAAAAATGAAAAAAAAAATAAAAAAAGTACGTATTGGTAAACAATAACATAATTAAAGTGCAAATATGGTCATAAGACAGGTACAATATATGGATGATGTAACATGCAGAGGTATGGCAATATAAGCTTGAAGCTTGGACAAGTTGAAGCATTGCGATACCTTTTCATTTCTTAAATAATACGTATAAAAAGAAGCTAATGAATAATCATGACACTAAAGAGAAACTTGTTAAATCATAACACTAGTTACAAAATAATATGAAAACAAACTATGAACTACAGGCCTATACAAAGGGAAAACAGAACAGAAAAGAGGAATCAGAGAGGTGAAGGGGCGCCCTAATGTTGACAAATAATATATCAAGTCTTCGATAAGAATAGTAAATAAAGTAAAATACATAGAATATCGATTACAATGTAAACATAAATAAAAGCATCTTTTGAATAATGTACCGTATAATTCATGCATCTTTGAAATGAGAATTTGCTTTATCCCAAAGTAAACGTCACGCAAACTTCTCGTTGATATCAATCGTACACTGAATGAACTTTTTGCGGAAATGAATGACAAAGAATGAAAAATAAACATTGTAATAACTGTAACGTTCAAACACAATGTCACGCGTTAAGATAATGTACATTTTCTACTAAAACCAGACATGAAAACAAATGAACTACAGAGCTCCAGATAACCAATGAAGCGTTGCCACTCCTTATATTATTCTTAGTATTAGTCTATCATCTTGTAGTGTTATAATAAAAAGGTTTGGTTACAGTAAAAAGCCTCAATCTTATTTCGATTAGTGTGTCACTGACATGCTAGATATAAAAGTAGTAGCAATTGCTAGTCGGACATGTATAGTCAAAATTAAGAGGACAGCTGGGCTTAAACTTTTCCAATCAAGCTTTATATCTGTGAAATAATAATTCATTAAGTAAACTAATATCCATGAATCTTTTTATCCCAAAGTAAACGTAATTAAGTAATAGCGTGCTTACAGAGTAGCATCATGATATTGTGTTTTCCTGTAGCTGTATTGGTTACGGTTTCATAGGTGACACAATAAAAAATTATGATTAATAAAAAAAAATGGAATATTAAAATACAATCCTGGTACAAACAATGTGTCGGGCATGGGCAAGCAATTTTTCATCCCATAATACTTCCTACAAGTATTAATCAGAAATTAGTCAAAGGCTAAAATTGCGCTCTTTATGTGTATCAACTTACTGATGATAATGACTGGACTTGGTCCAATTCACTTCACCCAAGCAAGTGATGAGCTTTGATCATGATCTCCCTGTTTACCATTTCGATTTTTTCATAGTAATGTTATTCTCTGTATTATCTTAACATGTTACCTAAAAGTAAATAGCTGGTGTTAATCATCATAATACATCGACGACTTTAATTTCTTTTTATTTCAATTACGATTGTCATGAACAGAGGCATATTTACAAGGTTATTATTTGGTCTCAGTAGAGATCCCCTTATTCTACCTGACAAGGAATATTTTGTTTAATCATGGGATACATACAGTGTGAGTCAATAAAAAGGAAACCCATATTCAAGCCCCAGTATCTTAAAAACCAAATGAAATCGCTGAAATGCGTTATAATGGTATAATAGTTGATAATGTATCCTCTAATTTGATAGGCTGCTCACCAAAATGCGATCATGGATGACTGAGTACTGGCCATTTTTAAAAAGCATGTCAAAATCGTCTTCGCCCAAGTTGGGCTGAATCATGTTCAGGAGTTACTTTCATTATTTATGAGTGAATTCAACTGAAATGGAGACCATTCAACCAACCTTGAATTGACCTTCCATTTCATTCAAAACTTGGGCAGAGGCAAATTTGACGTGAATCAGGGCAAATGTTATTGTTCAGCTAGCTGTCCATGGTCGGATTTTATTGATCAAGGTGTCCAATCAAAGGAAACATGACAGGCTACAATGTGACTATCTTTGATGAAATCTAAATATACTGATTGCAACGGTATTCCCGGTTGAATCTGCGTCTTCTTTTTATTGAATAACATTGTATATCAGGATATATCCTATATACACACTTAGAAAAAAAGGTTCAGGTTTGCACCCTAAATGCAACACTGGCAGCACCTTTTTGGGTGCAATCTTGCACCCTACATGAAAAGGGTGCAAAAATGCACCTTTTTGTTCTTGTTTGCACCCTTTAATGCCCGTTTGCACCCTAAAAGGTGCAACTTTGCACCTTTAAGGGTGCAGAAATGTTTTCATCCAAAGGGTGCAAATTTGTACCTTTTCTGAAAGGTACAACTCTGCACCCTTTAAGGGTGCAAAATGTAGCTAACTGCACCCTTAAAGGTGCAAAAAGCTTCTTAGGGTGCAAAGTTGCACCCAAAAAGGTGCTGCCAGTGTTGCATTTGAAGGGTGCAAAATTGTACCTTTATTTCTAAGTGTGTACATGTAGTCTACTAGAGAGGTCTACGTAAGAAGGTATAGTCAACTTGAAAGGGTATATAGTCTACTTGAGAGGGTATATAATCTACTTGGGAGGGTATATAATCTACTTGAGAGGGCATAAAGTCTACTTGAGAGGATGCATAGTCTACTTAAGAGTGTACTTAAGGGTATATAATCTACCCGAGAGGGTATAATATAATCTACATGCGAGGATATTTGGTCTCCTTGAGAAGACAATGAATGTCACAGGCCCAGAGCAATTTGAAAGCTAAGGGCATAAAACTCAATGAGAAAGAATTCGACCACTCAAATAATGACTAATGTGGAAAAAATTTCAAAAAATTCAAAGTATGCAAAAGAAAGAAATATTTATTAAGTATCAATACAGATTCTGTTTTGAATATGCAGTAGTAAATAGCATATCATATAAATTAGCAGCAAATGATATGAGGTATAGTTGAATAATAAAATTACGAAACCCGGCATCTGAAATAGTAGTATATAGCTGTAAGCTTACTGAGTATTACAATTAAGCATGTTCTAAATTCTTATCTGTAGTGGGAATAGTCCTTTGAACTGGTTATGTGTATAGAAGTACTGCTCGCTTTCTCCTGTAGCGGATGGCTCATGCGAGTGACTCAACTTCCAACGGAGTTTCTCGGAGCCTCTGGTGAGTCTGGTCTCTGGTCTGACCCGTCTGTAGAACTGTCCTTCATGCGACCTTGACCTCCAGCGGTGTCGCCTAACAGACTCGTAGTGACCACTGGTCGCACACGTACTGACCTCTAGTCTACGTTAAACCCTAAAGTCGAAACCCTAAAATAAATATTGAACATGCAATCACAAACTATATTTAAACCATCTAATCCATAATGAACTAATTCTTCATCAATATTTCGTAAATTTGGTTTCATAGTCATAAACCATCCAATTATTCTCCACCGTTACTTTATAGCAGTAGTTTAATCATCTTAATAAAATTATTTTGTTTATAATCACTAGCTACTAGTTCCTGTATGGAATCCATGAATTCATTTATCTTGTCCCTACAAGTACAATGTATGCTTTGAACGAAGTCTATAATTAAAAACATCTCATTTTGATATCAAACTTCACTATTCAATGGACATTTTACAAAACAAACATCACATGAATTTATGGAGTTTCACTTATCAAGATTTGTGTTTAAAATAAATGTACATTACACAAGCAAAAATTATCAACCGATGCAGAAAATGGCGTACAGACTTACCACGACTCTGGGTGTGAAAATGCCATAAAAAGCAAAACCATCGACGTTCTCTTAAATATCGATATGGCTGCTAGGAAAGTAAGACATGACGTTTCCCTTTTAAATGCAAAAATATCGTGAAATAAAAGAACTTGGCCAAGTAAAGATGAAAGACAAAGAGAGCTCCACCAAACTCGCCGTATGGCAAGTTTATTACTATTTAAAGTGATTTTGTGATATCACGAATTGAATTTTTGATATCACGAATTGAATTTTTGATATCACAAATTCCCATTGGTTTATCACATAAACCCAATTTTGATATAAAAAAAAAAAATCGAATTTGTGATATCACAAATTAAATTCGCGATATCACAAATTCGAATTCTTGATGTCACAAATTCCATTTTTGATATCACTAATTCGAATTCATGATATCACAAATTCGATTTATTAATATCACAAAATCAAGAATTCGAATTTGTGATATCACGAATTCGATTTTTTTTATGTCACAAATTCTCATAGGTTTATCACATCAATCCAATTTTTGATATCAAGAAATTGAATTTGTGATATCAATAATTCAATTTGTACACGGGAGGGTATACAGTCTACCTCAAAGGGTACATGAGAGGGTATATAGTCTACCTCAAAGGGTACATGGGATGATATAGAGTACATGAGTAGTTCTCTACATGAGAGGGTATACAGTCTACCTCAAAGGGTACATGAGAGGGTATACAGTCTACCTCAAACATGCCAAAGGGTACATGGGAGTGTATACAGTCTACCTCAAAGGGTATATGAGAGGGTATACAGTCTACCTCAAAGGGTACATGAGAGGGTATACAGGCTACCTCAAAGTGTACACGGGAGGGTATACAGTACATGAGTGGTTCTCTACATGAGAGGGTATACTGTCTATACGAGTGGTTCTCTACATGAGAGGGTATAAAGTCTACAGGAGTGGTTCTCTACATGAGAGGGTATGCATTCTACAGGAGTCGTTCTCTACATGAGAGGGTATACACTCTACAGGAGTAGTACTCTACATGAGAGGGTATATAGTCTACAGGAGTAGTTCTCTATATGAGAGGGTATACTGTCTACAGGAGTGGTTCTCTACACGAGAGGGTATACATTCTACAGGAGTAATTAGCTACATGATAGGGTATACATTCTACAGGAGTGGTTCTCTACATGAGAGGGTATAGAGTCTACAGGAGTGGTTCTCTACATGAGAGGGTATAGAGTCTAACAGGAGTAATTAGCTACATGAGAGGGTATACATTCTACAGGAGTGGTTCTCTACATGAGATGGTATCAAGTCTACCCAAGTAGTCCTTATTTCATTCGAAGCTCTCCATAGATTTGATTTGATAGTAAGTAGATATTGCGGTGAGGTGTACGGGGTGTTATCTTTATTCATTCAATGTTAAATTCAATAGAGATATTATGTTACGATTTTTCGTTGCATATAATTCGCATGACAATTGATATGTTCCCACAATAACTGAAATTCGCAATTATTAGGACATTTTTAGAAAACAAAATATTCATAATACAAAAAACATGGGGATTTTAATCATGCAAAAGAACGTTTGGTAAAGCTCTTTTGTTCAAATTAATAACACTTTGAATTAAAAAAAAATAATGATAAATTTCAAGAGGTCCCTTGCCTTGAAAATGTTTTCCCAGTCCATAATGTTGTATGGTATATATCCATTAAAACACGTACAAACACACCCACATACATGATTGACATGATGAGTCGGTACAATTTCCTTAATTAGTCTCTTATAACCATCGCTAACAGTTGAGGCCCGTAACTAGGGGGGGGGGGGGGGGTTCAGGGGGTTCGAACCTCCCCGTTGGCGAGCAGAGGTCCGCTTGAAAAAAAAGATAAATTTAAAGAAGAAGAAGAAGAGAGGTGAGAGATGATGGAAAGGGAAAATAACGTGATAGAATATCGGTCTTTCCGTCTATTTAAATACATTTGATTTTGATTTTTTTCCCCGTAACTTCCTAATCTGGCAAATCTATACATCTTTCACCATTCATTTTCGAACGTTGTATGTTATGCCATGTTGCAATCAAAGCGTCATTCAAAGATTTATTCAGATTCGTTTGTAGTATTCATGGCAGGCCTGTAATGAGGCGGGGGATGAGGGGGGGGGGGGGGTCAAGGGGTTCGAACACCCCCCCCCCCCCCGAAGCTGGGGAGCAGATATCTGCTTGAACAACAACAAAAAAGAATCATAAAGCGAAAAAAAAAGTTCTCCAAAGTGATAGAATAATGATTTTTAGGTTAAAAATGTTAAAACATTTCTATATACCAACTGGCTTAGATACGGAAGGGTGCGCAAGGGGGTCACGTGAAAGGGGAGAGAGGAAGGAAAGTGGAAAATATTGTGAGATAATACGGTTTCCAGCCAGGTTTCCATTCAGTCTGAACACCTTTTTATTTGCCTTTGTCCTGCAACTTCATAATAAGGCCTATATAAGTCTTTGGCCATTCATTTTCGGAATTTATTTTTCATTTTGCTATCGATTTTGTCAAAGACTGAAGGAGTGCAGAGTTATTCAAAATCGTCACCCGCTCGTTGAAAGGTCTTGTCTATGTGACGAATTTGAATGACAATTTCTTGAAATCGACTTCCCAAAAATGGATTTGATGATAAAATTTTGCAGCGGATAGCCAGGTCGGACGAATTCGAATGAAATCTGACGCAAATGAATGGAGATATGTTGAAGTTCATTGACCATTGAAACTGTTGAATGACATTTTTAATTATTAAACTATCTTTGACATCTGACATTATTTTGGATGATTATTGATTCCTATCAGCCTATATGACGAAATTGAAATGCATTTTGACCTTTGAGAAGTGTTAGATTGGACAGGAAATCCTGACAATACAAGGAGATAGATTGCTTAAAACACCATACAAAGATAACGTGGGAAGGTAAGCAGTGATCTAATAAGCATGATAAGACTCAAATGAAATCTGTGGTAATGGAATATAAAAGTGAAATATAGAATCCATACTCGGGCCCGTAACTAGGATTTTTGCGGGGGGTCAACATTGGAAAAAGTGGACCTTTCTGAGGGAGCGAAGCGACCGAGTAGGGGTGTCGGGTCAAGAGGTGTGCCCCTCCAAGCGTATGGGTATGAGCGTAGTCAGAATTATTTGACAGGGGGTGGGTCAAATATTACTGGAAAAGAGAGAGGGGTATTTAATGTGTCTGTTCATTATAAAATGGAAAATTGTCCCGCTCTTAATTTGCATGTACTCCTGGCGGACCAGGTCTAGTCATTCAGGCCCTTAAATTATGGCCCTCTAATACAGCCTATATTCAACCGGAGTGCCATGAGAGTATTTTATAAAACATCGGCTTCTTGGAAACTATAATCAGAAATAACAAGATGCCCCAATGTAACACTTGTTTTGGAAACATTTGGGAGATAGTAAAGTGCGTTTTCCGTCGCTCGCTTAGTCTAGTTCTGGACTCTTTTTATTGATTTTTTTATTCGCCGACTATACGCGATAAGCCAAGTGATACCGAGAACCTGTTGGCCCCGAAAAAAAGAGTCCAGTGCAATTGCTCCACGCTAGACGACTTTCCCTGATATTTTTCAGGGAGAGCAATTAAAATTTGCCGCACCTCCCCAGCTAAAGCGCTAGTGAACCTTTGACCCCTGACGTCAGCGTGGAGCAATTGCAATGGACTCTTTTTTTCCGGGGCCAACAGGTTCTCGGGATCGCGCGCGTATAGTCGGCGAATAAAAATATCAATAAAAAGAGTCCAGAACTAGACTATCGCTCGCTTCGCTCATTCACAAAACTCTGAAACAAGATAGTTTCAGGCAGCGAGAATATTTCCATAGTATGTTATTGTAATATGTCCATGAATATTAAATGTTCTGACAATTTTCGGGCACGTCACTGCCTTATCGCCATGGCGCTCAGAAATTAGGGTTATACCTTACTTTCAATATTGAAATGAGCAACAACAAATTAAAGTGCATTTTTCTTCGCTCGCTTCGCTCGCTCGCAAATCCTAGAAATGAGATGGTTTCAGGCAGCAAGGTCAATGAATATTTCCATAGGACGTTATTGCAATATTGAGGCCAGGCACATCACCGCCCTATCGCCATGGCGCCAAGATATATATTATTATCTTTCTATAAAAGAACAACAGCAAAGTGCCCTCCCCCCCCCCCCCCGTTCGCTTCACTTCTTAAAAACTTTATTAATATGAATGTGGCAGCTAGATGCATATGGCAACTAGATGACCGGAGATATAGCTTTACATTTCACCTATTGGTGACTAATGAAATAAAATTTTATCATTTAAAAGTACATTTTTATTTTTCTCTCGCTCGCTTTGCTCGCTCGCAGTATTTGGAATCCTACACAGTGGTAGTATATGTTCGGGCTTCACATTTGACCCACCCCCTGTCAAATAATTCTGACTACGCTCATGCCCATACCCTTGTTGAGCACACCCCCTGACCCGACACCCCTACTCGGTCGCTTCGCTCCCTCAGAAAGGTCCACTTTTTCCAGTGTTCGAACCCCCCCCCCCCCCCCCCGCACAAATCCTAGTTACGGGCCTGCAGTTGTACTATTTATCTTTTCAATGAAAGAACTTTATATTTTCTTTTTGTTAGTTCTCGAGAACGATAGCGAAGTGAGCACCTTCAGTTACGGTCAAAATGTCACCATCGTTTCACCAAACTACCGATACGACGAGTCTATGTACTGGCTAGTTTCAGGACCATCAGGCTACCAGATCATGGCAGTATTCCACACGCTCGAACTTTACTTTATGGATCACTTCTTGACCTTCGGTTCTGGTCTGGATGTGGAAGATGTTTCCTCGTGGTTAGTTACTCTCCCTCTACCCTCCTCTCAACCTGATCACGTGGTTTCAAGCAACAATGAGATGTGGATTCTTTTGTTATCAAGCTTATACCTCATACCGAAATTTAGGATGGATATCACGGTTTATATCCCTGAACACTATGCAGGTAACCATAGATGGATTACGAACGGGACGGGGAACGAAGGGGCCACGCCCCTATTCAGATGTTGTCTCCCTTTTCTCATTTTCCTATAAAATGTGCATTTGTAAAGGCCTAGCAAATGCTTTTTTCCAACCATTTGCTTGCAGCTTCGAAAAAAAAAATCAACGAAGATGCAATGGGCCGAATAGGAAAACGAGCATTTACTTGGGATATAAGGAAAAAGTTTATAAAGTAAAATGTTATTAGCTCCTTCTATGCCACTGTTATGCGGGTTGGCACTGGTATTGTTTGACAGTTTACAATAGGTTCATACTTCCAAAATCAGTTCAAACTGCCTTGACGGAAGTGTCACAAAAGCGGTTTGTGCTCCGAGCCATAACCTTAGTGCATTTTTTTTCTCTCTCCGCTCACTTTTCAAAGTGACTGCATAGAGCGAATTGACTTACTGGTGTTAAATATAACAAAATGGCTATATGGCAGATTAAATTCACCTTTAAAAAAGTAATTGAAGAGAAATGTCATGTATCAATTACCCTTTTTTCCACACAAAAAATAGAACAGTTTAATGAAAATCAAAGGGTAATCTAGTAGGAGAGGACCTTGCAAAATACCAAGGAAAAGCTTGAGGATATATTTTTTTCTTTACAGATAGGCATAATCCGGCAAGCCTTTGTGTACAAGAACAAAACCTTTCCTTTTAAGGGCTTCCTTTTCCTAGCAATTCCTTGGTTTGGATATCTGAGGATGGAAGCAAAAGATTAGATAAAGCATTTGCTAGGCCTTTGCTAGTTTTGTAGCTACCAGCCATTCAGGTGATCCATTTCCTTTCCTAAATCTTGTGACAGTTTTCGTTGTATGCGTACTGTATTAATATCACTTTTTAGACTAAATATTATCATGAGCTTTGAATGACAATATAAGAAATAAATGTAGAAATCGTAGTAATTGTGAAAATATTGTGAAGGCTCATTTGCAGAATCCTCGTCTGTCTTTTTCCTTAATACTCCAGGTGACGTCTAAAGTATGCAAAATCATTATAGTTACATGTAGTAGCAAGAATTACTATCTATGTTCCCCTTGAAAATAAAGGGAACAGGGAATAATGCTGAATATGCTTTTTACTCCCCCTTAATCATCAATGAAAATAAATCTTTCATTGCCATCATTTCAGGTTCCACGAAAAACAAGACGACCATCCCGGCTGATTTCTGCCAGCCTGTTATATGTCCTGAAATATCTCCTGACATATCTCAAGGAACTGAAAACGGTAAGGGATGGGAAAAGGTAAGGTAATACACGAATAGAGTAGGAAGAGTAATAAAATTAGTGCCTGGACTTGGATGTGAAATTTACTAGGCGCTACATACATCCCTCATCAACACTGGATATCTTTTGAGCCTAGTGTCCGAGATAATCATGCAGATTTGAAAAAAAGTCGGAAGATGGGGGTCGGCGTATTTCTTTTGTATTTTGAAGTTGTGGTATATACAGGGTACACCCTACAAAAATGATGTTAGAATTTTCTGTTCATAATTCCATTCATAGTTATCCCTACCCCCTAAAATAGCTTTTTTGATACCAATCAAGGAGTCAGCATTTTGAAGTTTAGTGCAATTTTCATTCAGAGTAAAAATGTATTTAGAATTATGTCATTCAAACGAAACTTTGAGGATTTCTCCTTATATCTTTATTCTTAAATATGAATATGAATATGAATTGTATATAGGGTGATGTATAGATGGCGCTTCACGCAACAAGGGCGAAAATTCCACTGGGTAGCGCCATGACAGTTTACAAGTCTAGATTGGATCTGCGAACAAATGACGAAGTCGCTATCCCAATTTGCCGAACTTATGTAAATGACGTCATTTGCACGTTCGGCCCTGGCATAGATTTTCGACGCATACTTTCTCCCAGCCAATGCATTATATAACTACACACACTGACACACATGCACCAGCCGTATGTGTACGTACTGCACCCGTATACCGTGAACCGGCCCAGCCCTAGCCTTTTGACAAGGCCTCGTGACTCGGGTTATTTCCCACGCCGCGCAGCGACTGAGATGAGACTAACCGGCGACGAAGAGATAACTCGAGACCTGGGGTGAACGTGCGAGCGAGTGGCGGAGCCACGAGGCCTTTTGTATCTTGGCGTTCCTCGCTCGGGTGAATCTAAGCATGGCTATTTTTAATAGCGCTTCATAGGAATATACCGCTTAATGAAAATCTTATGCATACCTTTCAAACAAAGGTTGTTCTTGACAACCTGAAAGCTTGCCGGCCATAGCTACAAATAATGTATGCAAACTGGATCCCAAGCATTGAGGCTCATTTATAAAAAGCAGCTTCATGGAATAGCTCGTCACTAGGTGCTCAGAGAATATATGTGCATACATTTGTATACATTACAGAAGAGGTCTATTGATCAAACTTTAAAACATGACCCCCATTTTCCGACCCCTGCCTTATTCTCTCAGAGAGTAGCTCTTTTAATGACAACACTGTCGGTTTTATTTGTATCTCTTTAAAGCCTTCCAGTGCTCTTACAAGCAACAAAAAAAAAAACAAAAAAAATTCTAAAGGAGGGGGGGGGGGGGGCACAATCGACAAAAGGGCGGATCCTCTATGGTCAGAATGCATACTTTTCTTCCAAGGGGGGGGGGGGCACGGGCCGGAAGTGCCCCCTGGATCCGCCAAAGCTTACGGCTATGATTTACATGAAAGTGTGACTACTCAATTCCAGTAGACACATGATTCGTGATGAATAAATGGTCGTTTTTTGTTAAAATTAATTTTCCATTTCAACTAGAATGGACATGCCAAACTATCATGAATCACTTTCTAAGCCCCTCAAATATATTAAGATATTCTATCAGTTCTTTATAGTATCTCATGTTAATTGAATAATGAGCAATTCATGTGGTATGCATTCTCTGTCTGATACTAAATTAACACCCATGCAGAATATAACGATACGTGTAGGAATAATCGATGCCGTAATTATATTTCATGCCCAGGATTCCTTTGTAAGCGTGTTCCACAGGACTGCCACTTTACACTAGGTATGTAATCAACGAATATTTGTTTAATGTAGAAAATCATGCATTGGTCCTAGCCCAGTACAACGAACCATGGGCGGTAATCGTGACGTCACTCTATTCATCATGGGGGGACGACACAATAGCCGTCCCCCCCCCCCCATGAACAATAGATTCTCTACTCGGATTGACGCCCATGCAACGAACAGAGAGAGGAAGAGAGACGGAGAGAAAGAGAGAGGGGGGGGGGGGGAGATTTATATGGCATTACAGCCTTAAAGGGCAATCCAACCTTGGTAATAAGATGATTTGTGTGAAAGCAGAAAAATAAGAAAACAGGATGGTGAAAGTTTTAAAGAAATTGGACAAATGAGATCACTACATTTATGCGAATCTCAAATTGGCAATTTGGTGAGTCAATTGTGACATTTTTGTGGACAACTGATTTCTTCGAGGCGCTTTTACCCTTAGGGCACTACTCAAAATATATTGGAGATAGCATATTCTTATAGGTCTTCATGAAAGAAAAAGATCCTACTGAGTAATACATTTTTAAAATATGACATTTTAGTCATTTTGTGTGTTGGAACGAATGGGGGAGTTGTCCCCAGCTACATCACAGTGACATTACCTATTCGGCCAATTTGAAATTCCCATATGTATAGTGATTACAGCTTTCAAAATTCATAACTTTCTTAAAGCTTGTGCGATTTCGTTCAAACTTTCACCAGTCTGCTTCTCTGATTTTTCCTCTTTCTTCAAAGCAACAATTAAGTTTGGATTTCCCTTTAATAAGTCCAAAGTGTGTCAGTCCATTCAGGTCAAATTTAGGTAGTACAATTATTGCAAGTATTGTAGCTTTCTTGGGGTACAATTTGGTGTCAAATGATCATTTAAATAATAAGTTATTACATTATAAAAATCGTATTGCTTTCTTAAAAAGTAGTCAAATGATATTGTCAGGATTATTTAAACACACCCATTGTCCATCTGGGCCTGTTTTATAAGCCATAGGCCATAAGGTACGTTCACACGTAGAGCGATAGCATCGATGCTATTTTGGTGAAGACCAGATAGTGTCGAGACCAAACGCTGTCTGAACGCAGATAGTCACGAGATAGAAGCGAGTTTCCAACCTATTCTTGCAGCGAGTATAGCAGGAGTAAATCTCAGGACTCCAGCGACATAGCATCGACGCTTTGCGGTAGACCACCCACCGCGCTTGTGACTATAAGTAATGTGAGCGCAATCGCTGCTATCTTCACTCGCTGCTATTGTAATTCTGTCTGTTTCATGTGAATTTCATGTACCCTCTTAAAGCTTGTGCGATTTCGTTCAAACTTTCACCAATCTGCTTCTCTGATTTTTCCTCTTTCTTCAAAGCAACAATTAAGTTTGGATTTCCCTTTAATAAGTCCAAAGTGTGTCAGTCCATTCAGGTCAAATTTAGGTAGTACAATTATTGCAAGTATTGTAGCTTTCTTGGGGTACAATTTGGTGTCAAATGATCATTTAAATAATAAGTTATTACATTATAAAAATCGTATTGCTTTCTTAAAAAGTAGTCAAATGATATTGTCAGGATTATTTAAACACACCCATTGTCCATCTGGGCCTGTTTTATAAGCCATAGGCCATAAGGTACGTTCACACGTAGAGCGATAGCATCGATGCTATTTTGGTGAAGACCAGATAGTGTCGAGACCAAACGCTGTCTGAACGCAGATAGTCACGAGATAGAAGCGAGTTTCCAACCTATTCTTGCAGCGAGTATAGCAGGAGTAAATCTCAGGACTCCAGCGACATAGCATCGACGCTTTGCGGTAGACCACCCACCGCGCTTGTGACTATAAGTAATGTGAGCGCAATCGCTGCTATCTTCACTCGCTGCTATTGTAATTCTGTCTGTTTCATGTGGTGCTATAATATAATGCAATGTATGTATTCATGTGATGTACCCTCTTCCCTACTTTTTTCTATTATCATTCTGTCTGTTTCATCTGGTATTGTAGTAATTTGATGTATATAGGGGTAAGTATGCTAATGTGTATACTGTGTGGCAAGGAAATTGTTTTGTTGTTTGTTTGTTTTTTGGGGGTTCCTTCTTTTTATCTTTTTCTTTTTTATATATTATGACCAGGCACCACAAAACCACCCAAAAGTCGCACTGTGTGATTTTCAGTTAGAGCTCAATCAATGTGTTTTGGTTTGCATGCATGGTCAAATTTTAGTTTTGGGTATTTCCTGAAATAAATAATCTAAAATGTGGAGGCACCAAACAATCTAGAAGTGGTATTTTTGACAGCTTTTTATCAGACTTATGTGTGTCTTCTCTGGATTTTGTTGTATTACTTTTCTTTTTCACGACCCTGAATACTTGTCTCATTTTAATCTCCCATAAATCTCCCGGAGTAAGTTTTTGCATTGATACTTGTGCACTATGATAAACAGGATATGTCTATGTAGTATGCCAAGTTTTAGGACAATCTGATAATCCCTTCATAGAAATTTTCATTGAGTTCTAATCCTCCATTTGTCACCTTAGCACAACACTTTGCAAGACAGAGTGCTTCAATAGACTGCAAACTTTAAACCCTTATTAAGAAGTAACATTATGAGGGACTGTGCATTCTTCTCTTTGTACATTGAGTTATGAACATCCAATGAGTTGTATATCATTTTAAAGCTGAGAATTGATTGATTGATTGATTGAATTGATTGACTGATTGATTGATTGAAAGCCGAAATGGCTTATTTCCAATGGGGTCCTTACCTAAATAACTGTTTAAAAATACACATTAGAAAACACATTAGTACGGCTACAAGACTATCGTACAAGTACGACAAGTAATAAGAATGTACTAAAGTAGCCAAATAAAACATAACATTTTTATAAAGTAGGCGAAGATTACATAAATGTGAAAAGACTTACTCAACGGAAAAAAATATATACAGAAAATCATAATGAAACTAGAAAGGCCGTCAGAGGCGGCAGACCCACGCCTTAACGGCGCTATTATTCTCGAAGCTGCAGAAATAGATATATTTTTACTGGTTGGTTCCCCTGTCGTGTATAAAAAAAGTAAACCCAATATAGGTTTTGTTTTGTTGCGATTTTTTTTGTAAGCAGTAGCCATTCAAAGGGGATAACAAGAGGCACACCCCCCACCCCCCCCCCAATAAATTTTGCCATATCCAGGTCATAACTTTGTGTGTCCCCACCGTTGAAAAAATTCTTCTGAAAAAGATATTTTATTATTGAAACATCCCTCCCCTAAAAGTAATAAGCCAGTTCGGGATTAGCGCATGGTACAAATGACCCCAAATATCCACAGATATTTTAGACATGGAGTGTCCATTTATGTGCACTTCAGAAAAATAACTCTGGGAGTGATAGAGGTGCCTCATGAATAGCTTTTGTTTCCCCCTTTAAAAAGAAAAATTCCACCTGGATATCATGGAATGCACCATTAGTGCATAATTGAATAATGATTACATGGCATTCATGAGCACATATCGAATATTAGTGTCAGTGGGTTTTAGAATTTGGTACAGATGACCTTTATCTGCTCATGCTCAGATTGCATCTCCGAAGTGGCTTATTGATTTGACATGTCAGAGAGCGTGGCGTGGTGAGGAAAAAAAATGTTAGCAATTTGTATTCAGTGTTCAGTCATGTCAGTGTTAGTAAAATGTATTCATGTTCTTTCTTTACATTGCAATTGGGGTTGATGTTTTTTTTCATCGGGCTTGATAAAATAAATATGACGACAAAATAAGTTGGATCTCGACTTCAAAATGACATGCATGCGAGGCACAGAGCTTAGTCACTCAGCTCATCAGTCACCACCCATCAACAAAGTCAAAGTGTATACTGGTGTACATTCGGCGAACCTCAGCCACCAAATTTTGCAAATCCACACGAATTAAAAAAAAAATACATACAGTTTTTGTATGTATTTTACAACTACGAAATCCACTCAAACAGACATAAATGAGTTATAAACTAACTCAAATCTCAAATGACAGGACCGTAATAACCCAAAGAAAAAAGTTCAATCCTACTACACAGCCACAGGCACTGTACTCCCTAGCCCGACCAGACGGCGTCGCTTCTCGACAGCGCTGTGTATAGTTATGTACTCCCTAGCCTACCGTACTCTCACAACCACACAGCCCATTCACAGCACACGCGAACACTGGCGAGTGCGATAGACTCACTCACGTCGAACAAACTCACCAGATTTCACCGAAAACAATTAAAATCACGTACTACACGTCCACCAGGATAAAATAAATCACAAAAACTTCCACAACAAAGTGGAAAAAACCAGGGAAAATAAACAGAAATGCACAGAAGATAAGAAATAGAGGAAAAATTAGACGTGCTAGTCCTAGGGTAGCCAGAATCTAAATGAAGTTGTAGCTAATAAAAGATATCGCGCGCGTTAGCCGCTTTCTATTTCGCAGTACAGTTCAAGCGCGCAAAAAATCCCTTGTTGCTGGGATAGTTGGCAGGGAACAATAGATATGAATATTCATTGCAGGCTCGTACGGATTTGAAGTGAAATGGCAAATAATGGGTCTTCTAAAATTCATAAACCTGAAATAGATTTTTGGTGAGACGAAGTAATGAGTGTTTTGATTGGCCAAAATATTTCTGCATCGGCAGGCGAAGTTTGGGGTCATCAAACTTTCTAGTTTCTTTCCTGTCACTATCCGAACTGAAGTTCCTATACTTTACTACAGGGTCAAAACTTCAAGGTCACACAGAATTTGCAGGGGTCAACCAATCATTACCAAAATCTAATCGATTCTTTCCTGTCACTTTCTGAACATTCCCTGAAAATTTGGTGCAAATCCGTTCACCCGTTCTCTCGTTATCTTGTACACAAACAAACACACAAACAAACAAACAAACAAAAAACAAACAAAAAACAAAGAAACAAAGAAACAAACAAACATACGGAGCCCTTTAAATAACCCTGCCGATTTCATCGGCGTGGGTAAAAACAAACAAACAAACATACGGAGCCCTTTACATAACCCTGCCGATTTCATCGGCGTGGGTAACTATCGATAATAAACGTTGGTTACATAAGTATATAATATAGGAAAAAATCTGCTCTTTCAGAATCAGACCTTAACTAAAGTATGATGTGGTCTTTAGACATTGATTTACATGTGCTTACCAGAGAATATGGTGTGCATGCATGTGTTTTATTTTGGCATAAGATTGGAGTTCAGTCAATTTTGACATGTACAAGGTTTATTTACAATTAAGTATATTTTTATTTAAAATTAAGTATATAACACATGTATTTGCCACTTGATTGTATTATCGATATTACAAATGAATTGTTATTGTGTTATTATGTTGATTATGTTGATTACAGTACCAGATGAAACAGACAGAATGATAATAGAAAAAAGTAGGGAAGAGGGTACATCACATTGTCAAAGGTACATAGCATCTTTTACAATTGCAGGTGTTTGTAATTCCTAAGCAGGTCAGTTTTGTATAGTGGCTGGGGTTTACTGTACCATGCAGTCTTTTGTTATTTCATGGTAGAGTGGTTTTCTGCTAGGTTGGGAAAGCTAAGGCAAGCTAGGGCAATGCATGCATGCTAGCGCAGCCATTTTGTTAGAAGCTTTGAGCTGCTAAGGTTGCTGCGGGATTTGGCAGCAGCAATACTGCCAGAGAGCCACGCCCAAGATGCCAGGGTAGGCAGCCTGTGGTTCCAGTAAGCAGGACTTTTCCAATCAGACTGTAAGTGACATTTTATTTGTTTTTAAGCTACTTTTGTGTCGAAATGCATGTCTTATTTCTGAGAGAAGAATTGATCCTTTTTCTGACTTTGTTAAAATATTACAAGAGGACTAAAGACTGATTATTATAAACATTTGGTATAGAATTTTTCATATGACAGAAACCTGAATAATTATACTTATTCCATGTCATAATATGAGAGTAAACTTTTTGATGTTTATGTGTATTTTGTAAATCACATTTGGAGAGTTTGCTTGTCAGTAATTTTGCATGATGTAATTTTGATTGCGAAAGGAAAGTGTCCTGATAGTCTTAGTTATAGACTTCTGTATTTGTTTCTATAGATTTCATTTAGGTTGATATTTGAAATCGTGAACTAGAATTGATCTTTTATGCATTGATTATTGATTATACATGTGCATGTTTGAATTATATATTGATTATTGATTATACAAGTACATGTTTGATATAATTAAGGCCATAGGCTTTATAGATATGACGTCATCTTGTTTTGATAAATATTGTATTGTAGATGGCGGAATTTTCTGGATCCTAGAAATACTTAAAGGGATACTCAACCGCAGATTGTGGACGTTTTAATGCCGCGAGAGGGCATCGTGATCGTTACCTGATCATGCCGTTGCCCCTCGGGGCGCAAACCTCGGATAGACTGGTCGCCGCACAAACATGTACGCTTCACCTGAGCTCGAGCTCTCGTGCGAGATTCGGTCGGCTTCGTGCAGTCGAAATGTAATCCCACTTAGTCCAACGGACGCGTTCGATGCACAAACTTTGTGTACGAGTGAATGGGGCTTACGCAATCCTGACTTTCCCCACGGCCGCCCGGTTGCGTATCCCTTTAAGGATTCAAGATTTCACGGATTCGTGGAATGATCGGATACCCGTCCGGTTCGTCGGTTTCAAGGTGCGATGAGACTAGTCGTTCACCCAAGCTTATTACGGGTTCAGGACAACGACGGAGCTCCTTCAGGGAAGGACATCGCAACCTCTACTTCATCGCAACCTCTACTTCATCGCTTATCTTCAGTTCATCACGCCCGATGTAGGACTTTTCGTTATTATATTTCACTCTTCAGATTCAACATAGAAACTCCAACAGAAAGCGATAATTCACGTGAACATTTATTTAGTAAACAGGCCTATAACGTTTATTCAATAATTAGTATTTAAATAGGAATCATAATTATGCACATGTGCTAAAAGTAATTATATTATTCAAATTCATATTGTTGTACTGTTTATACTGTTAACCAGATTATTGAAACGATTGTTGTATTATATTCTGATTTGATTTGAAGATTTATAATCCCAGATGGGATTTTGTCTTATTAAACAGAATATTAACTTTAAATAACTGTTTCTAGAATTAATTTTTCTTGGTTCGTGAGAGTTGGTCAAACAACCTAAATCTAGATTAACATGTCAAAGTCCTCTGGACATATCCAGTTGTGACACACATGAATACATACATTGCATTATATTACAGCACCACATGAAACAGAAAGAATTATAATAGCAGCGAGTGAAGATAGCAGCGATTGCGCTCACATTACAAATAGTCACAAGCGCGGTGGGTGGTCTACCGCAAAGCGTCGATGCTTTGTCGCTGGATCCTGAGATTTACTCCTGCTAAACTCGCTGCAAGAATAGTTTGGAAACTCGCTTCTATCTCGTGACTATCTGCGTTCAGACAGCGTTTGGTCTTAAAACTATCTGGTCTTAAAACTATCTGCTCTTCACCAAAATAGTATCGAAACCTAGATAGCATCGATGCTATCGCTCTACGTGTGAACGTACCTTTTATGTTACCCTCACATAGTAAAAGTTTGATTTAATATAAAATTCCTTGAATTTTATGACAGTCTTGGAAGAGAAAAAAAAGCATTCACTCATGCCTACAATACATCTTTATGTTGCCTAAACAGAGTAATTTGATATATAATTTATTGGATTTTATTACGGTCTTTTATGAAAGATCTGAACTTAATAAATAAGACGGTGTTTACTTTCTTTTTTTGTTTTGCTAAATGTACCAAGACAAAGACCACGTAAGGCCACGTAAAAAAAATACCCCATGTAGCTCAATGTAGCCCCCACCTGAGAAAGGGCTTATTTTACATTGTGAAATTTTGAACACTTTGAATATTTGCTCTACCTTCCAGTAAGTACCACGTCTATCCCACGATGGCCACGTCCACCCTGTAATAACACGGAACAGCTGCGTTCCCTCAGTAACAGTAACAGTAACGTGTGCTTACGGCTATGCTTTACATGAAAGTGTGACTACTCCATTACAGTAGATACATGATACGTGATGAATAAATGGTCGTTATCTTTTTGTTAAATTAATTTTCCATTTCATTTATGCCCTAGATTGGAAATGGAACACTATCATAAATCACTTTCTTAGCCCATCCAATATATTAAGGTACTTTATCAGTTTATTATAGCACTCATGTTAATTGAATAATGAGCAATTCATGTGGTATATGTATTCTGTCTGATACTAAATTAACAGCCATGCAGAATATAACGATAAGTGTAGGAATAACCGATACCATAATTATATTTCATGTCCATGCAGGATCAATGTGTAAGGGTGTTCCACAGGACTGCCGCTCTACACTAGGTATGTAATCAACGAATATTTGTTTGATTAATGTAGAGAACCATGCATGGTTCCTAGCCAGTACCACAAAAAGAAAGAAAGACAGAGACAGACAGACAGAGAGGGAGAGAGAGGGCCGGTGGGGGAGTTTTATTGAATTGAATTGAAAAGGTGTTTATTAAGACAAAACATATAGCAGCTCAAGAACTGGATTACATAGCATATACATACATCAAGGGAGAGAAGAGACGGAGAGAGAGAAAAAATATCTCTAAATATAAACTTTTATTTCAATGCCAAATTTTGTTAATCCCCTATTTTAGTATTGTTTTTCTTACCCTTAATTCATAGGCCCACTCGAAAAACCTCATCCACTGCTTCTCTCCTAGATAATACTTACAATCTTGCATTGTGACTTTATTGATCATCTTCATATATTCCAATTAACATCTCTTCCAAATAAGAACTGTCAAACGCACTCTCTCCAGAACCTCCCGCCCATAAACATGAATGCTAGAAACGTTGAAAAGTTTAAGAGAGAAATCCAACAGTTCGTTTGGCAGAACATTTCATTTCTGAAACCGTGAACGAGGCTTATGACTCTTTTGGCTTAAAATTTAAGAAAGTATTTTCCGTATAAAATACCAAACAAAAAGAAGAGAAAGTTAAAATCGTGCATGACTGATGCTCTTCTACAATCAACAAAATATAAACACAAGTTATATTCAAAATTTCTTCACAACCCTTATATTGAAACTAAATATAAAAAAAACATGGAATTTTCTTTTTTAACCAGGCAGGCTAAAATAGACTTTTACTAAGACAACTTTTAACAGTGTAGACGGAACATACAGGTACTAGCAGGAGCAGCCCGTGGACATCCACGGGCGCTAGCTGTGTTCATGATTAATCATCGTACCGTATATTTGTCACAATCGAGTGAATTAAAAAAAAAAAAGTGGGAAAAGTGTAATTTTGCTACCAAGAAATAGATACAACATAATGAGTATGTGTTATTTATCAAAATCTTGCATTAGTTCTGGTCTTGGTATTATCATTGCACATATTCCTGCCAAATTTCATGCATCAATAATCACGCATGATATATCTTCTTGTGACCGTATCTCCGTCATGCCTTTGTAAACCCGTACCCTTTTTTGGATTTAAATACTTCATGATGTACCCTTTTCAGCCAAATAAACAAATCTGTACTTTATCACTGACACATGACTGACCGGCTTTGCGAAAATTGCTCCTCAAAATCACCATATTTACTGAAATGCCGAAACAACTTCAACTTGCTCTAATTTTGCGAACGTTTAACCTACGTCCTTGCAATTTGGTGAATGCGTGTATTTATGTATTTGACAACTGACAGCCAAATTTGGTAGAATATGATGACGTCATCGCAAAGTTATTGTGAAAAAAATCTTAATTTACCCTGCATTACAGCATATTTAATAATATGCTTATTTTAAATGCCGCGTTAGTGGCAGTCGGTTAAAAATGACTCGGTTCAAGGCCAAGTCCACCCTAACAAAAAGTTGATTTGAATAGAGAAAAATCCAACAAGCATAATACTGAAAAATTCATCAAAATAGGATGTAAAATAAGAAAGTTATGGTATTTTAAAATTTTGCTTAATTTTGCAAAACAGTTGTATGCACATCCTGCTCAGTATGCAAATGAGGGAACCAGTGACGTCACGCACTCACTATTTCTTTTGTATTTTATTACATGAAATACGAAATATTTTAATTTTTCCTTGTCATAATGTGAAACAAGGTTTGATTCCTCGCTGAACATGTGTAATTGCCATTGTTGCAACCTATACACAATTCAATGAGAGCTTCCTAATTGTGAAATCTGCAGAAATTCAAAAATTCTATATTTCACATAGTAAAATACAAAAGAAATTATAGTGAGTGGGTGACGTCACTGGTTCCCTCATTTCCATACTGAGCAGGATGTGCATATAACTGTTTGCGAAATTAAGCGAAACTTTAAAATACTTCCCTTCTCATGGTTACCAAACACGGTTTATGGTCTCACAGAAAATTATCAGTAAATTGCGATTTAGGTCAGGTAATAATCACCGTTTCCGCTCATGCATTACACATATTGTCCATGGGGATACCAAATACAGCGTATAAAGAAACAAGAGTCAAGTTAATATGAAAGAATGTCATTTCAGTATATTCCATTTTAGGACATTTTCTTCAATACAATTCTACAGAGCGCCGATGTGCCGTGGTATTATATGCCGTACATATAGTGTGCAAGCCACGTGGCCAGAGCCTATCATTATATCATCATCATCATCATCATCACCGTCATTATCACCATCCTGATCATCATAATCATCATCATCATCATCATTATTTAAAGGGATACGCAACCGGGCGGCTGTGGGGAAAGTCGGGATTGCGTAAGCCCCATTCATTCGTACACAAAGTTTGTGCGTCGAACGCGTCCGTTGGACTACTGGGATTATATTCCGGACTGTACGAAGCCGACCGAATCTCGCACGAGAGCTCGAGCTCAGGCGGAGCGTGCATGTTGCACCGCGACTAATCTGTCCGAAGATTGTACCCCACGGGGCAACGGCATGATCAGGAAACGAACACGGTGCCCTCTCGCGGCATAAAAACGTCCACAATCTGCGATTGAGTATCCCTTTAATTCAATTTTATTTAGCAAATTCATTAAAAAAAAACATTACAAACAAATACAATACATGTAATACATCAAAATAATTAAAACGTCCCCATGTTATAGATAACTACAGTACATGAATAAAATGCAGTATGGAAAACACAGTATGTAAAACACATTGTCTCTTGGCTTAGCTTCGCGAACGAAGATCTATGAAGAGGGCTGTCCACGTCGATTGCAGGCACGCTGGTGGCTGAGAAGGCCGATGCACGACAGGCAAGTCCGGCCACAGCGACTGCAATCAAAAGTCTGGTCTGGTACTGCTGCCGAGGCTACCCGGCCCTTCCTCCTGCAGCGTTTCTCCCTCAGGTTGGCCCTGCGGGAGTCCTCAAAGGAAGAGACTGCCTGGTGAACGGTGTGGCGCCAGGCCTGCCGGTCATTTGCAAGTGTTGACCACTGGCGGTGGTCAATGTGGCAGGCGTCGAGTGACTTTTTGAGGGAGTCTTTGTAACGTTTCTTCGGTGCCCCTCTGTTCAGCAACATGGCCTCAATGCTGGTGATCTCCGCCTGGCCGAGAACCTCAACGTTGACATAGTCGCTCCAATGTATGTTGAGGATGGTGCGGAGACAGCGCTGGTGGAAACGCTCAAGGAGTCGTTGGTGGTGACGGTATGTTACCCATGACTCAGAGCCGTACATCAGGGTGGGGAGTACAACGGCTCTATAGACGCTGATCTTGGTGCCCTTCTTCAGGTGCTTGTTGTTCCAGACTCTGTTGTAGAGTCTGCCAAAAGCGCAGTTTGCCTTGGCCAGTCTGTTGTCTACTTCCCTGTCGATCTTGGCATCTGATGTGATGTACACTAAAACATACACATACTTTTGCTAGGTCGCTGTATTCCCTTTGATTTTGTTTTTCTTTGAAAGGGTAAAATACATAAGAAATTTCAAGTTGAGGGGTGAAGAGGAAAAAAAAATCTGCCGCTCGGCCGCGCTCCTAATATAGACTAACTCATCAAATTTGGGCTAACCCCGGGTTATGTGCATCAAACTCATTTTCACGTAGTGCCATCATTTCTAAATTAAAAACGCTCATAAATCTAAGATTGGGCATGGGGGGGGGGGGGCGGGGGTTGCAGATTTAATAGTTTGCCCTGGGCGCCAGAATACGTAGATACGCTACTGCACACATACACACACACACACACCCACCCACACACACCCCACCCTCACACATACACACATACTAGGTGTTACAAAAACCATTTCCCACTTTTGATCCTTAATAGTTCAAAAACTATATATCAGATAACCCTGACATTGATGTGAGCAATAGCTGAATAGTGTACAATTTTGCTGGAGGTAATTTAAAAATGAAAGCATAAATCAGTTTCATTAAAATCAAGATTAATTTTGCTCTATTTGCTCTATTTTTAACCCTCTGTACAAAACTTTAACTTTGCACAGGGGTCAATTGGTGTGTATGGGAGTGTGTGGTTAACACCCAGACAATGGTCATGGACAATTGCCAGGGTTTGAATGCTTTATTATTTATTCATGAGGAATTCCACTATCACAGCTAGTGTTTATTCATCCTCTGGCATTATCTGTGTAAAGTCATTTCGCTGAGATGGCATTTTAATGGATTTTGAATCAAAGTAATGCGAAGTGAATTAAGTCAAAGGATACGAATATTGATGCTGTCGATGATGATGATGATGATGATGATGATGATGACGACGAAGATGATAATGATAATGATGACAATGAAAGTCATGATAATGATGACAATGATGAGGATGATAATTATGATGGTGATGATAATGCTGCTGCTGCTAATAATGATGATCATGATAGTGACAGTGATGATGATAATGATGATAACGACAATGATGATGATATTGATGGTGATGATGATGATGATGTTGCCAGCACATGGAAACATGTGCTTACTGTTTTCATGTGCATGCATTTTACCCTTTACCATGAATTCAGACTAGCAGTGCCCAGGGCAATCCATCATGAATTATTAATAAAGCATTCATGTGCCTTGGAGCAAGAGACCAGAAGCCTGGTCAGCAGAGCTCTGAAAAGGTGGTATGCATGTCAATTGCTCAGGGTCATTGTAAGCACACACTCAAATACACATCATTGGTTCCTGTGTAAAGTTCAAGTTTTGCACAGAGGGTTAAAATTTTACCCAAATCTGGAACCTAACTTTAAAATTAATCATGGATTTAATGAAACTTATTTATGCTTTCATATTCAAATCACCTCCAACTAAACTGTACACTATTCAGCGATTACTCATATCAATGACAGTGTTATCTGATATATAGTTTTCGAACTATTAAGGATCAAAAGTGGGAAATGTTTGTTGTAACACCTAGTATATATATATATAATGCCTATTAAACACGTTATTGCACGACATTTGTCTGAAGTAAATACATTTCATATTTTTTCTTGAAAACATTCAATGAGGATTTGTTTTGATATCATTCGGTATTTCATTCCAAATTTTCACCATTACTATCATTGCCAGAATAATTGTTATCACAAATATTATTGTAAACATCATTATCACAATCACCACCACCACCGTCAATTCATCGTCATCATCATCATCATCATCATCCCAGCCTACCATCATTATTATTATCAAAATTGTCATTGCAATCATCATCATTATTATCATCATAATCATCATCACATTCACTACCATTATCATTGTTAATTTTGTTCATCCTTCTGTCATCTTGTCTTTCTATCTTTCTTTTACTTTTACTTTCATCGTCATACCATCTTCTATTTTTTAGCTTTCCTTATGCTATTCTCTGTTTTCATGATTCTATCATCTGCTAATTTCACAGTATTCATTATTTTCTCCAATCCTATTCTTTCTCTTTTTGTACATTTCTTTAATTAAATTCTACTTCTCTCATAATATCTTATCTCATGTTTTACCATGTATATATTTATATTTCACCTGTCAACTTCTCAACAAAATAGAAGATACGGACGACATTGCATGCACATCGTTCTGATACGATTGCAGTTCTAGTCTATTCTTCTTTCTATTCCCTTTTTATTTTTGGCATGTTATGCATGATTGCCAGTGTACTTTTTATGTATTGTATTTAAAATTAACCTTTTGCCAGGGACCAACGCTTCTCCAAGCTCTGCCTTTTGCTGGTTTCTGTTTCCATTCAATTATTTTGTATATTGTTAAAGATCACATTACAAGAAAATTCCATCAAAATAAATATTGGCTTAATACTTATTATTGCATAGATGGCATAAATTAAACAAGGTTATCCAAATTCAACGCTTGGAAACATTTGAAGTAATGATTATTATCAATTATAAAACGGTAAAATACAGCCCCCGATATAGCAGCTGAAGAGCTCCTCGAACGCTGCTGAGATGTGTGACGACACACCAGGAACCAGTCCTTTCTAAGCAGACGATGTCCCATAACATCTTACACATTTTTCAGTGCCTGTTTTGTCATCTCCTCTTCACTTATTTTAGTCTGTTGCCTCACTCTTAACTTTTATTTTCATGAAAAATGCAGCGTTAAAAAAATAAAGGAATCAGTCACTTGTAAACAAAATAAGACGCCATTGTATTTTCAGCTGCTTGCACCGGGGCATGTTCGGCGTTTCAAGAGGGAACGAATACCATCCTGCTATTATTCGGAGGGCTTTTCAATTTGAAAGTGGGGTTTATTTCATTGATCATTGACCCTTCTCCTGTGTATTTACAATCAAACGGTTTTAGTTATCAGAATCAGTTTCACTTTCCCTTTTAGAATGGTGTGAAATAAGGTCATGTTTAAATATACAAAACTCTTTATAATTTGATAAATAATTGCATTGCAATTACGTTCATTCATTATAGGACGTCGTCTGCTAAAGCAGGATTGGTCCCTAGTGTGACGACATCAAAACATCGCTATATTTCTGGCGAATCCTCGGATATTCCAGATGCTGAGAAGAGCTTTTATTTATGTTGTTTTTATAATCATCAGATACGAAGTTGACATAAAACTTATACGATTGCCACCTGTAAGCTTACCAGTTTCTAGTGATACATTAATTGCCATATTTGTGATTTTCTTTGGATAGCTACTTTAATTGCACAATAGTTATTGTATATACTTTGAAAAATGAAACACACACACACAATCACAAAGAGAAAGCTCACAAACCATTTCTTACCTTTTAATTACCGGAATTCAACTTTTCTGTTTAACCTTTACGCAGATGAATATATAATGGTAAATTGCAGCGATATGCACCAGGAAACCCGAATTATGAAATGCCAGTAAGTAAATTACTTTCGTTTTATATTTTCCCTTCTTGCTTTAATTTTTGTTTTCGTTTTTTCTCCGTTACCCAATTCCCATCTCTACTTCTTTCGATTTATCCATCGATTTCAATGTATGCGCAGCAATCCAATGTTCAAAGTTTTTTTTTATAAATGAGTATAAAAATCTGAGTGGCTTCAAAAGTCATGATCTTCATTAAGAGAGGAATTGCACCCAATTTTAATGTTGTGGTTATTTTGTACGTAGGCTTGTCGTTGAGAACGAGACAGAAACAATAGAGGAATGGTTCTTATCAATGACGAGCAGAATAATCTTTCTGTAAGTAATAGTAAGCAAATAATTACCGTTGGTGAAGGTGATTATTTGCTGTATATTCCACATCTGAAACATTTAACTGGTACGAGAAAGACAGTTATTGTCTACTTCTCGAAATAGACATTTAGGCACGGATTCACAAAAGAAGTTAAAACCACCATAAACCGTACCCCTTAGCTGGGTGCGCACAATTATTTTAACATTTTTAAGCACGCGATTGGGCAATACGCGCTTATTTTAGTACGCCTATGGAGCTATTCGTAGAGGTCACGCACTTTTCAATATGACTATTCGTTAAGGCCACGCTTTTTCATTTCGCGCGTACCCAACATATTGATAACGCATTGTGACTCTGTAATGGACCGAAGAGATCATCGAAAGACATACGTATTATTCTGTCAAGGTCACGAACTTTTCTTCTCGGGTCGATTGATTGGGGAAACTACGTTTTATTGTGGGGTGACATGCCATCCTAAGCCCCATGTAGTTAAACCCATGCCAGCTGCGTTAAATCCGATTCGCGCTTCTATTGATATTTAGCTTTGTTTTCTCTTTAAACATCGTTTATAACATTAACACAATTAACGCTGTAAATATATGTTTACACTGATTAGTAAGATTTTTTTTTTCATTTATATATCTACGATTCAAATTCATATTCATTTGGTACTTTTACAATTACTATCATAAACATGATGAAGTAAGTGAAGTGAAATCAGTTACATGACTTGTATACATGACATGTACATGTAGTTTCTATTCAGCTAGGATCGTGGTTGGAAAATAGTGTTCGTTCTCTGTTCGTGCGGGTGTTGTGCAATTAACGAGGAACATCCGTTTTGCTTTAAAATGTTCCTTACCCCCTGATTGTGTGTCTTTGTATATGTTTATCAGGCCTTTACTCATGAACAAGGTTGAAATCATCGACGAAAGGGCATTTTCAGTGTTCACTGATCTGAGATCACTGTAAGTTTTTTTTTTTTTTTTTTTAAATTTTAGAGTGTAAACCAACACGTCAATCAAATTCCGTATTCCGTCTAAATAGGAAAAACACCCCCGTAAAACAAAAAGTACTGACACACAATTGCCAATTAATTCACTTTTGTAAGCAGTATACTGCGCTAAAAAAAAAATAGATAAATATATACATTTAAAAAAAAAATAATCATATTCCTATTTCAATCAATAGCCAGATAGGATCTAGCTCCCAAACGAATGACCTGTTTTATAAGAGGCAATGTTCAACAAATTTCATTGTAGTGTCCATTTAGGTCCAGAAATTTGACTATTTTTGCATCTCCCTATCTGTAGGCCTAAATGCATTTCCCCCAATCTCTTTCCCACCTACAGATTTCTTGGGAATAACATCAAGACCATTAATGAAGGAGCCTTCTCAGGATTGACCAATTTGCGTCTATTGTAAGTATTTTTTGTATTCATATTTATGAGAGCGATTCGCGATAATCTAACTCTGTCAAAGGATTTAAATGTTTTGCCATTATCATAGCAAGATTTAACACTTTTTGGGGGTGGGGGGCAAACGAAAGTGGATAAAAAAAAAGAAGATTACATTGCTTTGATTGACGACCGTACTGAGCGCCATACCCGTGTGAAACATGAACGTAATATCCAATTTCTCAAGCGCAAGAGATTTGGATCTTTGCTTTCTAACGTTGGCAAGCATGTAATCAACCTCTCCGATTACGTTCTATCTGACACAGAACAATTTGTTCTGGCGCATGGATTGGGATTCGGCATTCCCGATCCAAATATTAAGCGTGAAGAGGTTTTTGCTGAATTTGAGCTGCTTTACGCTCAACTAACACATCACAAGCCTCTTACCAAAGAAAGCGCCAAGGCTCTTAAAGCCCGACTTGCAGATCTTGCACATATGTACTGTGACATGCCTAACGATATTTCCGACTTTCACATGCAGCGCGAATGTCTGCTTGCAGCACGTGGTCTCCGGACCAACACAGACATTCATATTAGCAAGCCTGATAAAGGCACTGGCGTTGTTATCTTAAATCGTGTCGACTACACAACCAAAATGCACGACATTTTGGATGATGCGTCCAAGTTCCGCAAACTTGGGGATGCGCTGGAGCATGACCGTACAGCTTTGTTGGAGCGAAAGCTGACGAAACGGCTGTTAGAGCTCCACAAAAGCGGTGTATTGTCGGAGGCAACATACAATCGGATTAGGCCCGTTGGGTCACAGCGCCCGAGGATGTATGGATTGCCAAAAACACACAAAAGCAACATACCATTGCGTCCAATTCTGTCAATGACCAATTCTGCGCAGCATGAATTAGCCAAATGGCTAACTGAATTGCTGAATCCAGCCTTGTGTAAAGTTTCGGACTTTACAATAAAGGATTCTTTCACCTTTGCTGAATCCATGCGCGATCTTACAGTTGACTGCGACAGTGTGACATTGTGTTCCTATGACATTGTTAGTCTATTTACTAACGTCCCACTGAACGAAGCGATCGATATATGCGCATTGTTGCTGTTCCATAGTGGCGGTGAGCCCCCCTCTATCTCGGAATCTGTTTTCAAGGAATTGATGGTGTGGGCCACACGCAATGTTGAATTTAGCTTCGATGGCGTCATGTATGCACAGATCGATGGCGTTGCTATGGGTTCGCCGTTAGGCCCAATACTCGCCAATATATTTGTAGGCTATCATGAAAAGCGTGCGTTCTCTGATGTACATCCTACATGTACCCCGTTGGTGTATTATCGGTATGTAGATGATACATTTGCCGTGTTGAACAATCGCGCAGCGTGTGAGAATTTTCTTGCACATCTCAACGCGCTCCACCCGTCTCTCAATTACACTATTGAGATTGAACAGGACGGCGCACTTGCGTTTCTAGATGTACTTGTAGAAAAGTCGGCGAAAGGCTTTACTACTTCCGTTTATCGGAAACCCACTTTTACAGGTCAGTACACGCGCTGGGACTCTTTCAGTTCCACTCGGTACAAAACTGGTCTCATCGGTATTCTCGCAGATAGAGCACAGAGAATCTGCTCACCGTGCAAGCTCGCTACAGAGATTAATCGGGTCAAGGATATCTTGCGCGAAAATGGATATCCTGACCGCGTAATTGATTATCATGTCTCTCGCGCACTGCAAAGGCCCATGAGGACACCGGTCTTTGGACCTAAGAGATGCCCGATCTACCTCAAACTTCCGTGGCGTGGGAAGGCTTCCCAAAAGTTTGAGAAACAGATCAAGCAGGCTGTATCTGGTGTTTTCCCTGCTGTTGAAGCGCGTGTGGTATTTACCACTCATAGAATGATCTCGTCTGTCCGAAAGGATGTGCTCCCTATTACGCATTGCAGTAATGTTATTTACGAATTTAAGTGCCGATGTGAAGCTCGGTACATAGGACGCACAACCCAACGGTTAGCAGATCGCATTAGCCAACATGTGCCCAAGTCAATCCGAAATCGTCAAACTAACGCGCGCCCACAACCTTCACGCTCTTGTACACAACTAAATGTGCCTACTTCCGTGGATAGTGGCAAGTCGGCCATTGCTTACCATCTATTGAATAACCAAGAATGCGCGGAACAATACTGTTCATCTTGGTTCAGGGTTCTCAGCCGAGCGAGAAGTTTTAATCACCTGCGCATGCTCGAGGCATCATACATTCGGCTTACTGACCCCATTCTGTGCCGTCAGAAGGAGTTCGTAAGAACACTTGCGTTATTTTAGCATTTGTTCGACCGAACGGCTGTTACTAGGCCTAACCTTGTTCAGCCAATCATATCGCGCTATTTAGCGTCCACTGTTCCTTCGGCTCTATTATATTGTTTCGTTTTCTGGCGTTCTGTTCATTCATGCGAATTTACTCTGATGAGTGCATGTCGAAAAGCTTTAGTATTTTGTACATATTATGTCCGTGTTTAACGCTATTTTCCGAAAAAGAAGATTGTTTATACTATGGCCGACAGAATAGCAAATAATTGTTTCCAAACCACATAATAATCTATTGTTGGAGAGGGTAATGGCAGTATCCCCTTTACTCCCTCCCTTGTATAGGTTAACCTCGACATTAAAGCTCTTTCAAATTTTATATTAACATTGGAATTATGACTCTAATATTGAAGCATACTAACATTGTATTCAGTGGCACATCTAGGGGGGGGGGGGGCAGAGGTAGCGCGTGCCCCTTTCGGGGGGGGGGGGGGTGCAAACACGCAAAAGAGAGAAAGAAAAGGTGGATTAATACAAGAAAATGTATGGTCTTTAAGGGTTATTTGCCCCCCAGGCAAGTACCAAATGCGTAGAAATGGTATTTTATAGGTTTTGAAATGCATTTTTTTGTAAAGCTCTGTCGCTTTGCTCTGTCGCTTTGCTCCCTCGCATAGCTCCCTCGCATAATAATGTTTAGGATCTAGCTATTTCGCGCCCCAGTGGCGTTTTTAAAATGTTAACCATTAATTGACTCTATTTGCTAATTTGTCCCCCCCCCCCCTTCCCCCCGCTTAAGGCAAGAGCTTGCTAACTTTTCTGCCTCCAGATGGGATAGAGGTGCATAAACAGCACTTTCAAAGTATAGAACAATTGAAATAAATCATAAATCTGCCTTGCAATTTCCTGGCTAAATTCCTCACATATTTATTTCTTCAGTGTTTTCATTCATTTTTGCGCCCCAAAATAAGAATCTTAAAAAAAAAATAAAATTAAAAATCTATTGCTACACTGTAAAAACTGAGGTGCTACTTTTTCGGGGCATGTATAGTGACTACACATGAAATGCTGTTTTAGCAGTTGTAGTGTGCTAATTTACCAGCAAAAAAAATGTGACAGTGGCGAGCCTCGAACCAGGTTCCGCTGATTGAGAGGCGCTGACGTTACCGATAGACTAACGAATGCTTCTTGCAATCCAGTTTAGTCATGGGAGTCAAGTAGATAACATGAACTATGTGGTGTCTTAAATTCACTATGTAACAATATGATCTGCTCTAAATCGTACGATGTGAGTTTAATAGTCTAGCGGTAATGCCAGCAATTCTCGATCAGCGGACCCTGGTTCGAGGCTCGCCAAAATCACGGTTTCTTTTATGAATGTTTAGCAGTTTAAGGAGCCGGTCCAGCTCCCGTGAAAGTGCTGAAATAGCACTCTGTGTGCATTACAATAACACTCTGAGTGCAGTCCCTATGCATGCCCTCAAAAAGTGCTATATACACCACTTAAGTTTTTACAGTGTAGGTCGCCGTATTCCCTTGGGCAAAATACATACATTCAGGGGTGAAAAGGAAACAAAAAAAAAAAATCTGTTTTTACCTCTTCAGCATGTTCAGATACCTTGGGAATAATCATAATTATCATGACTATTGACCCTTCTCAGGACTGACCCAATTGAATTACCTATAACTAGCCATCTTACCCGTATCGCGATTTTTGAAATGGAGCGTTTAGTGCATAAACGTGTTTAAGATGTGGGATTTTTAGGCAGGAAAAACAGGATATAGTACAATTTTTTGGACTTTTTGTTGCTATGAGAAGATAATCCATTGTTGTAATTGAATGAGGAAAAAATAATGAAATGAAATGTGGAACCAATTTTGTTGGGGGGGGGGTGCCTGGCATAGGGTGGTAGTGCGAGTAAGTGAACATGAAAATTCATATTCATACGAACCTTCAAGCTGCGGCGCATATCCATCGGCAGTGCGAGTAAGTGAACACGAAAAGTCTTATAATATAAAAATTCATACGAACCTTCAAGCTGCGGTACGGCATTGCGACCAAAATGTGGCGCATATCCATCGGCAGTGCGACTAACTAAACATGAATGAAAAGTCTTAATTTCAAAATTCATACGAACCTTCAAGCTGCGGGTTCCGACATCAGGCGATGAGAGATGTTTTTTTTTACAGCGGCGCGTCTATAGATATCGTACGGCATTGCGACCAAAATGTGGCGCATATCCATCGGCAGTGCGACTAACTAAACATGAATGAAAAGTCTTAATTTCAAAATTCATATTCATACGAACCTTCAAGCTGCGGCGCATATCCATCGGCAGTGCGAGTAAGTGAACATGAAAATTCATATTCATACGAACCTTCAAGCTGCGGCGCGTATCCATCAGCAGTGCGAGTAAGTGAACACGAAAAGTCTTATAATATAAAAATTCATACGAACCTTCAAGCTGCGGTACGGCATTGCGACCAAAATGTGGCGCATATCCATCGGCAGTGCGACTAACTAAACATGAATGAAAAGTCTTAATTTCAAAATTCATACGAACCTTCAAGCTGCGGGTTCCGACATCAGGCGATGAGAGATGTTTTTTTTACAGCGGCGCGCCTATAGATATCGTACGGCATTGCGACCAAAATGTGGCGCATATCCATCGGCAGTGCGACTAACTAAACATGAATGAAAAGTCTTAATTTCAAAATTCATACGAACCTTCAAGCTGCGGGTTCCGACATGAGGCGATGAGAGATGTTTTTTTTACAGCGGCGCGCGGATGTACAGCACTGTTGATTTCTTATGCGCGCGGAGAAGTTTATAATCGATTATGTTCATGATCGACTGTATGTGTTATGAAACAGTGTTTATTTTTACCTTTGACCCCAGTGATGACCCCAGTGACGTTTAAAAAAACCCAACCCCTCAAGGGCAATTCTGGGGTCCCCCTACATACACCATCCGAGTTTGGTGAAGATCTGTCGAAGGATCTAGGAGGAGTAGGGGAACAAACAGACAGACAGACGAACAGACGAACAGACAAACGGTTCTCGATTTATAGTATGATGATTACGTTGTGAATTTCCGGGTGATGTGTATTCTTACTACAATTTGGCTAATGTGTGTGTGTGTGTGTCTGTCCGTCCGTTTGTTTGAAAGCGCTTTTCTCCGTGATTTCCCACTCAATCGAGCTTTTTTTTTTTTTTAAACGTGGTTAAATTGTGCACCGATTGTCATCAGTGGGGTTGCTTGTGGTGTTTTGGTCGTATTATTCAAAGGTTTTTTACAATTCGTAACTTTCTTTGGCAGGCCCCGAATTCTCTGTGATTACTCCTTGGTTAGATCTAATCTGAAAATTGTTCAACATTCAGAAATTACCGGCGCTAATGCACATCCCGCCTGAATCTAGAACTACAAGTACAACTAGCACCTGAATTTCAGTCACAGCACATCGGACATCGGAACGGCTCTATTTCAGCTTCGATGTCGAGTGGGGTGGGGTGTAGGGGGGGGGGGTATGGGGGTCCAGTTTCCCTCCATAATTCTCTGACAAGCAAAGAAATCGAAAAAGAAAGGAAAAAAAAGTTTTTCGTTCTGAGGGGGGGGGGGGCACAATCAATGCATACCTTTCTTCCAAGGGGGGGGGGGGGGGGGGGGGGGGGGGAGACGGGCGGATGTGCCCCTAAAGCCGCCACTGATCTAACATACACCTTTCAATATATCAGTGGCGGATCCAGGATTTAGTATAAGGGGGAGGGGCACACAAATGCAGGCTTGTCCACTTTTGGAAAAGGTAGACCCTTTTTGGGGGGTAAAGCCAGCTTCTCGAAAGATCGCTCCTGGGGGGGGGGGGGGTGTCGACAAATAAAGGGCGGGGCATGCACAATCCACAAAAGGGCGGATCCTTTATGGTCAAAATGTATACCTTTCTTCCAAGGCGGGGGGGGGGGGGGGGGGCACGGGCCTTAAGTGCCCCCCGGATCCGCCAATGAAATATATTGTTATTTGAATGGAAACTGAATATTGTATTCTAATAAGTGAAGATGCCCATATAACATTTAAAAGATGCACGAGTTCCATAAGATATGCATTTTTAGTGTATGTTCTAAGATTTTTTATCAATTCCTTCAATGCATAACTACTTAACCTACCAGGGAAAAACAAATATCAGAAACCTAAACATTTATATATTTATTTCTGATATTTATACAGGGTGACTCATTATCACCAATATTTGTGGTCTTCCATGAGACCCTGATAGCAATAGTAAGTAACAATAATAGAAAACAAAACAATGAAAATAAACTCATAACAAAAAATAAATAAGAACATACATAAATATATGTATATATATAATATATATGTAAATATATAATAGGACTTGGGACAAGGGTCCCAAGTCCTTGTGTTGCCATAAGCCATTAATTATTCGTACACATTAAAATTTATTATTACTTGGGTAAGGGAAATCATGCCTACCACCCTCTCTTACTCCATTATAGCTAACCCACGGAATCTAACCTTTGTTATGCTATTCCCCCACCCCAACTCTTGCTTTTCTCTATTGTCTCAAAAGAAGGACAATCAGTATACCACGGCTCTAGCAGGTGGACCTGTTTCTGTATTTTCAGGATTAAGTATGCTTTAAATTTCACGGTTAAATATATTAAATCATTAATGTAGAAGTTGATGACAGTAAAAGCGTTAAAACACGTTATACTCGTCACACCTTCTTCAGACCTTAGAACATAAGAAATAAATTAAATTGCTTATTTAGTAGAAATTATTCTATTGTTTTGTTTTCCGAAAATGAAAATGGCCTGAAACAGTTTTTTCGCCAAAACTTTAATTTACTAGGAAAATTGTGAGCCTGTTGTTCATCTTTAGTTTGCCCAAATACATTGCAACCCCTCCCCCTCCGCCCTCCCCCCGTATTACAGGCGAAACCTGAGCATGCCCTCATATAGGGGGAATAGTATTTTTTGTGATCAGGAGACCAGTTTTCACATGCTCATTTTTGCACCTAGGATAGAGGACACGACTTCAAGGGGGGGGGGGGGGGGGGGGGCATTGCATACCCTCTTGGGACCCGTCGCTTGGGAAATACCCCAGATGGGACCTTGGTGTGAAAAGAATGAAAGTGTTTCTCTCTTCCTCTATCACTTCAATTTACTGTCTCTCTTCATCTCTTCCCTTCTCCTCTCACCACTTGTGTACAAGCTGTCAGCAGTATTTCCATAATCTACCTATGTCTCGAGATCACAACTGTCTCCATCTTTCGTGGTCTTTTTATACCATGCGGACCTCTCCCCATCATTTTCCAATTCTTTCTGCGTATCTAATTCTCTCTTTTGTTTATATCTCTCTCTTTATCTCTCCCTCGCCTGCCTAGAGTTCTCCCACTCTTTTATCTCAATTCCAATTATTCATTAGTTTGCTACAGTATCCCCCTTCTCTCTCTCTCTCTCTTTCATCTGTTCCCACTCTCCCACTCTCCTAAATAAAGCAATTTCACTCACTTATAATTTTTTTGTCTCTACATATCTTCTCCACCTTCCTTTCTGTCTTTAATATAGAATTATATTCATCTTTAGTATTCTCCTTTCATCTGTCAATTTTTATATGTTTGTTGCATTTGTTCCAAATCTGTTTCCACATATCTTCAGAATAACCAAATAACGACTTGTTGAAAAGGGCTCTTCTCAGGACAGACCCATTTGGATTTACACTGTGAATTTAGGGTTAATGCGTATTCATATAAAGAGTAATTTGTAGTAGATTCAATCCCTTTCAATGTTTGTAATTAACAATATCATTATTGTACCAAGCTTTGTTCGTCTATTTAAAGAAACAAAATTGCTAAGAAACTTAAAATCATCTTCATATATTTGCAGATAGAATAAAAGGTATGTTGAAAAATTTCTTTAAAAACTCATTAGTGGCGAGGGAAGTGGCAACAATATCAGTATTACTAAACAAAATTGAATTACGAAATAGAGAAACAAGTCAGAATTGAGGCAAAAGAGAATGAGAGAGAAGGCCCCTTGTTTTACCCTACTGCGAAGAATGTATAATCATTTTTATAGAACTACATCTTGAATATCTCATTACTCTAATTATAAGTGAACGTATGTTTGCCTGATATTCCGATCCCTTCGTGCCATTTTAGCCTTGTTCTAAAAGTCTATTTTTCATTTCTTATGATTATCTTCATCTCTTGCACACCATGCCCACCTCTCTATAATACTAATTTATTGTTTGTGTGTTTTCTCCCTGTATTTCACTTAATCTTTGATTCATTAATTTACTGCAATAAATCATATATACCTACCTATTATGCCTGTAGTCTTGACTACGGGACCCCTTCGAGTATTTATCACACATGTGTCACAAAATTGTGCGCACCCCCCGTAATCCTATTGTCCCCTTCGCCACTCACGCGCGTCAATACGCTACGGCCATCTTCCTCTTTCTTGCTCGCCCCCGACGAGTTAGGACGTACTGTCACAGCGCTCCTGAAATCAGGTCGTATAGTATCTTTTTGGTGCGCTTTTTCGCATAGTTAAAGCACTTTTAGGTACCTATATTCGTTTAGATTATAGTACTTTGTGTTTTATTAGTCACTCTTGCCGATTGCAAGGGATTTTTGATTCCCTTTCTTGGCATTTATGTTTCTCTTTTTCGGTCAGCCCCACGTAGATATTTCTGTGTTTGCGGGTGTTTCCGTTTGTCACCGAGCCTTTGGGTTCGGTGTTTGTTCTTACGGTTTAGGCTGTAAAAATTTCTGTTGTGCGTATCTCCCAAAATAAACTTTAGTTTAGTTTCTGCATTCAGTTGAAGTATTTCTTAATTTGAAAAGTATACTTTATTGTCTGTTTTATTGCAGAGGTATGATTTCGGAAGAAGAAGCAGCTGGGTCGAGGAGACCTGCTTCTTCCGAAGAGTTGTCTAGCAAGACGACTCGGCCTTCCAGAACTCCCCCGAGTACAGCGGTACGCGGGGGAGGGAGGAGGGCCAAAGGTAAGTTGCCTAGTGGTGTTCCCTTGCAGAATTTGCCAGTTTCGGAGCTTGCGGCTTCGGGACGGGTGGCGTTAACTGAATCGGGATTGTCAACTCCGAAGCCTGTGGTTTCGGGGTGGGTGGCGTCTGATTCTAGTGGTTTGGATATCTGGAGAGAATCCAATCCCCCGGTCGCGGAGACCAGAGGGGGGGCTGTTGTTTCCCGTACGGTAGCGTTCACTCGCTCTGATCCGTTAGGGGAGACGCGCCCCACTACTGCAGGGCAACCCACGGGCTTAGTCCATGTTGGTCTGGGCTCTCAAACCCTAGCCCCCGGCAAACGCCATATGGGGGAACGAGTACTTTCTGGGCTGTCTCAGGTGCCAGCTGATGGGAATGCTCGAGCTAACAATTGTGGACGCTCTTCGGAGCAACAGGTGTTTTCACCTGAGTGCGTGACTACTAGTGCTCCCCTATTGCCGCTTTCGAGCGGTCCAATAGCGGGTTCGCACGCCTTTAGTGGTCATCGGGCACATACCGAGTTATCTCGGTCTGTCCACGCACTGGGAGCTTTTAGCTCTCAACCCATGGCTACGGCATCTTCTTGCCTAGCTAATATGGGTGTTTTGGATGATTCTCAAGGCTCACGCCATGAGCGCTCCAATCCCTTTATGGGAAGTGAACGTCCCTCCACGGAGGGGTCGGTCCGTGTTTCCGAAGAGGCTTCGGGGATCCGAACGGTTCCGATTAAGCGTTCTAAGAAAAGGGTTTCGGCTACGACTTTTGTCGAGCCAGCCAAGAAAAAGGCCAAGAAAAAGGCGAAGAGCGGCAAGGCTTTGCCGGCCTCTTGCCCATCTGGTCTGGCTGACCCGGCTAGCTCCTCTCAAGCTGACATGTTCAGTATGATGCGGGCTTTTGCTCAGAATCTGGGTTGGTCCTTTGTACCGACTTCTTCAACCCTGACTTCTGTCCCTATTCAGGGATCTCACTTTGAGTCTAATCAGCCTTTTGTGATTGATTCCTCTTTGTCTGAGACTGATTCGCATGTGCCTCCTACTCCCGCGGCCCTCGGGGCTCCGCCGGGTGAGGAGACCTTTGGTGTACCATGCGGGGACCCGCCTGAGGAGGCTTTTGTTAGCGGTCCTTTGTCTCATTCCACTCGGGTGGAACCAGATTTGGATGCGTCCTCTCAAGCTTCGGTCCCCGAATCGCTTGGGCAGGCGGAGTCTCAATCGCTCAATCTCTGTGGAGTGGAAGCGATTGCTTTGTTGTCCAAATATCTCCCTGAAGTTCGGTCAACCCGCGCGGAGGGTTCGACTTCGCGTTGGAGTTTCAAGCAGCAGGCCTCCGACGAGGGTATTGCTCTTGAGGAGGTTTTCAAGCTGGAGTATGACCGCATTGAGGCCGCTTTGTTGATTAAGCGATCTAACGCGGTCAGGGGTAAGGCCTTTGCCTTTTGTTCTCAGGACCAAGACAGCTTTTTCAAGGCTAAGTCTCTTTCTCCTGAGATTTTAGAGGTTGGTCGTCGCTTGCAGGCGACTAATCCGCTTACCTCCGCTGCATTCAGGGCGGAGGATAGGCTTTGGTTTAACATTGAAAACCATGTTAGGTCAGGGATGCGTTTGGCGGTGTTTCAAGGGCTTCTCTCGGACCTTAGGTCCAGGGCGGAGGAGTTGAATGTTACCGATGGTGACAAGTTGATTATTGACGACTTGCTGCATACTCTTTTTTGTCTGCAGTGGTCGCAGCTTTCCACGGCAGCTGCTTCGGCTACGTTCCGTCGCAGGACCTTGGCTCTCTCGGCACTGGGTGTTAGGGAGTCGGGCATTGCTCAACTTCTCCGAGATGTACCGTCTCGGGGTCCTTCGCTTTTTGGTGGAAAATTCGCTACGGTATTCCAAAGAGAGATCGATGCGCGGAAGCAGATCTCGGATATGACTAAGCAGTTTCACACTAGCTCTAAGTCAACGCGGGCCCCTGTTCGGCGTAGACCTGCTGGTCCCGCTTCGGGTCAGCGCAGTCGTGTGTCTAGGGTCCCGCCTCCTGAGCCTCAGCCAGCTCCGTCTCGTGGGAGAGGGAGTCGTGGCAGGGGTTTTTCGAGAGGTTCTCGTGGTAAGGCAATGGCTTCGCAGAAGGCCAAGCCTGGATTTTGATGTTTTTCCCCGAGCGCTTGTTCAACCGAATGTGGTAGGTGGCCGACTTCACGCGTTTCTCCCCGCTTGGGAGGCCATCTCCGGGGACGGGTTCGTTCTCTCCGTCGTGCGAGACGGATTCTTCATAGATCTTTGCGCCTCGCTCCCCGGAGGGGCTATAAGAATTCGGTCACCTCCCATGTCTGCCCTGTCTCGGTCTCATGCTTTGAAGGAGATCGAGTCTCTTTTGGAAAAGAGGGCTATAGAAAGGGTAAGAGACAGGCCGTCTCTTTCCCTCTCTCCAATTTTTGTTATTCCCAAGCGCTCGGGAAAACTTCGTTTGATACTGAACCTAAAGAGGATAAACAAATTTATTCCTCCGGTTCACTTTCGTATGGAGACTCTTGCCTCCATTCTTCCGTTGATCAAAAGGGAAGACTACGCGGTCTCGATAGATCTCAAGGACGCGTACTTTCACATTCCCATTCATCGCGCTTCTCGCGATCTTCTGGGGTTCTCCTTCCTATCGGAGACTTATCGTTTTCGGGCTCTTCCCTTCGGGCTGCGCCCGGCCCCTCGGGTTTTTACTCAGGTTGTAGCGGTGCTAGCGGCCTTTCTGAGGCGTCGCGGCCTGCGGTTGTTTTGTTACCTGGACGATTGGCTTCTCCTTGCGGAGTCGCGCGATCGTTTGTTGGACGAGACTCGTTTGCTCGTCTCTCTTACTCAAGACTTAGGTTTCCTAATAAATTGGGAAAAGTCAGAGTTAGTCCCCACTCGCAGCCCAGTTTTTCTGGGGGCGGTGTTAGACATAAGGAATCAGTTGGCTCGGCCCAGTCGAGACAGGATTCTCACCATTGTCTCTGCGGCTCGCAAGCTCTTGCTGGCCAGAAGAGTCTCGGCCAGACGGTGGCTTCAGTTTCTGGGTTATCTAGCCAGTCTAGTCGATGTTCTAGAGGACTGCCGGCTCCTCATGAGACCCTTTCAGAGACATCTCCTCAGGTTCTTCAGGCCGGGAAAAGACTCCCTTTCGGTCTGGATTCCAATACCAGTAAGGATCAAGTCTCTTCTTGCTTGTTGGACGAGCGAGGTGTTTCTCGCGCGAGGCAGGTCCTTTTCTGTCCCTCTTCCGTCGATATCGGTTTCGACGGACGCCTCTCGGTTGGGGTGGGGAGGACACTGCAACGGCAGCACGGTTGCGGGGGATTGGTCTCATCTTGGGACTCTTCCTCATATCAATGTCCTGGAGTTTATGGCAGTCTTGTTGACCTTGCTCCATTTCAGAAGTCGACTTCTCAGTCGTTCAGTTCTGATTCTCACGGACAACGTTACTGTGGCGGCATATATCAATCGGCAGGGAGGCACTCGTTCGGTTGCCTTGAATGCCCTAGCAGCTCAGCTGTGGAGGTGGTGTCGTCGCATGGCAATTACACCTGTGGCCTCTTTCATCCCCGGTCGGGAAAACCTCATTGCGGACTTTCTGTCCTGGGGCAGGTATCTTCCATCGGAATGGATGCTCCATCCGGAGGTATTTCGCCGCATTCACAGTTGCGTAGGTCCACTGGAAGTGGATCTATTTGCGTCGGTGCTGAATCACCAGCTGCCGAAGTATTGCTCCCGTGTTCGAGATCAGGGAGCTTGGGCTCTCGATGCTTTCTCCCTCAACTGGGAGTACCTTCAGGGATTCGCCTTTCCTCCTTTCCAACTGATTCCGCAGGTCTTGCAGAAAATCAGGGAAGATCGGGCGAGGGTGCTGGTAATAGCTCCCTTTTGGCCCAGGAGGAATTGGTTTCCGGAACTTTTGAGTCTTCTAAGGGCTCAACCGTTAATTCTCCCGTTAAGAGCGGATCTGGTGTTACAGCCCCTATCGGGGATTCTTCACCACAATCCGGAGTCTCTTCATTTGACTGCTTGGCCCCTGTCAGGGAATCCGCAAGACAGTCGGGTCTCTCTGATAGAGCCGCGGACTTTTTAATGTCCAGTCGTAGGGTTTCTACTAGGGAAATTTACAATTCCCGTCTCTCGGTCTTTTTCCTTTGGTGCAAAGAGAGAAATCAAACCCCTTCTAAGGCTCCTATTGGCTCAATTGCGGATTTCTTAATCTCGTTATTTGACAAAGGGAGATCTATTTCTACTATCCGAGGCTACCGTTCGGCGATCGGCGCCATTCATTCGGGTTTTTCGGATGGTTCGGGAATTTCCAATTCCCCGCTGCTAGGTGGTTTGATTCGTTCGTTTTTTCTGAAACGACCTTCGTTTTCTAAGTTAGTGCCGTCTTGGAGTTTGCCTAAGGTCCTGGAGGCCTTGGCGAAGCCCCCTTTTGAACCATTAGGTGAAGCTTCGCTTCATCATCTTACGGTCAAGACGCTCTTTTTGGTAGCTATTGCCTCTGGGCAGAGGCGTAGTACTCTTCATGCTCTCTGTCTTACTCCTGGTCATGTTCGCTGGGAGAGAAGAGGTGTTAGATTGATTCCTAGGGCTTCTTTCGTTGCCAAGAATCAGACAGCTTCTTCTGGTCCGGTTGAGATTTTTCTTTGTCCGCTTTCTGACTTTTCTTCGGTGCGCGAGGACAAAGTTTGGTGTCCTGTTAGGGCTCTCAAATGGTATATTGATAAGACTAAGCCTTATCGTAAGGATGATCAGTTGTTCCTGATCACTAGAGAGCCTTTTTCTCCTGCCTCTCTCGATTCCATTTCTAGATGGATCGTCGAAGCTATTAGGGCCGCTGGCACAGTGGCTCTTTTATCCGACAGCAAGCCTCGTGCTCATGATACTCGTAGTGTCAGCACTTCTTGGGCTCTGTTTCAAGGTGTGGCGCTGGTTGATATCTTGAAGGCTGCTTATTGGCGTTCGCCCAATTCCTTCATTTCTTGCTACCTTAGGGATGTTCCCGCAGGTGAAGCTCTGTTTGCGTCAACCACCTTGAAGGCCGCTGTGTCTTCTTTGTAGTCTTTGGTGTAATCCTATTTCCTTCTGCTCGAAACATGCCTCCCGGTCTTTGAGTTGGCGTTGGTCTGGCATAATAGGTAGGTATATATGATTTATTGCAGTAAATTTGTAAAATCAGCACTGATTTTCTTATTTACTATATAAATCTATATACCTACCTATGACCCTCCCTCCTTCCCCGCTCCTTGCAAGCAACATGTTTCTTCTTGGGGTTGCTCGCAAAAGAGGAAGATGGCCGTAGCGTATTGACGCGCGTGAGTGGCGAAGGGGACAATAGGATTACGGGGGGTGCGCACAATTTTGTGACACATGTGTGATAAATACTCGAAGGGGTCCCGTAGTCAAGACTACAGGCATAATAGGTAGGTATATAGATTTATATAGTAAATAAGAAAATCAGTGCTGATTTTACAAGCTTACGGGGGTGGGGGTTAAAGGGCTATGGAAGTCCTGTCTTATACCCGGAGGGAGGGGTCGCGTCGTTGGGTTTTTCCTGGTTTATCAGGTTTTTTGTCTTTTTAGCAATTTTGATTGGGACTATGACGTTTAATTAATTGAAATGTACATGTTAATAAATTATTCGTATACATTAATATGTATTATTAGTTGGGTAAGGGAAATCATGCCAACCGCCCTCTTTTAATCCATACAGGTAACCCACGGACTGTAACCTTTGTTATGCTATTCCCCCGCCCTAAATCTTTTTCCCCCTATTCAGTCGCGGCTCTACACTGCAATTAACTGCCCAAAAGCTTTCGCTCCTTCTGCCTAATTTGCATAAAATAAACAATTTGTTTACGTAAAACCGCTACCGAAGAGTCTCAGCTAAATTGTGAAATCTCGCCCTAGAAACAACCAAATGAAATGAACTAAACGTCAAATTCCAGAACTCGTAGTCAAATCATTTTTTAATTTGTGAAAAATAAGAGAAATGAGGAGCCGTATATTTTTTTTAAAGTCTGAAAATGTAGCATTATTTTTCACATTTGCTGTCATTGCGCAAGATCAAAACTTTCACATATGAAAAATCAAAGTATATTGAGGGGATCCTCGAAATATCTTTTCATAATCATCCGTCGAACGGTTATGTCGGGAAAAAAAAATCGAAGGCAATGCATTCATGAACCCTCTACCGTTCTTCGCGTGTAGTCCCACGTAAAGCGGTACATGCAGGATGGTTCAACTTGAGTGTACGCTAAACAGGGGGCGTGTCTTGTCAGTGATTGTTACCGACAAATTTGCTCTCAGCCAATCAGATTGCAAGGATTTCAGTATTTTTCACGTTAAGTCTTTTTGATGGCAGTTTTACACAAAACTACTAACTGCGCAAACTTGAAACTGCCCAGGGAGTGAGAATGGAGTTTAAAGTTTAGCATTATGTTATTTGTTTGCATATTCATTTCGTCCCAGACTTGTGTCGGGAAAAAAAAAAAAACCTCTTTTCTCGGCCCTCTGAAACAGAAAAATACTCAACCGTTTTCAGTGAAAATTAATATGAAGCATAATATCATCATTTCCTATCTACTCTGGAATTTTCATGATATTTAAGGCCCGAATGAGGGAGATACGAGAATGTGAATTTTCGAGGATTTCTGCTCCTCGCTCAGCGGAGGGCTTCGATAGCCGTTAGGAATTTAAAAGCTTTGACGACTTTACAAAGAAGTTAATTGGGGTGTAGAGCCGCGCCTGTATTGTCTCAAAAGAACGACAATCAGTATACCACGGCCGTTGCTGGTAGACCTGTTTCTGACTTTCTGTATTTTCAAGAAAAAGTCTAAGATTAGATTAACAGCAGATTAAGTTTGCTTTAAATTTCACGGGTTAAATATAATTATTAATGTAGAAATTGATGAAAGTAAAAGCGCAGATCCGTGCTCAGTTACCTCTTTACACGTTACCTCTCACATTCTTCAGACCTTCGATCATTAGACATAAATGAAGTTGCTTATTTGGTAGAATTTGGTTTTTATTTTCCAAAAAATGAAAATGACCCCCAACTGATTAGTAATCAGGACACCAGTTTTAGCATGCCCACTTTTGCACCTAGGACAGAAGACACGAAATGAGGGGGGGGGGGGGGGTAGTGGATTCACACCGGGGTCCCGTCGCTCGGGCAATACCCCAGATGGGACCTTGGCGTGAAAAGAATATAAGTGTTTCTCTCTGTCTATCTCACTTCAATTTAGTGTTGTATCTCTTCATCCACCCCCCCCCCCCTCCTCACCACTTGACAGTAGTATATCCGTAGACAACCTATGTCATGCATGTGTCTTTTCTGAAGATCATAATTGTCTTCATCTATCATTGGTTTTTTACACCATGTGGACCTCTCCCCATCATTTTCAAACTCTTTCTGCATATCTCATTCACTCTTTTGTTTGTATCCCTCTCTTCATCTCTCCCTCGCCTACTTAGAGTTCTCCTAAACTCACAGGTGTAGCCAGGATTTTTCAATAGGTGGGGGGGGGGGGGGGGGCAGGTGAAGGATCCAACCGCATAGTCAGGATTTCATTTTAGGAGGGCGGTTGTGAGCGAAGTTTGGAAAATTAGTGATGAGCTCCTCAGGGGGTGAGTGCGGGGAGGGAGAATTTTGCCCCCTCCCGCGCGAGGCGCAAAAGCTCTGACGTTTTACAACAAATTTGAGAGAGAGATAACTGCTCGTAGCACCTATTTTTAGGCGGAAAGTTATTTCGACGTCCGGACTGCTTTTCAGTAAATTTGAACGTGATACTGCACTGTAACAGGGATGGGTGTAGGGGGGGGGGGGGGGGGTGGTTCCCTCCCGCGCGAAGTACGAAAGCTCTGACGTTTTAGCAAATTTGAGAGGAAGATAACGGCTTGTAGCAAAAAAAAATCTGGGCGGAAGTTTTCAATTACTTGGACGCAATATTGCACTGTATGTAACAGGGGTGGCTGCAGGGAGGGGGAGTTTCTTCTTTTTTTAAGGCGGAGAGTTATAGTTCGACGCCGTGACTGTTTTTCAGTTATTCGGACATAATACTGCACTGTATGTAACATGGGTTTGTGCAGGGAGGGGAGTTTCCCCCCTTTCCGCGCAAAGCGCGGACGCTCTGACGTTTTAGCAGTTTTTTGTAGGCAGAATGTTAGTTCGACGCCCTGGCTGCTTTTCAGTTATTTTGGACTCGATACTGCACTGAATGTAACAAGGTGGGTGCACGGAGGGGGAGTTTTCCCCCTTCCCGCGCGAAGCGCGATAGCTCCGACGTTTTAGCAATTTCTAGAGAAAGAGTACACATGTAAGAGTAAATAAATTCAAAAGGCCATATAACCTATAATTCCTGAAGCTTTGTACCTTATAGTGAAACAAAAATCTGGTTGTTCCCATATTTATTTTTTTTAAAATACAAAGTCAAAGAATGTGAAGGCCTTACAAAGTGGAAAAATCTTAGATATTCAGGATGAACGATGGGGACCATATTGTTTAATTCTTCTTCAATCAATAGATACCAATATGAGATGGTTCCAAATCAAGATTTTAAACAGAATATTATATACCAGAGATGCGTTGTTGAAATTTGGTGTGCATGATAACTGATAAAAATCCACCTTTTGTAATAACAGTGAAGAAGCTATCATACACATGTTTTGCACATGTAATATGGTCTAAATTTGAGTACTGGGTACTTCATAATACTGGGGAAAAGGGTAATACTTACAAATAAAAATAAGTTGTTTGGATTTTGCGGTATCAATAACAATGCACTAAACTGTATACTAATGGTTGTACGACGAGAAATATTTCATGCCAAATTACAAAATTATATTAGCTGTAAAATGTTGATCTTTGAAGGTTTGCATGGTGGAATAGATAACGTGGAGAAGGTTTACGGTTCACCATGTGTTAGTCCTGATAAGGACTGTTGGGGTATTGAAATGAGGGTAGAGAATGATGACAGAAGGGGAGAAAATGAGAAATTGATAGTCGAGAGAGAAACAAGGTACAATTATCTTTCGTGAGAGTGAAGTCCTTAGTAGGACTGTAAACCAGATGAGAAAGGTGGCTGGAAGAGAAGAGTAAGTGAGGTGACGAGTCTCGGCGGTGGAGAGTAGATCCGGTGAGAAGTCTCGGCGATGAAGAGTAGGAGAGATGAGGCGTCTCGACGTTCCGGGCAGGTTGACTGCCCGTCGTCGGGAGTGAGTGAGTGAGCGCTGGCGGTGGCGGGGTATAGGTGCGTGGGTTGCGGACCTGGGGGAACGATGGGTGATCGGCGGGTCGGCGGGCCGGGCGCGCGTTTACGTTTTACAACCTTGCCTAGGCAGATTTTTCCAAAATCGCAACGAAACGGCTTGAGCTCAACCCTACGCATTGTAGCAACCCTACACATACGTAGCGAGCGCATCACGTAACGTAGAGAGATCGAGACGCGGTTCTTTGAATGAATTAATGTGCACGTTTTGTCGTTCATATCATTCGACGTCGGGTGTGTTTAGCTAGAATCAATTTGCGACGCGCGGTCGAAGACAAAGTAGATATCGACATGATGGAGGTGGGTGATGATGAAGTCTCAAGCTCAGCCTCAGGTTCAGGGTTAATCGCTGAAGGCTCCGAGTCTGACTCTGAGTCTGACTGCAGTGTTGTTAGCTCTGCCTCTGCCTCTGACTCTGTCTCTGAGTTTGCCATATTTTTGTGTGCATTTTTTTTGTGGTAAATAAATGTCATTTTGAACTGAACTGAACTGATGCCAACTGATTGTCAACCCCCCCCCCTTCCCCCTTCCCCCTTCCCCCTTCCCCCTGCATAAATGTGAATGTGCCCTTGTTCGTTTATCTCATCCCCTCATCACGCTTCATTTGTCAAATACACACGTCTGTCAAATACACACGTCTGTGCTTCAATGCGTAGCTGCCTACATCAGTGTATGGAGTGTACAGGTGACAAAACGGAATATACGCATTCGATCCAACGCCACAGTCAGTACTTAGAGTGAGCTCGAGCCGTTTCGTTGCAATATTTGGAAAATATGCCTAGGCTAGGTTGTAAAACGTAAACGCGCGGGCCGGGCGGGGGCGGGAGGCTGACGATGGTGGAGCTGTTGTGCTTAGTAGCGGGGAGAGGTACAGAACTCCGAGAGGTCGGGGATGTCGTAGCCTCGTGACTTGGCTATTTTTCTCGGCAAGTAAGCCAGTAGTGGCTGCATAAGACTAGCCGCCAACCCGGTGAATGCGCGATCGAGCGACGTGAGTCCGAGGGCCTTTTGGAACCTGGCCTGTATTTCTTATGCTATCCTTTGTTCCTAGCGAGGATCTGCTACCTTTAGGTAGGAGCCGATCAGCGAACGTATCTTCGCATGACGTCAGCATAAATTTGGTATGCCAATTCGCCTTCATCTCGAGCTAGCTCGCTCGGCACCCGGCGCTGCGACCCGTGCAGGCTACATCAATCATGGAAAGCAAGCCCCGCAGATTCCGTTGTGATTGGTCGATAATCTTCGGTAGGCGTGTTTAAGCATACGAATATCAACTCGTGAATAATTCATATCGGACGATGGAAACCCAGGTTCCAAAAGGCCTCGCCAGTCAGGCCGCTACACACTCGCTAATGAGCTTATCGTGCGTGTGTTATCGTGCGGCCCTCTACCGTCTGAGGAATGAAATCTTCGAACGAGAAATCACAATATTCTGTGAGAATACTGAGGGGGGTCACGAGAACTCCAAGCTCTCGCGCATGCCCAGTCTTTCAGCCGCCATGTTTGGGTAGGTTGATATCTGAAAAATTGTCTTTCAAATGATATGAAACATTAATATTTCTCGGTGAAATTCACGATTTCAAAGCTCCTCGAAGTGAGGTGTAATTTCGGAAAGTTTTTCTTTCCAATTTTGTCACTAAATTTTGTTTCCGTGAACCTGACCCGTTCGAAAATTCAAACTTGGTAGGAATCATCCTTAGGGGCAGGGGACCCAAAGTTGCTAAAATGGTACATGTGGCCCCCAGGGGGGCCAGGGGGAGGGCCCCAATTGTAAAAGCTTTGTAATTTCAAACATCTTCTCCAGAACCAGGCATAGCTCAGACTTGGTATTGTGTATGGAGATACCTCTATAGACGAAAAATGAAAGTTGTTCATGAATTTTTTCTGGGTGGCCTTATAGGGGGTCTGTGGGGGTAACATACTGGAGGGGGGGGGGGGGATGTTATATACATCTTGAAGGTGAATAAAAAAGTTGTTTATGACATTCTCAGGGTGGCCCCATAGTGGGTCCTGCGATGTAGAAATTGATGAAAGTAAAAGCGCAGGTCAGTGCTCAGTTTCTTCTTTACACGTTATACTTCTCACACCTTCTTCAGATCTTCGAACATAAGAGCTTTAAAATGAATTATTTTGTAGAAATAATTCTATTCTTTTCTTTTCCAAAAATGAGACTGAACTGCAACAATTGTTGGAAAAACTTAAATTTAGTAGGCAAAAAAAAAAAAAAATTGCGAGCCTGTTGTTGCTCTTTAGTTTCCCCCAAATACATTACAACCCCTCCCCCTATCAGAGACGAAACATGAGCATGCCCTCAGAAAGGGGAAATTTTTTTTGGTGATCAGGAGTTTTCACGGTTTATGCACGCTTTGGGCTAAAACCACTTGGTCTAATTTCCAGATGGGCTACACCCTTTTGGTCCACTCTTCATTTGGTCTAATTTGCACTTGGTCTAATAACCAGAAGGTCTAATAACCACTTGGGCTAATTATCACTTGGTCTAATTATCATTTGGTCTAATTACCATTTCGTCTACTTTATTTTGTTGTCACTTGGTCTACTACCAGTTCGTCTAATGTCAGTTTGTCTAATTCCCAGTCAGTCTAAAACCAGCTGGTCTACAGGCATTTCGTCTAAAATCCACTTCGTCTAGTATCCATTTGGTCTACATGGCATTTATATGGTCTAATGTGCAGTTGGTCTAACTTTCATTTGGTCCATTTTCCATTTAGTCTAATTGTCAGTTGGTCTAAATGCCAATTTGTCTAAACATCACTTTGTCTAATTATCACTAAGGCTAATTGCCTGTCCCCTTTTCGTCTACGCACCTACCAACACTATGCGTCATTTTTGGCCATCCCTAGCCCTGTAATATTTTGAGCTAAATGTAAAAGTCAGTTACCAAGGTTTGAAAAAGTTTTGACAGCTATCAAAATATATTATGATATGGAAAAGTATATATCAAAGATAAATCTTAAAGCATTTCTTCAAATGTTTCTGAGAGTCTATATGTTCTCTTTGCCTGTTTTGTACCTAATATATTATTGCACACAACGTATATTTCGTCAAACTATCCAATACACCGCTGTGCGGCTGCATATTTTGTTATATAATGGTATACGCTGATAAATCATGGAAAAAAGAACATATTTAAGATCTTTTGTAAAAATTGTCATGTTGATGATGAATAAAGGAACCTTGTGGAAGGGTAAAAAAATAAATTAATAAAAAAAAATTGCTGCTCGGTCGCTTGGCTTCCTCGCATAACATAATTTGACTCGCGGAGGGGGGGGGGGGGCGCAAATTCACTGCCCAGGGCGTCATAATACCTAGAATACGCCACTGCCTTAAAAAAGAGAAAAAGGCAGTGAACAAGTATAAAAAGCGGCATTTCTGTCATGTCTGTGGGTAGCAGGAGACTTGTGGGGTGTCTGGAAAGGTGAGGATGGGGGGGGGGGGGGGCATTGCGCCCCCTGCCAACGAGCGAGTTAATTTACGTTTTAGATGAACAAATAATAAAAATAATGATAATAATCATAATAATTGCATACTCTTCTTTCTTCTTCTCCTTCCTCTCGCTCTCTCTCTCTATATCTCTCTCTTTGGGCACTTGAAAAATCATAGGGGGCAACCGCCCCCTCCCCCCGTAGAGCCGGCCCTGAAAATAGCATTTTGCATAGCTCAAAAGAATCGGAGAAGCTTAATGGCAGAATATTTAGCTCTTGATATGACAACAGTGTGACACCTTTAAGCAGGAACTTAGCGAGAGCTGGGATACAGTAGGCCTACCCAAAAGGTAATTTGAAAGGTGAGTGGGAGGCATTGCGGCCCCCTGCCAACGAGAGAGTTAATTTACGTTTTAGATGAACAAATGATAATATTAATAATAAAAATAGTCATAATAATAATTGCATACTCAACAAGAACATAGTATTTTTGGTCGCTTAATTGCCGCAAGTTAGGAGTAGAGCAAAATTGCATAGTATGCAAAGATTAGAAAATAATTTATATCCTTGAAATGTAATGTGTGTTAAATACAATGTTGGGGTACAGCAACGTATGAAAACGCCATTTTCCATTATTGTCCTCGCCCTTTATTAAGTTCCCCTTTTCCAAAAAAGGGTACCCAGTTCGTTGAAACCCCAAGTCTGTGGGTCGTCTTGCCCCTCCTATGAGGATACCCTGGCACCGCCCCTAGCTTTTATTGACTACTTGCAGAAACATTTGTACATCGGATATCAAATAAGAAACATGAATAACAGATTGTGGGGATGGTATCTAGTGTATTTAGTAAAAATTTAAACTTAAAATATGTACGTGTTCGAAAACCTCCTCACTAAATTTAAACTTAATTTGATCTCACAAGAAATGAATGAAAACACAATCAAATTAATTGCTGGTGGTTTAATGTTTGTATATATTCACCAAAACAATTTCAAATAAATAGACAAAGTAAATGCTTAAGTACAAGTGGCTCTGTTTCTATAGCGGAAGGCCGCCGCTGTAACAAGCATATACAAAAATGTAAAGAGTAATGTGAGCTGGTGAAAGTTGTGGCTCACTAAATATGAGTAAACAAATATCGTTAAATGCTTAAACTTGTTATGTGATATATATATATATATATTAAAAATATGTGCGCCTGGTTCCGACGCAAGATGGCAATCAAACTGGTGCCAATTCAATCAGTTGAACAATTCTTCAAAAAAATGATCACTAAAGTAATTCAGCACTTTGGTACAACAAATAAACGATTAATTGCTCAATAAGAAGTGAGAAATAATATGCCCTCAATTATGGGTTGCTTGGTAATGTGTACCTTGGTGAGGATGAAGCTACGGCAAGAATGTTTGGGTGAAAACTCACGGCAGCAACAGAGTTCGAATGTTCGTCGAACAATCAATTCAAAAATCAATCAATTTTATAATAATGCCAGTATGGAAAACTAGGATAATTATGATCAAACATATTATATTCAATTGTATTAAGTCTTGCTTCAAATGGTTTATGCAGTAGACTATCAGAATCATTCTCAAAAAAATAATGTTTCTGCCAATTGTCCTGGAACATATCCGCATTTGGATGATATTTATTTTAATTACTGTACCATACATTTTCCTCAAAAACAATCTACGTTCTTGTAACGGAGGTTCCCCACATTCTACTTGCAAAGATATTAATGAAGTTCCTCTAACTGCCCCCGTACATATTTTCAGTGACCTATATTGTATTTTATCAAATTGAGCTTTAAGCGAGTTACTGGCAGAGTCGAATGCTTCACATCCATATTCCAAAAGGGGTCTTATCAGTGCCTTATAAATTCTTAGCATTGATAACCCATCAGCACCCCATGAGGTACCAGCTATACATCTAAGCAAATTAACACGATTTTTACATTTACTTACGATATAGTCAATATGCTTTTTCCAAGTCATCCTGGGGTCGAATATTAAACCCAAAAATTTGGCTTCATTTTTAAATATGACTGTAACTCCCTTGATTTTAAGATCAATATTAGGGACTAATATTTTCCTTGTAAATAACATACCAACTGTTTTTATAGCTGATAAAGTAAATCCCCACTGATCACACCAGTTCATTACTTTGTCCAAATTTTCTTGGATCTTTTTTGTCGCAAATTTAATATTTCTACGAGTCTTCCATAATGCAATGTCATCTGCAAATTGAGATATATGTACATCCTTCACTTCATTAGGAAGATCTGACACCGCGATATTAAACAAAAGAGGGCTTATTACACTACCCTGTGGGACTCCGTTTTCCACATATTTTTCTTCAGAAAAAGATCCATTCAGTTTCACTTGTATAAATCTATCTGTCAAGAAACTATCTATCCAACGAACGACATTGCCCTGTATACCTATTTTCTGTAATTTAATCACTCCTTTTCGCCAGACCATATCATAAGCTTTTTGAATATCTAAAAAAATAGCAACAGTCGAAGCTTTAGAGGCGAATCCTTTATTTACAGATGATTCTAACTTAATCAAATGATCAGTCGTTCTTCGCCCTTTCCTAAATCCGCTTTGAATAGGATTTAATAGTTGCCTCGACTCCAAAAACCACATAAGCCTTTTATGTACCATTCTTTCCATTATTTTCCCCAATGCAGATGTTAGTGCAATAGGCCTATATGAAAGTGGATCAGATGGATCTTTTCCTGATTTTGGTAATGGACATAGTATTGCTCGTTTCCAAGCACTTGGACATTCTCCTCTAGACCAAATATTATTGAAAATAATCAATAAAATTTTTTTAACATGTAAAGGAAATTTCTTAATCATAGATGTACTAATATTATCAAGTCCAGGGGTGGTGCATTTGGCTGTATCAATGGCATTCTCAATTTCATGCATATTAAATGGTTCATTCAACACTAATCCATTGTCGTTAATAAAATTAAATTGTTCCATCTTTTTCCGACATTTAAATGTATTACAGTAATTACTCGTACTACTAACAAAAGCAAATGATTCAGCAAGCATGTTGGCTTTGTCGAGATCAGTTATAGCCATCTTCTGGTTATTTTTCAGAATAGGAATATTAGTATTCACTTTTGATCTGGAAATATTTAATTTTTTTCCAAACTTGTTTGCTTGAGGATCCGATATTTATTGTTTCACAAAACTTTTTCCAATCCTCCCTTTTTGCATCCAAAAATAGTCCTACGAGCAATTGCTTTTTTTCTTCTTGTAATCAATGAAGTCTTTTGATGACATAGATCTCTTCAGTTTATTTAGAGCACGTTTTCGGTCCATAATAGCATGCTTACATTTTTCATTCCACCACGAAACAGGTGTATTAAAATTAGTACAAGTTGTTTTTGGAATAGTTTCCTTAGCAACCTCATTGAGTTGTGAAATAAAAGTATCCTACATTTCATCAATACTTTGATTTGTCTTTGGTTCTTTTATTTTTTCCTGAACTGTTTTTTTCAAATATTTCCCAGTCTACCTTTTTTAAGGACCATTGAGCAATCCTTTTTATATTTATTAAAATAGGCTTTTACACCAAACTCCGTAACAATGGGAAAGTGATCACTACCCCACGTATTATCAAGTACATACCATGCAGACCTTGCTGCCAAATTTGAACAAATAGTGAGATCTATATTAGACAATTTACCATGGATGTACTTATTCTTGTACCATTCCCATCATTCAAGCAAACTAAATTATAATCGTCTAAAATATTCTCCAAAATTCTGCCGTTCTTATCCGTAGTAACGCTACCCCACATAGAACTATGGCTATTGAAATCTCCACAAATAACCAGTCTAGTTTCTATTTTATTTAGGATTGGATCTAAGCTATTTCCATTTAAATTTAGACATGGATTATATATATTTATAACGTGCATACGAGAACCATTCTCCAGATGAAGTTCAATGAGTTGAGCCTCTATATCAACATCAACTTCAATTACTGTCACCGCCATTCCTTTTGTAACAAATATTCCACACCCTCCCCCAAGAGGACCCTTAACTTTGTTATCAGTAGGTTTCCTATCTTTCCGAAAAAAATTATATCCACTTAAATTAAAATTACGCTCATTATTAAGCCAAGTCTCTTGAACACAAATAATATCAGGTGGTTTTTCCATACCTTGTATGGCTCGTTTAAATTCTACTCCATGAGCCCTAATGGACTGGGCATTCCACTGAAGTAGAACTAACATAATAAAAAAGAAACCTACCACCTGATAATGTTATCCATATATCTATACAGTTTAAGTTGTGGGCTTGGACATACTTGCTTCCACCCGACTATTTCTTTGCGGTTTTTTCCTATCCGTAATTTTTCTTTCAGATTTACTATCATAACAGTCGTTCAGCCTTTTCATGTTTCTGAACAAGAAGTTCCAGGGCATGATCACGTTCCTTTGCATCTTTATTGTTCTCAAATATTTGAAGGATGCCTCCAATTAAATATACAAGTTTTTGTCTGATAGGAATAGCATCTTGTTTGTCTACTTGAGTATTGTCTGTGTATTAGTCTGGCATGCTTCATCTACAGTTGTCTGTGTCGATGCATCAGACATTTCAATAACGGGCTGTACAGTGTATTGTGGTTCTATCTTTTTAATTATGGGTTTAGAGACCATTTCCTTAGCAACCGTTTGTTCTTGTATTACGTCTACATGTAAGTTAGAATCATCCTGGGATGAATCTCTTGCTGTAGGTGTGGGCAAAACATGCGATTCCTTTACTACTTTAACGGCCTCAGCATAGGAAACATTGTTGTTAACTTTGACATGATTTATCTGCTTGGCCATTTTTATAGTTTGGCAACCCTCATATCCCAACCTTTGACATTTAAAGCAGCGCAACACCGGAGCAACATATGGTTTTACACTGTAAATCTCGTATCCAATATTGATTTCTGTCGGTAGTGTCTTATTTTTAAATGTAAGGCATACAGAGAGAGAATCCTCTAACTTTCCTTGAACTTTTCTCTTAAGCCTCTTTGCAGCTATAGCACGAGGTTTACAGTATTTAATCAACTCTTCCTCAGAGACATCCAGTGTTACTCCAGAGATGACACCCTTACATTGAGTCTCACTTTTAGGGAACTCTGCTGTAACCACCCATGACCCCAGCTGCGTAGTTTTCTTAAGCTTTTCTGCGCATGCTGGTGTGAAGCAATGTACTGCAAGACCATTCCGTACTTTATTTACCTTATTAATTAAATCAGGTGCAATATCATTTAGAGCCTTAGAAATTATAACAGGATTTGCCGTTGCCAGGTTAATATCCCCACTCGTTATAATAATATTCGGAGCGTTTGTGTAGTTCGGATGGTCTTCCATCATTATTGCCTTGATTTATCTCTAACTCATAAGGACCTACATGGCGTCTTTTCCTATGTTTACTTCTGACATTTGTAAAACCCTCATTGTCAGACGACTCTAACTCTTGTGCATCACTTATTAATTGTGAGAAAATGGTACGAGTTTTCCTTTTACGGTCCCTACTATTTTCCATATACTCCATATCCGACATATTTGACTCTTCCGAGTCCGTGGCCGTAGGGCCCATATCCCCCAATACAACAATTTACAAAATATATTAACTACAAAAATAAATACAAATAATACTTAACTAGATGGCTTTCACCGTCCACAAAAACCACCAGTCGACGTTATGTAAACGCAAACCGGCCTCCAAACCACAACCACAACTCGTCCAAACAAGAAACACTACTCAAAAAAGCCTTATAGAAGACAGATCCAAAACTAGCCCTCCGACTCCTAATCTCATCCGACCAGCCGATCCGACCGTCTGGTTGATTCTCAGGTGTCGGGTCTGTTCTAGCTCTAGCTCCAAATCGTCTGAAAAAGAGCACAACAGACTTTCACTTTATATAAGTGCAAATTAAGGACAAAATTGGCATGTGATGTTCACATGACCAAAACACAAAAGAGCATAAACATAGCTACTGTCATGGAAAATATAGTATGTGCAGGGAGATCCAGACAGGTGTATTGTTATGTAACACAGGTATGTAGCTGGCCTGTCTGGAAACTTACACAAGTACAATGTAAAACACATGTTTAGATAATGGGTAGACAGATCATGAATAAACAAATTATAATTTCCCATGGTAATATATCACATGTCCTACGTAACCAGGAAATGCCTGGTTGTCACCAGCTGTACAATAAAAAATAAATCTGTCAGCCATTTTGGATTAGCTGAATAAAGAGGAATTGATCTTAAATGCATAAAATTACATTTAACCCCCCCCCCCCAAAAAAAAAATGCATTAACGCTACAAGATTATCAAACCAACACTAACAACTAATACTAAATAATTGATTTTCATAAATTAAATCAATATATAAAATATAGGGATATTGATTGATCTTGATATAAGCAGCAACAAGGTGAATAACTCTTTTAATGCACATTTACGTAGATGACTTCTTTGAAGTTTCATTTATTAAAGTTCTGAACTTCCTACTAAATGGCGAGAAGAATAAATAATAATTAGACCAAATGGTCATTAGACTATATGAAAATTAGACCAAATGATAAGTAGCCTAACTGGTTATTAGACTAATTGGACATTAGACCAAATGGTCATTAGACCATATGACAGTTAGACTAAATGATAAGTAGCCCAACTGGTTATTAGACTAAATGGAATTGGACCAAATGATAGGTAGACCATTATGGTATTAGCCAAATTAGGTGTAGCCCAAATGGATATTAGACTATGTGGCTTGTAGACAAAATGACTGTTAGACTATTTGGAAATAGACGAAGTGAAAATTAGCCGAAGTGAAAATTAGCCCAAATGGGTTTTAGACTATTTGGGGTTAGCCAAACTGGGTATTAGACGAATTGGTTATTAGGCCAAATGGAAATTAGACGAAATGATAAGTAGACAAACTGGTTGTAGACAAAATGAAGTTAGACCACGTGGAGTTCGACGAACTGATAATTAGACCAAGTGGTGGTAGACCAAGCGACGGTGTACCGTTTTCACATGTTCACTTTTGCACATAAAAATTATAGGACAGAGGAAACAACTTCCGGGAGGGGGGGGGGGGGGGAGTATTGCATACCGGGGACCCGTCTCTCGGGCAATACCCAGATGGGGTAAACCCCATGTTAATTTGTAGTAGATTAAGTCCATTTGAATATTTATAATGAACATTATCATTATCACACCAATGATTGTTCTTCTTTTTCTTGGGGGGGGGGGGGGGGGGAGAGGGCGGGTTGGAGGATAAACACAACTGCAAAGAAACTGAAAAACATTATATTCTCAGACAGAATAAAAGGTATGTTAAAAAAATGTTATATTAAAAAAACCGCATTAGTGGTGAGGGAAGTGGCAACAATATCAGTATTGCTAAACAAATTGAGTTTAAGAAATAAACTTGAGGCAGAATTGAGGCAAAAGGAATCAAGGTACAATGAGAGAATTCATTTTCCCATATTTTCGTTTTTCAAGTTTTTAACCTTAAAAAAAATATTAACTAACGACCGTTTTTCTGTTTGTAAAACTGAAAATTGCAACGGTTTTTACTAAATATTCTGTTTTTCCCTTTTCTGTTTCGGAATGGGACAAATGAATTATCTCAACGTACCTTGATTCGTTTTGGGGTTTTACTGCTTTCTTAAAAAATGTTTTTTCCATTTTTTCTGCAGAAATAAAGAAATTGATCACCCTTTTCTGATTTCTATTTTGTTTTTTCATTATTTGTTCTAAAAAATTGAAAATTAAACACCTTTTCAGATTTTGTTTTTCCGTTTTTCTTCCTTACAAATTGAAAATTAAATACTTGTTCTGGTTTCTTTTTTCTGTTTCCGTTTTTGCTTTCGGAAATTGAATAATTGAATAAATGAAGACTGCCCTCTACGGCGAAATAAATGTATCATTATTATTCGCTTGGCGTACTGAAGTAAGTCACCAAGTATACACTCGTGCATGGAATTGCCAATTTAAAGAGTGCACATATTGCCTGCTACACATAATAGCTCCATTTACGTACATGTATGAGTTGTGCACACATTGGGTGCAATGTACCAGTGTATGGGCATCTTTGATCTCTCCGCAGTGTTCTGACTTTAACTTGGGGGGGGGGGGGGGGAGGCACGACCCTGAATTGGATATTAAATAAACGAAGAAATATTGACAATAGGGAGCTTTTTACCTAAAGAATCATAATCAGTCACCGTCATAATTATGCACTTATACCGGGCGAAGAGACTTGGGGTAATTACAAATAATAGTAAACAAGCGCATCTGAGGGACGTTATAAGGTGATATTTGCGAGCGGATTATTATTATTATTATAATTATTGTTATTATTATTACTATTTATTATTATTAATGCGTTTTAATGTCTTGACCAAGTCACCATTGTGTACATTTCTATGGACAACCCGTGGGTACTGGCGTAGACAGGATTTCGCTTGGGGGCTGTTGTGTGCAGGCGCGGATCCAGGGGGGGGGGGGGGGGCAGCGGGCCCGCCCCCCCCCCCCCCCCGCGGCCAGAAAAAAGATGGAAAGTGAGAAAGAGCGAAGGAAAAGAAGGGAAAGGGAGAGAAGAGAGAAAAGGAAAAGAAGAAGAAGAAGAAGAAGGAGAAAATTTGAAAAGGGGAAGAAAGAGGCCGGGGCCGAAAGGGCCTTGCATCCCCCGCGCCCAAAAAGAGTGAAGGGGGGGGGGGGGGGGGGGGGAGAGAAAAAAGAAGGCAAAAAAGTGGAAGGAGTCCGGGGCCGAAAGGGCCTTACCTCCCAGGGTGTAGTGTTGTCTGTTGCCTCCCCTCCCCCCCCCCCCCCCCCCATAAAGAGAGAGAGAGAGCAGGAAGAAAAGTAGAAAGAAGAAAAAAGAGGGAAAGAGAGAAAGAAAAGAAGAGAAAGATAGGGAGGAGAGAAAAGTGAAAAAGGAAGAAAAACTTAAAAGAGGAAATAGCGCAGAGGCCGGGGGCCGAAAGGACCTTGCCTCTCCGTTCTCCCTCCCCGCCCAAAAATAGGGAAGGAAGGGGAATGGAAAGAGGAGAGAATGGGAAAAGAAAAAAATGAAATGAAAGAGGAAGAAAAAGGGGGCAGAGTCCAGGGACCGAAAAGGCCTTCCCTCCCAGGCCCCCTTGCAAAGGGGGTCTGTTGCTCCCCCCCCCCCCTTGCAAAGAGAGAGAGAGGGGGGAAGAGAGCGAGCAGGAAGGAAATTAGAAAGAACAAAGAGGGAAAGAGAGAAGGAAAAAAAGGAAAGGGCGATAGGAGAGAAAAGGAAATAATAGGAAGACAAAATGAAAATGGGAAGAAGGATGCCGGGCGCCAAAAGGGCCTTCCACGGTTCCGACCCCCCCCCCCCTCCATAAAAAAGGGAGAAGGAAGGAAAAGGGATAGATGAGAGAAAGGGGGAAAAAGAGGGAGAAGAAAAAGGAAAGCGGGAAGGGGGAAGGAAGCCGGAGGCAGAAAGGGCCTTGCTCCCATGTTGTCTCATCTCCCCATCTCCAAGAAAAAACAGAAAAAACAGAGCCGGGTGAAAGGGAAAGAAAAAAGAGGATATGAAGGGAAGGAAAACGCGGAGGAATAAGAAAAGAAAAGAACAGAAGGGATGTAAGTTTCCTGGAAATGAAAAAAAAAGCTTGTGTTTGTACTTGTATGAAAGAAAGTGTTTGGAACTTATAGGCACATGATGCAATTTCAGGTGCGATTTTTCTCAGTGAAACGCCTTTCCATTCTTGTGGAATACTGGAATACTCTTTTTTTTTTAACATTTGTTTAACATTTTATACAGTAATACAAATTATGTACAAGCCAACCACTTTTGGTTTTAATCATGTCAACGGTTATCCTCAAGACGTTTAGAAACTGTTGATGATATTTCCACCTATTTTCAACAATATAGTGGAAAATCAAATGTTAACATTTCTTCAAAATGTTCATGTTAACAGTAAAATTTTGCATGGATATTATATTAGTAATATTCTTTTACAGGCACAAAGAAACGCAATAATGACCATGCTTTGGCATGTAAGTGAAGTATTATAATTACACTTATTGTTTTATTACATCTCGTGTAATAGTATGCATACCAGCTTGTGGAACCTTTTCGTACTTTTACTGTATGAAAGAAAGCGTTTGGAACTTATAGTGCACATGATGCAATTTCAGATGCGATGTCCATCATGTCCTTAATAGGTATCATGTATATGAGCATATCAATAAAGTCTATTTTTTTAATCATACCATTACCGTGTCCGATATTGTCTTTATTATCTCGTGCGACAATTAATGACTGGTTTGCACAAAAAATATTAGTGCTGTTCCTTTTGAAATTTGATTTACAGTATATGCCATTTCAGTCTTGTCAGATACATAACTGTTTGAAATATCTTCGCCGACTGTCGCCGAGGAGTAATGATTTGCCACAGTAATGAGCCCTTAGTACGGCTCCTGGCTTCCTGCAAGGATTCACGAAACTCAGTGTTTAGGGCGGATTTCGAGGAAGTTAGCGTACATGACCATAATGACACCATCAGAAACAGACGTTAGATAATTACCGAACAAATGATGAATAAGTAGCCCCTCGAAATCATATTGTAAATATTTTCTTTCGGAATTTAGAAAATTTAGTCATTATAATATGATCTGTATGGACTTTAAAAATATCAGAATGTTCTTCCGGAGTGAGTGAAAGCCCTTTATATGCTTTTGCACCCCCCCCCCCCTCCCCCGAGATCGAGCGTCAGATACGCCATTTGTCACCATTATTGTAGCAATATGTAGCTCACATGATTCAAAATTTGGCCCCCCCCCCCCCTTAAGGAATCATGGATCCGCGCCTGGTTGTGCGAACGCGATGCGTGCGAAATTGGTGATGAGCTCCCGAGGGGTGAGTGCAGGGAGGGGAGTACCCCTCCCGCGCGAAGCGCGAAAGCTCTGACGTTTTTGCAAATTTGAGAGAATGATAACGGCTCTTATAGGAAACAATTTCTTTTAGGCGGAAAGTTATAGTTCGACACCCTGACTGCTTTTTCAATTATTTGGACGCAATACTGCACTGTATGTAACATGGATGGGTGCAGGAGTGGGGGGGGGGGGGGGGGGGGGGGGGGTTATTTCCCCTTTAGCAGGTTGTGAGTGAAAGATAACGGCTCGTAGCGCCTTGTAATGCCTTTCTTTTCTCACTTCCACCGCTTTTTCGTTCTTGCTTTTTAGGGGCCGCTTTCTGCCACCAAGCCACGAGAACTGTTCACCAAGTCACCGTCATGTACATATTCTATGGATGAACTTATTTTCTTTAACCCAGTCACTGTTTTATGTTTTACTAATTCCATTGATAAGTTGAAATTAATTATTCACCAAGTCCGTATAACCTGCGCGCCGGGATTGTTCAATACCTTTTGAGGGAGGGAGGGGGCACCTCAGTCGTAGCCGAGTGGTTAAAAACATTCGACTGGAAATACGATGATCGTGGGTTCGATCCCCACTACGTCACTTATACCCTTGAGGAAGGCATTTTTATCTAAATTGCTCTTTTATATCGTACATTAAATAAATGGTGTTTGTCATAGGAGTTCATGCGTCGAACTAACTTTCCGCTTAAAGTAGAACACTGATGATTTTAAATATTGGCTTAATACTTATTATTGCATAGATGGCATAAATTAAACAAGGTTATCCAAATTTAAAGCTTGGAAACATTTGAATTAATGATTATTATCAATTATAAAACGGTAAAATACAGCCCCCGATATAGCAGCTGAAAAGCTCCTTGAACGCTGCTGAGATGTGTGACGACACAAGAGGGGCGAGTCCTGTCTAAGCAGACGATGTCCCATAACATTATACACATTTTTCAGTGCCTGTTTTGTCATCTCCTCCTCACTTATTTCTCTTACTTGACTAGCGTCAGTCTTAATGTTAGTCTGTTGCCTCACTCTTAACTTCGTGTATGGTATTATTTTGATGAAAAATGCAGCGTTAAAAAAATAAAGTAATCAGTCACTTGTAAACAAAATAAGACGCCATTGTATTTTCAGCTGCTTGCACCGCGGCATGTTCGGCGTTTCAAGAGGGAACGAATACCATCCAGCTATTATTCGCAGGGCTTTTCAATTTGAAAATGGGGTTTATTTCATTGATCATTGACCCTTCTCCTGTGTATTTACAATCAAACGGTTTTAGTTATCAGAATCAGTTCACTTTCCCTTTTCGAATGGTGTGAAATAAGGTCATGTTTAAATGTACCAAACTCTTTATAATTTGATAAATAATTGCATTGCAATTACGTTCATTCATTATAGGACGTCGTCTGCTTAAGCAGGATCGATCCCTCGTATGACGACATCAAAACATCGCTATATTTCTGGCGAATCCTCGGATATTCCACATGCTGAGAAGAGCTTTTATTTATGTTGTTTTTATAATCATCATATACGCAGTTGACATAAAACTTATACGATTGCCATCTGTAAGCTTCCCAATTTCTAGTGATACATTAATTGCCATATTTGTGATTTTCTTGAGTGTTCTACTTTAAAAAAGTGCTACGCGCCGTTATCTTTCTCTCAGATTTGTTATGAAACGTCGGAACTTTTGCGCTTCGCGTGGGAAGGGGACCCCCCCCCCTCTGCACACACCCTAGGCCCACGGGTTGTCCGTAGAAATATATACACTGGTGACTTTGTCAAGATATTAAAAAAAAAATTATAATAATAATAATAATAATAATAATAATCAGTTCGCGAATATCACTTTATAACGTCCCTCAGATGCGCTTGTTTACTATTATTTGTCATCACCTGTGCATGCCTGGGAAGGAAACCCCCAGGTCTCTTCGCCGGTATAAATGCATAATTATGACGGTGACTGATTATAATATATACAATAATTCTTTAGGTAAAAAGCTCCCTATTGTCAATATTTCTTCGTTTATTTAATATCCAATTCAGGGCCGTGCCCGCCCCCCCCCCGGCCCCCAAGTTAAAGTCAGTACACTGCGGGAGAGATCAAAGATGCCCATACACTGGTACAGGAGGCGAGTTGGCTCAGTCGGCAAAGTGTCTGCCTGTCGAACCAAAGATCGTGGGTTCGAATCCACCCGGGCGGATGACTGAAGCCTGCGTTGTGTGTTAACGTGCCCCTCCCTTGTTTCATAGACGCAGGCTATGTTACAGTGGAAAACACTCCGTCCCTCGGATAAGACGTTAACTGGAGGCCCCGTGTAGAGGAGAGTTAACACCTTTGCACGTTAAGAACCCACTGCACTATTCGAATAAGAGTAGGGGGAAACCCCGGCGTAGTGGTACACCTGCACATACCAATCAGTTATATCGGGAGGAGAGACCTAAGGGTTACAGTGATTCAGTTCGCTTTTCCCCTCCCAGGCACAGGTGACGCCGAATACTTAATAATAATAATAACATTGCGCCCAATGTGTGCACAACTCATACATGTACGTAAATGGAGCTATTATGTGTAGCAGGCAATATGTGCACTCTTTAAATTGGCAATTCCATGCACGAGTGTATTTACTTGGTTACTTACTTCAGTACGCCAAGCGAATAATAATGATACATTTATTTCGCCGTAGAGGGCAGTCTTCATTTATTCAATTATTTAATTACCGAAATCAAAAACGGAAAGCAGAAAAACGAAATCAGAACAAGTATTTAATTTTCAATTTGTAAGGAAGAAAAACGGGAAAACTAAATCTCAAAAGGTGTTTAATTTTCTATTTTTAGAACAAATAATGAAAAAACAAAAATGGAAAAAATGGCAAATTTTTTTTTTAAGAAAACAGTAAAACCAAAAAACAGTTATTCCAACTCACATGGTTGTACCGCAAACCTTTTTTCTGAATAAAAAAACATTGGTTTATCATATTTTCGTTTTTCAAGTTTTTAACCTGAAAATAATTATTAACTAACGACCGTTTTTCTGTTTGTAAAACAGAAAATTGAAACGGTTTTTACTCAATATTCTGTTTTTCCTTTTTCTGTTTCGGAATGGGAAAAATGAATTATCTCAATGTATCTTGATTAAAACGTTGGTTTATCATATTTTCGTTTTTCAAGTTTTTGACCTTAAAAAAAAATCGTGCTCTATATCCGAGGGCAGTGGCGTATTTCTTCTGGTATGTCAGTTTTTTACTTTTTTTTACAATTTTGATTGGGACTATTACATTTTATTATTTGAAATGTGCATGTTAATAAATTATTCGTACACATTATTATTATTAGATGGGTAAGGTAAATCATGCATACGGCCCTCTCTGACTCCGTACAGGTAACCCACGGACGCTTACCTTTGTTATGTCATTCCCTGCCCCAAATCTTTTTTTTCCTATTGTCTCAAAAAAGTACTATGATCAGTATACCGCGGCCCTAGCAGGTTTCAGTATTTTCAAGACTAAGTCTAAGATAAGATTAGCAGAAGATTAAGTATGCTTTAAATTTCACTGATTAAATATCATTATTAATTTATTAATAATTAATTGATGAAAGTAAAACCGCAGATGCACGGTTACTTCTTTACACGTTATATTTCTCACACCTTCTTCAGACCTTCGAACATAAGAGCTTTAAAATGAATTTGCATATTTGGTAGACATAATTCTATTTTTTATTTTCCAAAAATGAGAATGACCTGCAACTTAAATTTAGTAGGCAAATTGCGAGCCTGTCATTCCTCTTTAGTTTCCCCCAATACATTGCACCCTCCCCCTCCCGTATCAGAGGAGGATTCATATTCATAATCAGGACACCAGTTTTAGCATGCCCACTTTTGCACCTAGGACAGAAGAAACGAAATGAGGGGGGGGGGGGGTGGGGGCGGGGGTAGGGGATGCACACTGGGGTCCCGTCTCTCGGGCAATACCCCGGATAGGACCTTGGCGTGAAAAGAATAATTATAAGTGTTTCTCTTTGTCTATCTCACTTCAATTAAGTACTGTATCTCTTCCTCCCCCAAGTTGACAGTAGTATATCCGTAGTCAACCTATGTCATGTATGTGTCTTTTCTGAAGATCACAATTGTCTTCATCTATCATGTGTTGTCTGACACCATGCGGACCTCTCCCCATAATTTTCCGATTCGTTCTGCGTATCTCATTCACTCGTTCTCTCTCTCTCTCTCTCTCTCTCTCTCTCACTCGCCTACGTAGAGTTCTCCCATCGTTCTCTTTTCCACCTTCTCTCTGTCTTTGACGTCCTTGTTAATTATCTCTTAATATTACATTTCATATAAATTAATTCATTTTAAGGTATCTTCAGAGTTATCACAATATACCATAATTCGTGAAGGGGCCTTCCGACAAGTAAACCACGGACTGTAACCTTTGTTAATAATAATAATAATCCGCTTTTATATAGCGCCTATACAACGATGATGTCTCTAAGCGCTTTACATAAAATATATTATCCTATTCCCCCGCCCCAATTCTTTTTTTCTATTGTCTCATAAGAAGGACAATCAGTATACCACAGCCATAGCATGTGGACCTGTTTATGTATTTTTTTCAAGAATAAGTCTAAGATAAGATTAACAGATGATTAAGTACGCTTTAAATTCACGGGTTAAATATATATGATTATTAATGTAGAAGTTGATGAAAGTAAAAGCGCAGATGCTCAGTTACTTCTTTACACATCATACTCGTCACACCTTCTTCGACCTTCTCTCGCTCTTCATGTATTCCCACTCTCCCTAAGTGTCAACATTAATCCTGTCTTTTTCTAAAGCAATTTCACTCTCTACTTCATTCATTTTTGCCTCTACATATCATCTCTTTATAGTTCTCACTCTCTCCATCTCAATTTCATTCACTTTTTCAGGTAACCCACGGACTCTTACCTTTGTTATGTTATTCCCCAGTGTTAGTATGCCCACTTTTGCACTTAGGACAAAATTAAAAACGAAATGAAGGGGGGGGGGGGGGGGGTGTGGAGGGGAAGGTGAAGGATCCAACCGCATAGTCAGGATTTCATTTTAGGCGGGCGGCTGTGAGCGAAGTTTGGAAAATTAGTGATGAGCTCCTCAGGGGGTGAGTGCGGGGAGGGAGAATTTTGCCCCCTCCCGCGCGAAGCGCAAAAGCTCTGACGTTTTACAGCAAATTTGAGAGAAAGATAACGGCTCGTAGCGCCTATTTTTAGGCGGAAAGTTATTTCGACGTCCGGACTGCTTTTCAATAAATTTGAACGTGATACTGCACTGTAACAGGGATGGGTGTAGGGGGAGGGGGGGGGGGGTTCCCCCTCCGCACGAAAGCTCTGACGTTTTAGCAAATTTGAGAGGAAGATAACGGCTTGTAGCAAAAAAAAATTCTGGGCGGAAAGTTATAGTTTGACGCCCGGACTGCTTTTCAATTACTTGGACGCAATATTGCACTGTATGTAACAGGGGTGGCTGCAGGGAGGGGGAGTTTCTTCTTTTTTTAAGGCGGAGAGTTATAGTTCGACGCCGTGACTGTTTTTCAGTTATTGGGACATAATACTGCACTGTATGTAACAGGGGTGGGTGCAGGGAGGGGAGTTTCGCCCCACGCTCTGACGTTGTAGCAGTTGGTTTTTGTAGGCAGAATGTTAGTTCGACGCCCTGGCTGCTTTTCAGTTATTTTGGACTCAATACTGCACTGTATGTAACAAGGGTGGGTGCACGGAGGGGGAGTTTTCCCCCTTCCCGCGCGAAGCGCGATAGCTCCGACGTTTTACCTTATAGTGAAACAAAAATCTGGTTGTTCCCATATTTATCAGTCTTTTTTTTAAATACAAAGTCAAAGAATGTAAAGGCCTTACAAAGTGGAAAAAAATCTTAGATATTCAGGATGAACGATGGGGGTCATATTGTTTAATTCTTCTTCAATCAATAGATACCAATATGAGATGGTTCCAAATCAAGATTTTAAACAGAATATTATATACCAGAGATGCGTTGTTGAAATTTGGTGTGCATGATAACTGATAAAAATCCACCTTTTGTAATAACAGTGAAGAAGCTATCATACACGTTTTTTGCACATGTAATATGTGACCCGACGCCTCAAAACCTACAATAAGTCGCCAAAATTAATTTTTTTGTGTTATACATTTTCTGAAAGTAGAGATTCTCAGCTTTCCAATGGTATATCACTTGCCTAGTTTACTCAATGATAACACCTTTAAATATCACATTTAGAATCAGTATGTAACCAGCAATCAATAACTCCTATTCAGAGAAAATGGCTATTTAATTTCGGAACAAAAGAGCGCTATAAAACCTTTGCTCTCTGTGTGCGCCCAAGTAAAACTGGGTATACAAATGGCCATAGCAAACTGTATGAAGGGATAATCAGATTAGGCTGATTTTGGCACGCTGCTCCAGGAGGACCTATTCATTACTCACTCCAAAAATCAATTTAATACCTTTAGAGGTAAAGTAGTAAGTTGGCATTGAATGAAAGTATTACAAAAGCTCTCCAAACATTCATTAGCTCGACAGGTGAAAAAAAGGAGTCATTTTAAAATGCCCCAAAACATATTTTTAAGTCGAATTACGACTCACAAACTTGAGACATGATAGAATGATAATTAAACTACACATTTCTACCAAAAACAGAAAATCGACTGATCCAAGCAAAATTACTATTTTGGGCTGTTTGCTACGTTGTGGTCCGTGCGACTTATTGTAGGTTTTGAGGCGGCGGGTCACATATTGTCTGAACTTGAGTACCGGGTACTTCATAATACCGGGGAAAAGGGTAATACTTACAAATAAAAATAAGATTTTTGGAGTTTGCGGTATCAATAACAATGCACTAAACTGTATACTAATGGTTGTACGACGAGAAATATTTCATGCCAAATTACAAAATCAATTACCTTCATTTGAGAAAATTATATTAGCTGTAAAATGTTGATCTTTGAAGGTTTGCATGGTGGAATAGATAACGTGGAGAAGATTTACGGTTCACCATGTGTTGGTCCTGATAAGGACTGTTGGGGTATCGAAATGAGGGTAGAGAATGGTGACAGAAGGGGAGAAAATGAGAAATTGATAGTCGAGAGAGAAACAAGGTATAAGAAATTATCTTTCGTGAGAGTGAAGTCCTTAGAAGGACTGTAAACCAGATGAGAAAGGTGGCTGGAAGAGAAGACTAAGTGAGGGGACGAGTCTCGGCGGTGGAGAGTAGATCCAGTGAGAAGTCTCGGCAATGAAGAGTAGGAGAGATGAGGCGTCTCGACGTTCCGGGCAGGTTGACTGCCCGTCATCGGGAGTGAGTGAGCGCGTGTGTGTAATTGTGTGTGTAATTGTGTTTTTACAGACGTGTATCAATCAGATATGATTATTTACGTCTGCGACCGACCTTTAACGTCACCATCCGAAAGACGTGACTCAGTCTCGAACCTGGGTCCGCTGAATCAGTTTATAACTTCCACTGGTAGCTGGATTACAGGCGCACGCCACAACGCACAGTGTGTGTGTGTGTGTAATTGGATTTTTACAGACGTGTATCAATCAGATATGATTATTTACGTCTGCGGGGCGGCGGCGGGGTATAGATACAGGTGCGTGGGTTGCGGACCTGGGGGAACAATGGGTGATCGGCGGCTCGGCGGGCCGGGCGCGTCTTTTTTTTTTTGTAACCAAGCCTAGGCAGATTTCGCATTTTTTCATGAATATTCATGACGCAGGGTCGGGAAACGGTTCCGATTGGTCTTCATGAAAGCACGGTCGGTGGGGGAAAAAAAGTCCCTGGCCTGCACGTACGTACGCATATTACGTGCAGCGCTATATTTCGATCGTGTGTGTTCAACGTGTAGGCGCCTAGCCTACGTTCATGTATGTATTGTTTAATTCTCAACATATTCACCCCACCTATGCAATGTGACACGTAAAAAATTGGATTGAGCAGTCAATTTCAAAATCAAGTTTTGCATTAATTTATTGCATGTGCGTAGATCTAATTTAGTAATTAGCTCTTTTGAGGACACCCTCCTTTTCCGACCAAAATTGACACTGCCACTGGCATTACTCTGAAAATAGGTCTAGGCCTAGGCTATGCGTATATTGACAATTGCCCATCGTAATGTTCTCCACAAATGAACTTTACAACAATATGCAGAATCAAGACACAGACTCTAGGCTAGGTCTAACAACGTTAGAGTCTTACTGTTCACGTTAGAAATTAAATTTCCTTGCATGCACACTGTAATTAGCACTTGCACCCTGCTCCTGTAACGCACATTGCCCTGAGTTAGAAGAACTGCAAGAGTCTTCAGGACTGAAAGAAGCAGACTACTACTAACGTTCCAATAGTAGTACTAACGTTAGTACCAAGAAAACAAATTATTTTGGTGACCTTTTAGCTGATGAAAACAAAGTGCGTACGGTAACTAGTTATTGTAGGTAGGCCTAGGCCTAGATCTAAAATCATCTAGATGTAGATCTACCCCCATCATCAATCATTTACTAGTACTGATTAGATCTAGGTCTAACTCATCATGCTCATTGACCTTAAAATAACATTCACTTAATCTAAACTTAACTGAAATTGAAAATTGTAACAAAATTGGTCTAGGCCTAGTTAAGCCTAGAGTAGATCTAGAGTAGTTAGAGTCTTGGCTAGACATAGGCCTACCTGCAAATTTGATGATATCACACCATCACATTCCGATTCCATTTTGAAGTTGGGTCTACCACACGTCTATTATTAGGCCAGCATTTTGAGGGATACGTGGAGGCAATTCTAACTATTCTTATATAAAGATCTAACTTAGATCGATAATAGATTCAGTGCAAAAACGTAGGCTAGGCGCCTACACGTTGAACACATACGATCATAATATGCGTACGTGCGTGCAGCCAGGGACTTTTTTCCCCACCGGCGACCGTGCTTTCATGAAGACCAATCGGAACCGTTTCCCGACCCTGCGTTAAAGTTTACAACAGGTAGGTTTTCAACATTTTTTTAAATGAGTCAGAGGACGAAGCCAGACGGATATGAAGGGGTAGACTATTCCAGAGAAAGGGGCCAGAGTGAGAAAAGCTGTGGTCACCCCAAGAGTGTCGAGATCTGGGAAGTTATAGTCTTACTGTTCACGTTAGAAATTAAATTTCCTTGCATGCACACTGTAATTAGCACTTGCACCCTGCTCCTGTAACGCACATTGCCCTGAGTTAGAAGAACTGCAGTTCTTCAGGACTGAAAGAGGCAGACTACTACTAACGTTCCAATAGTAGTACTAACGTTAGTACCAAGAAAACAAATTTAATTATTTTGGTGACCTTTTAGCTGATGAAAACAAAGTGCGTAACTAGTTACTGTAGGTAGGCCTAGATCTAAAATCATCTAGATGTAGATCTACCCCCATCATCAATCATTTACTAGTACTGATTAGATCTAGGTCTAACTCATCATGCTCATTGACCTTAAAATAACATTCACTTAATCTAAACTTAACTGAAATTGAAAATTGTAACAAAATTGGTCTAGTTAGAGTAATAGAGTAGTTAGAGTCTTGATGATATCACACCATCACATTCCGATTCCATTTTGAAGTTGGGTCTACCACACGTCTATTATTAGGCCAGCATTTTGAGGGATACGTGGAGGCAATTCTAACTCGTTGAACACGTTGAACACATACGATCATAATATGCGTACGTGCGTGCAGGCCAGGGACTTTTTTCCCCCACCGTACCGGCGACCGTGCTTTCATGAAGACCAATCGGAACCGTTTCCCGACCCTGCGTCATGAATATTCATGAAAAAATGCGAAATCTGCCTAGGCTTGGTTACAAAAAAAAAAGACGCGGGCGGGGGCGGGAGGCTGACGATAGTGGCGCTGTTGTGCTTAGTAGCGGGGAGAGGTCGGGGATGTCGTGGATGGCGATGTGAAGGTGATTAGCGGCGGGAGTGACTGTTGCGTGGGCGGAGATTATACCGTGAGGTTTGGGTAGGTGGCGACTTGGTTGGTGAATTGGTCGAGTTGGAGTTACGTACCCCAACAGTCCTTATGAGGACTAACACTTGGTGAACCGTAAACCTTCCCCACGTTATCTGTAAAATGTTATTACGAAACGGAAAAATAAACATGCCAAACGAATCTCAACGAAAAGAAATTACTGAAGAAATGGTTTCTATTCAGAGAATGTTTTGAGAGTGTTGGCAGCGTGACAACATGAAATAATCAATTTACTATGTATTGTTTTATATCATAATTATGTATAATTCATTTTGTTACTTTTCTCTGCCCATTCAAGAGAAAGATAAACGGCTCGTAGTAAACATTTTCCTTTAGGCGGAAAGTTATAGTTCGAGGCCCTGACTGCTTTTCAGTTATTTCGACGCGATACTGCACTGTATGTGACTGGGGTTGGAGGAGGGGGATGGAGTTTCCTCCTTCCTGTGGTAATGGCGAAATCTCTGGCGGTTCAGCAAATTTGAGAGAAAGATAACGGCTCGTAGCAAACAATTTGTTTATAGCGGAAAGTTATACATGTAGTTCGACGCCCGGACTGCTTTTCAATTATTTGGACGCAACATTTCCCTGTATGTAACAGGGATGGGTGCAGGGAGAGGAGAGTTATTTTCCCCTCCCCGCGAGACGCGCGAAAACGTTGATGTTTTAGCAAATCTTGAGAATAAGATAACGGCTTTTAGCTTCCCCCTTTTTCGTTTCCCCCTTTTTTTGAAGTGGCTGAATGGGGGGGGGGGGGGGGGGTGACCCCCTTGTGCCACCCCTTGTGCCACCCCTTGTCTACGCCAGTGCCCACTCTCCATCTGAATTTCACTCATTCATTAAGTCTCTCTCTCTCTACACTCTCTCTCTCTCTCTTCATTTGTTCCCACTCTTCCCCTTCCCCTAAATTCCCCATGTTAATAAATTATTCGTACACATTAAAGTGTAGGGGTAGGGGATGCACACTGGGGTCCCGTCGCTCGGGCAATACCCCAGATGGGACCTTGGCGTGAAAAGAATATAAGTGTTTCTCTCTGCCGATCTCACTTTAATTTAGTACTGTATCTCTTCATCTCCCCCCCCTCTCACCACTTGATATCCGTAGTCAACCTATGTCATATATGTGTCTTTTCTGAAGATCACAATTGTCTTCATCTATCATGTGTTGTTTTACACCATGCGGACCTCTCCCCATAATTTTCCGATTCGTTCTGCGTATCTCATTCACTCTTTTGTTTGTAGCTCTCTCTCTCTCTTCATCTCTCTCTCGCCTACCTAGAGTTCTCCCACCATTCTCTTTTCCATCTTCTCTCTTTCTTTGACGTCCTTGTGCATTAGCAAAATTATCTCTTAATATTACATTTCAAATAAATTAATTCATTTTAAGGTATCTTCAGAGTTATCACTATATACCATAATTCGTGAAGGGGCCTTCCGATATGTCGATGCATATAACTGTCTTCTCAAAAATCAGCCGCATGCAAAGCAGAGAGAATGTTAAACATGTCTTACATTCCGATGTTAATATCCTTCCCAACCCTGCAGATTATATTTCTATTTATCTTCATGACTTTCTTTTTATACATGTATATTGATTTCATTACTTCTTCATGGCTCAGTGGTAGAGCAGTGGTCTCGTAATTAGAGGACCCGGGCGTGAAACTAAGTGGTTGAACTATTGTCCTTTGGTAAGGCATTAATCCTCATTACCAAGTCCCTTGGAGAGCACTTAAAGCCGTCGGTCCCCTGGTTGCTTACTTACAAACATACACATGCTTTCTTAGCAGTCAGGTTAAATAGACCAACAAACCTTTTAAAAACTTTTCATCTGTTTCCCCCTGCAGATATATTTTGCATAATCAAATCACTACCATTAGTGAAGGGGTTTTCTCAGGACTGACCAGATTGACTTCGCTGTAAGTATATCTGGATTTTGGTTTGATTTGTATTCATGGATATTGTACACGATGTCACTAGAGCAATTCGATTTTCGAGCTCTCGCTACTGTGTGGTAGAACATGCACGGGATTTCTTCTTATTATATATTTTATGTCTGTATTTAACTCATCTGCACCAATTAGGCACCTCTCTCCATCCCTTTGATTTTTCTCTCTTTGTTTTACTCTCTGAGTATTTTATTCATTCTTTGTTTGTATAGATATATTTTATCTCTCCCTCACCTCCTTTTAAACATGGTGCTACTCTCGCTCTCCGTGTCCATGCCTATCTCAATCTTTCAGACGAGACCTCGGTGTGAAAAGGGTTTAGGTCTAGTTTTTCTATAAACATGACATAGGTGCCTTTTTCTATAAAGGGTTCTCATCTTTCATATGTTTTTCAACAACAATAAAAAAACCCATGCGCACCTCTTCCCGTCGTTTTCAAACTCTTTCTGCGTATCTCATTCACTCTTTTTTGTTTATGTCTATCTCTTCATCTCTCCCTCGCCTACCTCTAACTCTCCAACTCTCCATCTCAATTTCGCTCTTTCATTAATTTGATACAGTCTCTCTCTCTCTCTTTCTATCTCTCTTCATCTGTTCCCACTCTCCCACTCTCCCTATTTCTATGTCTATTTCTATGTCTATTTCTAATGCAATTTCTCTCACTACTTCATTTGTTTTGCCTCTATAATTATATCTTGTCTGCCTCCCTTTCCGTACTTATATAGAATTGTATTCATATTCAATACTCTCCTTCACACTAAGAAATTAGGGTTCACTTTAGGGTGCAAATTTTGGCGGAGCACCCGTATATCTACTCGGGTGGAATTGGGGGTGGGGTGCGCTTTGCGGAAACCGGGGTTCCAAATTGTGTATGGTTGAATTCTGCACCCTTCGAGCAGAAGTATTAGTCTTACATGAATACCCACGCTAGCATTGTTGACGCTTATGTCACAATATATCATGGAGTATAAGACTTATTATTCAAAAGCATAGAAATGAAATTAATTAGAAAAAGAAATAATAAATCCATTTCGATCAGCTTGTGTCGTAAATTTGCTTAAATTGAACATCTCCGTAATGACATGTTTCAAAAAAGTAATCTGTACAGACTATGCTTGTTCAGTTTGGGGCAACTGTTCAGATAAAAATATGAATCTTATTGCAAAATTACAAAGACGTGCTGCTCGTATCGTGACCAAACAGTTTGACTACTCCGTAAGAAGCGCAGATTTGTCTAGAGAATTAAATTGGCAACCATTTGAAATTAGACGCAATTATTTTTAAAGTATTTTGGCATATCAATGCGTTTATGGTCTAGCTCCTTCAAGGTTATGCAATGAAATTGAAATGTACTTTGATAGACACGGATTCAACACAAGAAATGCTAATTCATTAAATGCTGTTTTACCTAAACCTAACATTGAAAGTTTCAAGCAATCCTATAAATATGCTGCTATCAAATTATGGGATTCCCTGCCAACATCTCTCCAAAATCTTCAATCTCTCTAGTCATTTAAACGTTTATATAAGCAAACATACTTTTAAGTCTCCATAATAGTCTACTCGTTCCACATTTCACCTAGAATTATTAACATAATTATTCTACCTTTTAAGTTTTTACTATCTCTATGAGTTCATATACCCAACTGGTTCATAGTCGTTAAATTATTGTTGTTGTTTTTATATATTAATTAAATTTTTAATTATTTCCATGTTAAGTTAGTAAATTTTTCATTGTGTGCTTTTATTACTAATGTACTTTCTTAAGTAAATTGCTATTATCTCATTCTATACATATCCAGTTTATCGGTTGGGTCTTATTTCAGTTATGTTTTGTATTAGCTTCGTTATTTCATTATGATGATACCCATCATGTTAATTCTTGTATCAAATTGACGCCATTGTTTTAAAATTTATTATCTTATGCCACATCTTTTACTTTCTGAGTTTATGCAAGAATATTTTGGAATAATCATTGTGTTATTTTTTCCACACATTATATATATAATAACTTAATTATTTTTATCGATGCTTTTAATATTCTGTTGATATTTCAGGACCATGATGTAAAACAGTTTTTAACTGATCTTGTCATCCTGCTGAAATATGTTCAAATAAATAAATAAATAAATAAATTTCACTGAGGTCCCCTCATGGCGTGTATTGTACTGTCTGTGTTCTATGTACGTGAAATATGAAATAACGGCAACTTTAAATGGTCTGCCGCCAAGCTTTGAAGAGGCGAGAATGGTGATCAATTGTCATCGACGTTATGAACCCACAGGGTAAAAATGCACCTTATATTGGGGTGCAATTTTGAACCCCGTACAGGGGTGCTGCTATTGTACCAGTAGTCTGCACCCCTAGGGGTGCACATCTGCTCTCAATAGGGTACACATATGCACCCTAAAAGGTTCAAGTCTTGTGCCACCCCTTGTCTACCCCAGTGCCCACTCTCCATCTGAATTTCACTCATTCATTAAGTCTTTCTCTCTGTACACTCTCTCTCTTCATTTGTTCCCTCTCTTCCCCTTCCCCTAAATTCCCCATGTTAATGAATTATTCGTACACATTAAAGGCCAAGTCCACCCTAACTAAATGTTGATTTGAATAAATAGAGAAAAATTCAACAAGCATAACACTGAAAATTTCATCAAAATAGGATGTAAAATAAGAAAGTTATGGTATTTTAAAGTTTCGCTTAATTTCGCAAAACAGTTATATGCACATCCTGCTCAGTATGCAAATGAGGGAACCAGTGACGTCACCCACTCACTATTTATTTTGTATTTTATTACATGAAATACGAAATATTTTAATTTTTTGCTTGTTATAATGTGAAACAAGGTTTGATTCCTCGCGGAACATGTGTAATTGCCATTGTTGCAACCTATACACAATTCAATGAGAGCTTCCTAATTGTGAAATCTGCAGAAATTAAAATATTCTATATTTCACATTCACTGAGTTTTACTTAAAATTTAAACTTGGATGATGGAACTATGGGTATTCAGACCCGCAAAACCCAATGAAAATATTTCCAAATACCTATGACGTCATTAAAATACCGAATTCTGATTGGCTGCCAAAATCCAATGGAAAATAACACATTTCTCTCATTACAATGAGTTTAATACTTCAGAAAATTGGTAATTCAATCTCTATGCTTTTATATAAAAAAGTGACAACGGCGTTAACTTAAAGCTTAGGCATATGGTACGTAGGAGTGACTTAAACGGGGGGGGGGGGGGGGGGGGGGGGACGCCGTACTGGAAAACAGGCGGATCCAGGATTTTTTGGGGGGCACACAAATACAGGTTTGTCAACTTTTGGAAAAGGGAGACCCGTATTTTTGGGGTCTTGCCAGCTCTCGAAAAGTCGCTCAGTGGAGGTTGGGGGGGGGGGGGGGGGGGGGGGGGGGGGGGGGGGGTGCGGACGATAATTTTTGCTTTTCGCCAGACCTCCAAAATTCACTCGGGGGGGGGGGTATGGGGGTTTAGTTTCCCCTCCATAATTCTCTGACAAGCAAAAAAAAAACAAAAACAAAAAGGGGGAGGGGTACAATCGAAAAAAGGTGGGGCACAATGCATACTTTACTTCCAGGGGGGGGGGGGGGACCGGTCGGATGTGCCCCTCCCCCATAATAAAGAATCCGCCACTGCTGGAAAATATTCGTAATATTGAGAAATTTGCAATGTATTGTAATGTATGATGTCATTACATGAAATTAAACTTTCATATACTAATAAAATAATGATATTCAGCTAACTGAAAAAGAGTGAAGTTTAAAAAAAAATGAAAAAGCGCCCTCTGTAGCCTTGATAATTTTGCGAAAGAGAAACGTACCTGTATCACTAAGAAGTAATTCTGTAGGTTCTATCGAATCATCAAAATCATAATGCTAACTGATAAAAGTCCATGTATATTTTAAGTCCTTTTGGCCTATTGTTTAGACTGTGCGTTGTGGCGTGCGCCTGTAATCCAGCTACCAGTGGAAGTTATAAACTGATTCAGCGGACCCAGGTTCGAGACTGAGTCACGTCTTTCGGATGGTGACGTTAAAGGTCGGTCCCAGATGTAAATAATCATATCTGATTGATACACGTCTGTAAAAACCCAATTACACACACACACACACACACACACTGTCAGAAGAGTGAATTATTTCGAAAAGCCTTCGCCTTGAAATATTCACTGAAGCCATTCTGAATTACTCAGAATGATAGGTCTGTAAAAAAAAAGATAGAGAACATTTCGAGAGCTTGGTTTTGGTGTTGGACAAATTATGATACAAATCATAATTTCTCCCAAGCCCTATAATTTATTACCTTGTTTACTTCTTAACAGTGTTAATCATGTTTATGTGTGTGGACTCCTTGCCGTGTAAAAAACAAGTCATGCGCGCCCCCACGCGGCAGCCGTATGATGACAGAGAATCCTTCAGCGGCTGCGCGGTCCAAAATAAACATATTTTCCGGGTAATGCGTCAAGGAAAATCGGCTCTAACATAAAAAGGGACAGAAGGTGGCAGCCAAATCTGGTATCAACTTAAAGCTGAGACATCTACAGTTTGCAACATTACAGGAATATTTCCACGGATTTCCAAATCCGTGGAAATCAAAACGTTTCGTATGGATTTATAAAAAACACGAATAATCAGCGTATTTTCTAGGATATTTACCCTATTATACTCACGAAGGTTGCGTTTATTTCCATATTTACCCCATTTATACAATGAAATGAACACTCAGGAATATGTGGGAGCAATTATAAATAGATAACTTAAAAACTACGTGATGAAATAACCCTTATTTATTAAATTGGTCACAATTTGCACTGAAATGCACTGCAATATGTTGAATTTTGCGGCTTGACGTAGGAAATATACACCCTTAATGTACATACCGGAGTTGAATATTTTACTGAATTATTCTTCAAAGTATTGTCTTTCAACAGGGCATGACAAAAAAAAAAAAAAAAAAATTGCCCAAATGACTTTTGGCGCACTTTGGTTTCGCCCTGGCCCACTGTGCGTCGGTCCCCTGGTTGCTTACTTACAAACGTACATATGCTTTCTTAGCAGTCAGGTTAAATAGACCATCAAACCTTTTAAAAACTTTTCATCTGTTTCCCCCTGCAGATATCTTGAGAATAATCAAATCACTACCATTAGTGAAGGGGTTTTCTCAGGACTGACCAGCTTGACTTGGCTGTAAGTATATCTGGATTTTGGTTTGATTTTTATTCATGGATATTGTACACGATGTCAATAGAGCAATTCGATTTTCGAGCTCTCGCTACTGTGTGGTAGAACATGCACGGGATTTCTTCTTTTTACATATTTTATGTCTGCCTTTATCTCATCCGCACCAATTAGGCACCTCTCTCCATCCCTTTAATAATAATAATACAACGCACTTATATTGCGCCATCTATCTAGTTAACTATTCCTTTGTTTCTTCTCTCTTTGTTTTACTCTCTGCGTATTTTATTCATTTTTTGTTTGTATATATATTTTTATCTCTCCCTCACCTCCTTTTAAACATGGTGCTACTCTCGCTCTCCGTGTCCATGCCTATCTCAATCTTTCAGACGAGACCTCGGTGTGAAAAGGGTTTAGGTTTAAGTGTTTCTGTAATCATGACATAGGTGTCTTTTTCCAAGGGTTCTCATCTTTCATGCTCTTTTTCAAAAACAACAAAAAACCCATGCGCACCTCTCCCCATCGTTTTCAAACGCTTTCTGCGTATCTCAATCAATCTTTATTGTTTATATCTCTCTCTTCATCTCTCCCTCGCCTACCTCTAATTCTCCAACTCCCCATCTTAATTTCGCTCTTTCATTAATTTGCTACAATCTCACCCCCACCCCCTCTCTTCATCTGTTCCCACTCTCCCCAAATGTCTACATTAAGTTTGTGTCTTTTTCTAGAGCAATTTCACTCACTACTTCATTTTGTTTGCCTCTACATATCTTCTCTCCCTGCCTTTCAGTCATTACAGAATTATATTCATATTTAGTACTCTCCTTTCTTCTGTCATCTTTTATACTTTTATTGCACTTGTTCCAAATCTATTTTCAGATATCTTCAGAATAACCAAATAACGACTTTTTGAAAATGGGCCTTCTGAGGACAGACCCATTTGGATTTACCTTGTGAATTTTGGGTTAATGTGTATTCATACGAAGAGTAAAATAGATTCAGTCCCTTTGAATGTTTGTACTTAGCAATATAATTATCATACTAAGCTTTGTTTGTCTTTTTCGGGGGGGGGGGGGGCGGGTTTGAGGATCAACAAAACTGCTAAAAAACCTGTTTAACTTTTCATAATCTGCTTATCTCAACTTGGTACAGTCTCTCTTCATCTCTTCATCTCTTCCCTTCTCCCCATCACTACTTGTCTACCTGTCAGTAGTATATACATAGTCTACTTATGTCATGCCATGTGTCTTTTCTCAAGATCACGACTGTCTTCATCTTTCATAGTTTCTTTTTTACACCATGCGGACCTCCCTCTCATTTACCAACTCTTTCTGCATATCTCACTCACTCTTTTGTTTGTATCTCTCTCTTCATCTCTCCCTCGCCTACCTAGAGTTCTCCCACTCTCCATCTCAATTTCACTCATTCGTTAATTTGCTATAGTGTTCTCCACCTTCCTTTCTGTCTTTGATATTGAGTGATATTCATCTTTATTACTCTCCTTTCATCTGTCATCGTTTATTTTTTTTATTGCATTTATACCAAATCTGATTTCGGATATCTTTAGAATAACCAAATAACGACTTTTTGAAAAGGGACATTGTGAGGACAGACCCATTTGGATTTACGTTGTGAATTTAGGGTTAATATGTATTCATAAAGAGTAATTTGTAGTAGATTCGGTCCCTGTGATTGTCTCTTCCTTGGGGGGGGGGGGGGCGGGTTGTAGGATAAACACAACTGCAAAGAAACTGAAAAACATCTAAATATATTCGCCGACAGAATAAAAGGGTATGTTGACAAATTTCTTTAAAAACTCATTTAGTGGCGAGGGAAGTGGCAACAATATCAGTATTGCTAAACAAAATTGAGTTTAAGAAAATAGACTTGAGGCAGAATTGAGGCAAAAGGGAATGAGAGAGAAGGGCCCTTGCTTTTCCCTACTGCGAAGAATATATTTATTTTGTCATCATTTTAGATCTACAGTTCGGATATCTTATTACCCGAATCATGAGTGAATGTCTTCCTGATATTCCTATCATTTCACGCCATGTTAGACTTCTTCTAAAAGTCTATTTTTAATTTCTCGTGTTTATCTTCATCTCTTCCACACCATGCTCACCTCTCTCCATCACTCGTTTCTTATTTGTGTGTTTTCTTTCTGTTTATTTCACTTACTATTTAATTCATTAAGTTACCGGGGGAAGGGGGGGGGGCGGGTCAAAGGGGTGTTGAAATCCTGCTCTATATTCGAGGGCAGGGGCGTATTTTTTTCTGGTATGTCAGTGTTTACTTTTTTTTTAACAATTTTGATTGGGACTATTACATTTTATTATTTGAAATGTACATGTTAATAAATTATTCGTACATATTAAAATGTATTATTAGATGGGTAAGGGAAATCATGCCTACCGCCCTCTCTTACTCCATACAGGTAACCCACGGACTCTTACCTTTGTTATGTTATTCCCCCGCCCCAACTCCCTTTGTCCCCTATTGTCTCAAAAGAAGGACAATCAGTATACCACGGCCCTAGCAGGTGGACCTGTTTCTGTATTTTCAAGAATAAGTCTAAGATAAGATTAACAGAAGATTAAGTATGCTTTAAATTTCACTGGTTAAATATAATTATTAATGTAGAAATTGATGAAAGTAAAAGCGCAGATCAGTGCTCAGTTACCTCTTTACACGTTACCTCTCACATTCTTCAGACCTTCGATCATTAGACATAAATGAAGTTGCTTATTTGGTAGAAATCATTATTTTTGTTATTCTCCAAAAAATGAAAATGACAATTGTTGGCAAAATTTAAATTTAGTAGGCAAATTGCGAGCCTGTCGTTCCTCTTTAGTTTCCCAATACATTGCACCCCCCCCCCGTATCAGAGGCAAAACCTGGGGTGGTATTCTGAGCATCATTTTATCTCTAAAATTTTTTTATTTTATGTTTTTGTATTCCGAGACCACATTTTATCTCGGATTTTATCTCATATTTTATCTCATATTTTATCTCAATCTCCTACCTTTTGCGTGCCTATACATGTTGTACGCATGATACGCACAGCTTTTTAACGCTTACGCCAATCATATTTGTGGGAAAGATAAAATAAAACTGAAGTAGGGGCTATTAGGGGCTAGTTTATCTCTAGGATACACGGTGAGTGCGATATATTTGCACAAATATTATGCTAGTCGTGCAATCAAAATAAACAAAAAGATACTGAGTACTGACTAATTTCTCAAGAAACATTCTCATATGATTATCGAATTTTATTACAAGATGTGTTATTGGTTAACGCATCATAAATGGGCGTGTCTTAGATGAGATAAAATCTCGCTGAAATGGTTCTCAGAATACCGATTTAAAAATATTTTAAGGGTATTTTATTTCACTGACTTAAAATCTCAGATTTTATCTGAGATAAAATGAATCTCAGAATACCGCCCTTGAGCATGCCCTCGGAATGGGGGATTCATATTTGATTAGTAATCAGGACACCAGTTTTAAAATGCCCACTTTTGCACTTAGGACAGAAGAAACGAAATGAGGGGGGGGGGGGGGGGGTAGGGGATGCACACCGGGGTCCCGTCGCTCGGGCAATACCCCAGACGGGACCTTGGCGTGAAAAGAATATAAGTGTTTCTCTCTGTCTATCTCACTTCAATTCTGTACTGTATCTCTTCCTCCCCCAAGTTGACAGTAGTATATCCGTAGTCAACCTATGTCATGTATGTGTCTTTTCTGAAGATCACAATTGTCTTCATCTATCACGTGTTGTTTTACACCATGTGGACCTCTCCCCATAATTTTCCGATTCGTTCTGCGTATCTCATTCACTCTTTTTTGTAGCTCTCTCTCTCTCTCTCTTCATCTCTCTCTCGCCTCCCTAGAGTTCTCCCACCATTCTGTTTAATATCCACCTTCTCTCTGTCTTCGACGTCCTTGTGGATTTTTTTGTTGTTGTTGATCTTTCCAAGGGTTTCTCGCAAAATTATCTCGTAATATTATAAGTCATATAAATTAATTTATTTTAAGGTATATGTTCAGAGTTATCACTGTATACCATAATTCATGAAGGGGCTTTCAGATATGTCGATGCATATAACTGTCTTTTCAAAAGTCAGCCGCGTGTAAAGCAGAGAGAATGTTAAACATGTCTTAGATTCCGATGTTAATATCCTACCCAACCCTGGAGATTATATATTTATTTGTCTTTATGACTTTTTGTTTATTATATTGATTTCATTACTTCTTCATGGCTCAGTTGTAGAGCAGTGGTCTCGTAATTGGAGGACCCGGGTGTGCAACCTAGTGGTTGAACTATTGCCCTTTGGTAAGGCATTAATCCTCATTACCAAGTCCCTTGGATCACCGTCTCCATGTTGAGCACTTAAAGCCGTCGGTCCTCTGGTTGCTTACTTACACACATACACATGATTTCTTAGTATCAGAAGGGAGCACGGCTCTGACAGTGCGGCTTCCATTTCCAGTTTATCATTAACTTTGTTAGTAATAAATTTTAGACCGTGTTTGTGTACATTCTAGAATGTATTTTGAATGTCACCTTCACGGTACATGTAGCCTAAATATACTTTACAGTTTTCATCAAAGCCATAATTCAAGGCAATGTATATTTGAGTTTTATCTAGTGGAGCAAAAGGGAAAAGTAATTAGATAAACAGGAACCATTCTTTCACCTTAACAAGGTTTCAGGGCCAATCTGCCCTAGATTGATATTACACGTATAATAACACTATGGCTTCCACTTCCAGTTTATCAATAACTTTGGTATTAATCAATATTAGACCGTGTTTACATGTGTAAATTCTAGAATGTATTTTGAATGTCAGCTTGACGGTACATGTAACCAAATCAGTTCAAAGTTTTTGGTTCGACCGTTTGGACTAGAAACAAGATAAAATATGGTTAAACCAATTAGTATTGGCCCAATCAAACATGATTACACGTATAATAACAGTGTGGCTTCCACTTTCAGTTTATCAATAACTTTATTATAATCAATATTAGACCGTGTTTACATGTGTACATTCTAGAATGTATTTTGAATGTCACCTTCACGGTACATGTAACCCCAAAATACAATTTTCTTCAAAGCCATGATTCAAGGCAATGTATATTTGAGTTTTAACTTTTATCTCTAAGGGTAAACGTGTTTCTATCTGCCTATCTCACTTCAATTTGGTACAGTCTCTCTTCATCTCTTCCCTTCTCCCCCTCACTACTTGTCTACCTGTCAGTAGTATATACATAGTCTACCTATGTCATGTATGTGTCTTTCCTAAAATCACTGTCTTCATCTTTCATAGTTTCTTTTTTACACCATGCGGACCTCCCTCTCATTTTCCAACTCTTTCTGTATATCTCACTCACTCTTTTGTTTGTATCTCTCTCTTCATCTCTCCCTCGCCTACCTAGAGTTCTCCCACTCTCCATCTCAATTTCACGCATTCGTTAATTTGCTATAGTGTTCTCCATCTTCCTTTCTGTCTTTGATATTGAGTGATATTCATCTTTATTACTCTCTATCTGTCATCGTTTATTTCATTTATTGCATTTATACCAAATCTGATTTCGGATATCTTTAGATAACCAAATAACGACTTTTTGAAAAGGGACATTGTGAGGACAGACCCATTTGGATTTACGTTGTGAATTTAGGGTTATGTATTCATAAAGAGTAATTTGTAGTAGATTCGGTCCCTGTGAATGTCTTTTCCTTGGGGGGGGGGGGGGCGGGTTGTAGGATAAACACAACTGCAAAGAAACTGAAAAACATCTAAATATATTCGCCGACAGAATAAAAGGGTATGTTGACAAATTTCTTTAAAAACTCATTTAGTGACGAGGGAAGTGGCAACAATATCAGTATTGCTAAACAAAATTGAGTTTAAGAAAATAGACTTGAGGCAGAATTGAGGCAAAAGGGAATGAGAGAGAAGGCCCCTTGCTTTTCCCTACTGCGAAGAATATATTTATTTTGTCATCATTTTAGATCTACAGTTCGGATATCTTATTACCCGAATCATGAGTGAATGTCTTCCTGATATTCCTATCATTTCACGCCATGTTAGACTTCTTCTAAAAGTCTATTTTTAATTTCTCGTGTTTATCTTCATCTCTTCCACACCATGCTCACCTCTCTCCATCACTCGTTTCTTATTTGTGTGTTTTCTCTCTGTTTATTTCACTTTCTATTTAATTCATTAGGTTACCGGGGGAAGGGGTCAAAGGGGTGTTGAAATCCTGCTCTATATCCGAGGGCAGGGGCGTATTTTTTCTGGTATGTCAGTGTTTACTTTTTTTAAACAATTTTGATTGGGACTATTACATTTTATTATTTGAAATGTACATGTTAATAAATTATTCGTACATATTAAAATGTATTATTAGATGGGTAAGGGAAATCATGCCTACCGCCCTCTCTTACTCCATACAGGTAACCCACGGACTCTTACCTTTGTTATGTTATTCCCCCGCCCCAACTCCCTTTGTCCCCTATTGTCTCAAAAGAAGGACAATCAGTATACCACGGCCCTAGCAGGTGGACCTGTTTCTGTATTTTCAAGAATAAGTCTAAGATAAGATTAACAGAAGATTAAGTATGCTTTAAATTTCACTGGTTAAATATAATTATTAATGTAGAAATTGATGAAAGTAAAAGCGCAGATGCTCAGTTACCTCTTTACACGTTACCTCTCACATTCTTCAGACCTTCGATCATTAGACATAAATGAAGTTGCTTATTTGGTAGAAATCATTATTTTTTGTTATTCTCCAAAAAATGAAAATGACAATTGTTGGCAAAATTTAAATTTAGTAGGCAAATTGCGAGCCTGTCGTTCCTCTTTAGTTTCCCAATTCATTGCCCCCTCCCGTATCAGAGGCAAAACCTGGGGTGGTATTCTGAGCATCATTTTATCTCTAAAATTTTTTATTTTATGTTTTTGTATTCCGAGACCACATTTTATCTCGGATTTTATCTCATATTTTATCTCAATCTCCTACCTTTTGCTAGTCGTGCGATCAAAATAAACAAAAAGATACTGAGTACTGACTAATTTCTCAAGAAACATTCTCATATGATTATCGAATTTTATTACAAGATGTGTTATTGGTTAACGCATCATAAATGGGCGTGTCTTAGATGAGATAAAATCTCGCTGAAATGGTTCTCAGAATACCGATTTAAAAATATTTTAAGGGTATTTTATTTCACTGACTTAAAATCTCAGATTTTATCTGAGATAAAATGGATCTCGGAATACCGCCCTTGAGCATGCCCTCGGATTGGGGGATTCATATTTGCTTAGTACACAGGACACCAGTTTTAAAATGCCCACTTTTGCACCTAGGACAGAAGAAACGAAATGAGCGGGGGGGGGGGGGGGGGTAGGGGATGCACACACGGAGTCAAGTCGCTCTGGCAATACCCCAGATGGGACCTTGGCGGGAAAAGAATATAAGTGTTTCTCTCTGTCTATCTCACTTCAATTTAGTACTGTATCTCTTCCTCCCCCAAGTTGACAGTAGTATATCCGTAGTCAACCTATGTCATGTATGTGTCTTTTCTGAAGATCACAATTGTCTTCATCTATCACGTGTTGTTTTACACCATGCGGACCTCTCCCCATAATTTTCAGATTCGTTTTGCGTATATCATTCACTCTTTTTTGTAGCTTTCTCTCTCTCTTTCTCTCTCTCTCTCGCCTACCTAGAGTTCTACCACAATTCTCTTTTCCACCTTCTCTCTGTCTTCGACGTCCTTGTGGATTTTTTTGTTGTTGTTGATCTTTCCAAGGGTTTCTCGCAAAATTATCTCGTAATATTACATTTCATATAAATTAATTTATTTTAAGGTATATGTTCAGAGTTATCACTGTATACCATAATTCGTGAAGGAGCTTTCAGATATGTCGATGCATATAACTGTCTTTTCAAAAGTCAGCCGCGTGTAAAGCAGAGAGAATGTTAAACATGTCTTAGATTCCGATGTTAATATCCTACCCAACCCTGGAGATTATATATTTATTTGTCTTTATGACTTTTTGTTTATTATATTGATTTCATTACTTCTTCATGGCTCAGTTGTAGAGCAGTGGTCTCGTAATTGGAGGACCCGGGTGTGCAACCTAGTGGTTGAACTATTGCCCATTGGTAAGGCATTAATCCTCATTACCAAGTCCCTTGGAGAGCACTTAAAGCCGTCGGTCCTCTGGTTGCTTACTTACAAACATACACATGATTTCTTAGCAGTCAGGTTAAATAAACCATCAAACCTTTTCAAACCTTTTCATCTTCTTCCCCCCTGCAGATATCTTGGGAATAATCAAATCACTACCATTAGTGAAGGGGTTTTCTCAGGACTGACCAGATTGACTAAGCTGTAAGTATGTCTGGATTTTGGTTTGATTTTTATTCATGGATATTGTACATGATGTCAATAGAGCAATTCGATTTTCGAGCTCTCGCTACTGTGTGGTAGAACATGCACGGGAGTTCTTCTTATTATATATTTTATGTCTGTCTTTATCTTATCCGCACCATTGTGGCTGTAAAAAATATATGTATTTTTACAAGGGAAAAATACAGATTAGTTCTGTATTTAATCATAACAGCTAATCTGATGTTATTTGTACATCAATGTCATAGGAAAAAGTTACAACTAATCTGTATTTTTACATCAGAAGTTATGGCGACTCTGTTGACGCCAGATTTGCGGTAAAATTACAGACAGTTACAGTGCACCAAATAGGCCACCTCTCTCCATCCCTTTGTTTCTTCTCTCTTTGTTTTACTCTCTGCGTATTTTATTCATTTTTATCTCTCCCTCACCTCCTTCAAACATGGTGATACTCTCGCTCTCCGTGTCCATGTCTATGTCACACTTTTAGACCTCGGTGTGAACAAGGTTTAGGTCTACGTGTTTCTATAAACATGACCTATGTGTCTTTTCTAAGGGTTCTCATCTTTCGTACTTTTTTTCAACAACAACAAAAAACCCATGCGCACCTCTTCCCGTCGTTTTCAAACTCTTTCTGCCTATCTCATTCACTCTTTTTTGTTTATGTCTATCTCTTCATTTCTCCATCTCAATTTCTCTCTTTCATTAATTTGCTACAGTCTCTCTCTCTTCATCTGTTCCCACTCTCCAACTCTCCTTTAATGTCTACATTATTTATGTGTCTTTTTCTAATGCAATTTCACTCTTCTTGATTTTTTTTGCCTCTATATATCTTTTCTGCCTCCCTTTCCGTATTTATATAGAATTATATTCATATTCAATACTCTCCATTCATCTGTAATTTTTTTTGGTATTTTTATTGCGCTTGCGCCAAATCTATTTTCAGATATATCTTCAGAATAACCAAATAACGACTTTTTGAAAAGGGCTCTTCTGAAGACGGACCCATTTGAATTTACGGTGTCAATTTGGGGTTAATATATATTCATATAAAAAGTAATTTGGAATACATTTAATCCCTTTCAGTGTTTTTAGTTAACAATATCATTGTCATACAAGCTTTGTTCGTCTTTTTCGGGGGGGGGGGGGGGGGGGCATAAAACAAACTGTTAAGAAACTGAGAAACATGATATATTCGCCGAAAGAATAAAAGGTATGTTGACAAAAGTGGGACACGTACATGAATTTGTGTATAATATACACGTATAAAGAGATACCATTAGTGGAGAAAAGATATTTGAATGAACAAACATACAAAAAAATGGACGCCTACTCCGAGGAAATTTGACAATTATCGGAGAAATAATTCGGAAAAATCTTTAACATCTCGCGATTTTACATAAAAAATTTGCCTCATAGCTATTGTAGAAATTACAGAGAACAATATACATCGAGTTTTCCAGGCTGATTTGATGAAAAAGCATCATTTTCTAACGTGATTGAAGGATTGCATAGCAGATACACACAAGTTCAACACAACGTAAGTGAAATAGCCTATATTTTGCATTTTCTGTCTTGATGTCTGAATCACGTGATGATGAAAATGTAAAACAATCACTTTGTCAGAATGACGTCATCCTGCTAAGCTACAAAATATTTTTTTTTTATTTGTCGATGGTTTTCGGTACTTTTTCCTTGGATAAATGTTTAGTAATGTGTCAATTTGTTCACAAGATATACAGAAATTGACCATAGGCTATTAATTGCAATAATTAATGACGTTGATAATAATTTAATGGACCTAAATCTGTTAAGATATTGCACATAGCCTATTGGTATGCATTATGTATGAGCATGCTGAAAATGTTGAAAAATGTTGAAAAAAAAAATGTTGAAAAATACATATATGCCTACACATGCCAATTGGTGTTTTTGCGGAGTTCACTTTGTATTTGGGGCTAAAATTTACATGGAAATAGTTCACAAAAACCGTGAATACAAATTGATAATCTTAAATGAGGTAAATATTTTTTTTATGTGATTATTTAACTATTTAACATTTAACTGTCCCATTTACAATTGAGATGGGCACTTATTATTGGGTCATTTTTTCATCCTGTTTTAATTTGCAGTTTTTCTTATATATTGATCAAATTTTGTTTCAAGATACAACTGTAGTCTTTCTGAAATATTTGGACACGTTTTTACCTAGATCTTGACTAGTCTAGGTCAAGTAATTGAATTACAATTAAAATTATTAATATTATTTTTTTTTCTTTATAGGTGTGCAAACCTCTAGCTTCAGAAGGACTGGACACCTACTCAGGGGAAATGGATTGCAGAGTCCATGGAAGCAGCCATTAAAGCTGTTAAGTAGCAAAATGTTGGCATCAGGAAAACAGCAGCTACTCGTGGTGTGCCAAAATCAACGCTTTGAACAGCGACGTCTGCAAAGTGGACAAGCTGCCATGCCGGCCTCATGCAAGACCACCTGTGTTCACGGGTGCGGAAGAAAAGGAGCTGCATGATCACATCCTGTACATGGAAAGCATTGGTCTTGGATTGATGATAGACGATGTCCATAGATTGGCATACATAAAAAAGGAACGAGAAAAAAAGAAAGAGCATCGTGCAAAGGAGAAACAAGAAAAGCTAGTTGCCAAAATGGTGAAACAGTCTCAGAAAGACAAGGCGAACAGCAACAAAACAAAAAAAGTGAAATCTCAAACGTCTGTGGAACCTAAAGCATCGATGGAGGATGAAAGAAAAGACAATCAAAACTACTGTGGTGGATGTAATGGCTTCTACTTTGATGATGAAAGTGACGAAGATGACTGGTGGCCGTGCACCAGATGTACTGGCATGAAACATGTACAGGACTATGGAAGGTCTCTGATTTGGAGAACTTTAAGTGTGAAGACTGTAATGTGTGAACACATTTTTGTTTTATTCCACGTTTCCATCATAATTTATGTTCAGCATCAATTGCTCAACCTTAATCAAATGCCTACCTATTTTGGGCATTGGGTTATTTTCCATAAGTTGAAAGTTAAAATTTGTTAGAAACCATAATAATTGGTAAATTAATGTATTAATAATGATTGCAAATATCCAGTTCTTTAAATTACATGTTCAAAATGATAATGAATAATATTTTAATGTATAAACAGTGTTTGTGATTACAGAGATCGTCATTTTGCCCCCTTTTCACCGCATTTAATTGTATGTACCATGCTGTCCCACTTACCCCAACATGACGGGGCAAGTGGGACGATGAAGGAGTGATGATCAAATGTCACCTTGACCTTCATTTGGAGGAATATTTACCCAAAACATTTATAAAACATTTACATCTAAATAAACTTCAAATTAAGATATATGATTGCTTTACTGAGTGTTTCATTTTTTGTAACATGTAATTAAATGCTTACGTGTCCCACTTACCCCAATTTACCCTATGTTGACGAATTTCTTTTAAAACAATCAGTAGCCCAGTATTACCAAAAAAAAATTGAGTTGAAGAAATAGAGAAACAAGAGAGAATTGAGCTGAATGAAAATAAGAGAGAAGGTCCTTTGCTTCCCCCTACTGTGAAGAATATATTTATCTGATCATCATTATCAAAACTATATACTTTGGATATCTTGTAGTGAATATACGTCTGCCTCATATTTCGATCCTTTAAAGCCATTTCGGCCTTTTTACCACGCTCTACGTTGTGTGTGCACACCCTCTTTTCTCTCAGTCGTTGTTTTAGTTTGTCTCCTTCACTTCTCAATTTCATTTGTCTCCTTTTTTTTCTCTACCACACTTCCCCTTAAGGATAGTACATGCATTACAATACATAGTCAACCTAGAGACGTGTTCGAAATTAGTACATAATTTCACTTAAACAGCTAAAACATCAGTGCAAACCGAATTCATGTCGAGAAAATACAAATTTGGAAAACAGCATGATAGGAAACTGTGACATGCTCAAACTCACGACGAAGGAACCAAGGTTGCTCAGACACTGATGTGCAGTTTAAGTAACATTTAAAGAAAATGAAATATAGGTCTTGTTATATTTTCCAAATTCAAATTCCACCGACATTTATAAACCATTACTACACAAAAAAGACTCCAGGTCACTCGTGTACCTGCAGAAATGCGACATATAAGTTGTTGTAGCAAAAGGTCTTGTGAACCAAAAGGGAAAAGTAATTAGATAAACGGGGTCCGCCCGCTATTCATAAGGACCGCTATTCATAGAAAACCGCTATTCATTTAACACGCGTTGTGAATAGTGGTCCTTATGAATGGAGATCCTTATGAATAGCGAGGTAATTTGTCTATGGTTTGCTCGCTATTTAGAAGGACCGCTATTCATACAAAACCGCTATTTATTTAATCACGCGTTATGGGTAGCGGTCCTTATGACTAGCGAGGTTACCCCAGATAAACAGGTACAATTCTTTCACCCCAACAAGGTTTCTGGGCCAACCCTAGATTGAAAAAAAAATACATGATTACAAGTATAATAACTGTGTGGCTTCCACTTCCAGTTTATCAAGAACTTTGATATTAATAAATATTAGACCGTGTTGACATGTGTACATTCTAGAATGTATTTTGAATGCCAGCTTGACGGTACATGTAACCAAATCAATTCAAAGTTTTGGGTTCGACCGTTTAGACTAGAAAAAAACATAAAACATGGTTATACCAAATTAGTATTGGCCCAAGCAAATATGATTACACGTATAAAAGCAGTGTGCAGGGGGCGGTACGTCTTTCAAAGTGGTGGGGACACCAACAAAAAATGGGCACTTTGGGGGAAAAAAGGGCACCCTAAAAGGGTGAAAACAAGGCGGGAAATGCCACTTTGAGACATTAGTATACCGTTACATTTTGATTAATACACTATAATCGAGGATCATTTTCGACACATTATTGTCCTAACATGGTTCTAGATAAAAACTACTTTCCAGTTAAGTGTAATGGTCTGATTATTCATTTGCAAACGAGCGAAGCAAGCGAGCAAAATATTGAAGATATTTTGAATAGCAGCGATTTTTCTAATATGATAATAAGACAATGGTAAATGCGAGGGAGCGTAGCGAGCGAGCTTTGGAAAAAATATAAACAATTGTCCTTCTTCCTGTTATGATATAGGGGCACTGCTTATTCTTGTATAACTTAGGGAATTGTGCCCCTCCTGCTCCCTGCTCCACTGCCTCTCATTGTGCTGATATCAGTAGGGGAATCTATTATTATATGAAGCCTCTTTGATTATTTGGAACTAGGTAGGCCTATGTGGACTTGTGTGGACTTGATGGCACAGTTTGTAAGCGACATCGCAGTATATAGGTACAATATATTAAATATATACAGGTATATAAGTAGGGCACTTATCAGAAGACAAAAGGGGCGCTTATCAAAAGGGAAAATAATACTATTAGCAAGAAATAAGGGGCACTTAAAAAGAGGCATTTATCAGAGGTGAAAAGGGCACTTATCATAAGGAAAAATTGCACTATTAGAACGGAATATGGGCACCAATCAGACGAAAACAGGGAAACTTGTCGGATTTCAAAGGGACACTTATTTGAGCTGAAAAGGGGCACTTATCAGAAGGTGAAAAGAGCACTTATTAGAAATAACACGATAAGAACTACTTTCGAAAAATAAACTCGAGGGCAATTTCAAAATCCTATTACACTGCCCATAGAAATCAGGTTCGGATTATGTAATACACCATTGTAATGTTCGCACATTTCTAAAGGTGATAGACAGGGCTATTGAAATTGTCTTGAGTTTATTTTTGGAAAGTAGTTTTTATCGTGTTATTAATAAGAATGGGCAGTCATACAAAGAAAATGGGTCACTTATCAGAGGTGAAAAAGGGCACTTATTAGAAAGGAAAATGATACTATTAGAACTGAAAATGGGCACTAATCAGACCTAAAACAAAGGCACAGATTTCAAAAGGGCCAGTAATGTCTGAAGTTAGAAGGGCACTTATCAGAAGGTGAAATGGGCACTTATCAGAAGGGAACACGGCTCTGACAGTGCGGCTTCCATTTCCAGTTTATCATTAACTTTGTTAGTAATAAATTTTAGACCGTGTTTGTGTACATTCTAGAATGTATTTTGAATGTCACCTTCACGGTACATGTAGCCTAAATATACTTTACAGTTTTCATCAAAGCCATAATTCAAGGCAATGTATATTTGAGTTTTATCTAGTGGAGCAAAAGGGAAAAGTAATTAGATAAACAGGTACCATTCTTTCACCTCAACAAGGTTTCAGGACCAATCTACCCTAGATTAAAAAAATACATGATTACACGTATAATAACACTGTGGCTTCCACTTCCAGTTTATCAATAACTTTATCATTAATCAATATTAGACCGTGTTTACATGTGTAAATTCTAGAATGTCCTTTGAATGTCACCTTCACGGTACATGTAACCCCAAAATACAGTTTTCTTAAAAGTCATGATTCAAGGCAAAGTATGTTTGAGTTTTAACTTTTATCTCTAAGGGTAAATGTGTTTCTATCTTCCTATCTCACTTCAACTTGGTACAGTCTCTCTTCATCTCTTCCCTTCTCCCCTCACTACTTGTCTACCTGTCAGTAGTATATACATAGTCTACCTATGTCATGTATGTGTCTTTCCTAAAATCACAACCGTCTTCATCTTTCATAGGTTCTTTTTTACACCATGCGGACCTCCCTCTCATTTTCCAACTCTTTCTGTATATCTCACTCACTCTTTTGTTTGTATCTCTCTCTTCATCTCTCCCTCGCCTACCTAGAGTTCTCCCACTCTCCATCTCAATTTCACTCATTCGTTAATTTGCTATAGTGTTCTCCACCTCCCTTTCTGTCTTTGATATGGAGTGATATTCATCTTTATTACTCTCCTTTCATCTGTCATCGTTAATTTTTTTATTGCATTTATACCAAATCTGATTTCGGATATCTTTAGAATAACCAAATAACGACTTTTTGAAAAGGGACATTGTGAGGGCAGACCCATTTGGATTTACGTTGTGAATTTAGGGTTAATATGTATTCATAAAGAGTAATTTGTAGTAGATTCGGTCCCTTTGAATGTTTGTAATTAACATTATCATTATCACGCCAATCTTTGTTCGTCTTTTTCTTGGGGGGGGGGGGGGGGGGGGGGAGGGCGGGTTGTAGGATAAACACAACTGCAAAGAAACTGAAAAACATCTAAATATATTCGCCGACAGAATAAAAGGGTATGTTGACAAATTTCTTTAAAAACTCATTTAGTGGCGAGGGAAGTGGCAACAATATCAGTATTGCTAAACAAAATTGAGTTTAAGAAAATAGACTTGAGGCAGAATTGAGGCAAAAGGGAATGAGAGAGAAGGGCCCTTGCTTTTCCCTACTGCGAAGAATATATTTATTTTGTCATCATTTTAGATCTACAGTTCGGATATCTTATTACCCGAATCATGAGTGAATGTCTTCCTGATATTCCTATCATTTCACGCCATGTTAGACTTCTTCTAAAAGTCTATTTTTAATTTCTCGTGTTTATCTTCATCTCTTCCACACCATGCTCACCTCTCTCCATCACTCGTTTCTTATTTGTGTGTTTTCTCTCTGTTTATTTCACTTACTATTTAATTCATTAAGTTACCGGGGAAAGGGGGGGGGGGGGGGGTCAAAGGGGTGTTGAAATCCTGCTCTATATCCGAGGGCAGGGGCGTATTTTCTTCTGGTATGTCAGTGTTTACTTTTTTTTAAACAATTTTGATTGGGACTATTACATTTTATTATTTGAAATGTACATGTTAATAAATTATTCGTACATATTAAAATGTATTATTAGATGGGTAAGGGAAATCATGCCTACCGCCCTCTCTTACTCCATACAGGTAACCCACGGACTCTTACCTTTGTTATGTTATTCCCCCGCCCCAACTCCCTTTGTCCCCTATTGTCTCAAAAGAAGGACAATCAGTATACCACGGCCCTAGCAGGTGGACCTGTTTCTGTATTTTCAAGAATAAGTCTAAGATAAGATTAACAGAAGATTAAGTATGCTTTAAATTTCACTGGTTAAATATAATTATTAATGTAGAAATTGATGAAAGTAAAAGCGCAGATCAGTGCTCAGTTACCTCTTTACACGTTACCTCTCACATTCTTCAGACCTTCGATCATTAGACATAAATGAAGTTGCTTATTTGGTAGAAATCATTATTTTTGTTATTCTCCAAAAAATGAAAATGACAAGTATTGGCAAAATTTAAATTTAGTAGGCAAATTGCGAGCCTGTCGTTCCTCTTTAGTTTCCCAATACATTGCACCCCCTCCCGTATCAGAGGCAAAACCTGGGGTGGTATTCTGAGCATCATCTTATCTCTAAAATTTTGTTATTTTATGTTTTTGTATTCCGAGACCACATTTTATCTCGGATTTTATCTCATATTTTATCTCAATCTCCTACCTTTTGCGTGCCTATACATGTTGTACGCATGATACGCACAGCTTTTTAACGCTTACGCCAATCATATTTGTGGGAAAGATAAAATAAAACTGAAGTAGGGGCTATTAGGGGCTATTTTATCTCTAGGATACACGGTGAGTGCGATATATTTGTACAAATATAATGCTAGTCGTGCGATCAAAATAAACAAAAAGATACTGAGTACTGACTAATTTCTCAAGAAACATTCTCATATGATTATCGAATTTTATTACAAGATGTGTTATTGGTTAACGCATCATAAATGGGCGTGTCTTAGATGAGATAAAATCTCGCTGAAATGGTTCTCAGAATACCGATTTAAAAATATTTTAAGGGTATTTTATTTCACTGACTTAAAATCTCAGATTTTATCTGAGATAAAATGAATCTCAGAATACCGCCCTTGAGCATGCCCTCGGAATGGGGGATTCATATTTGATTAGTAATCAGGACACCAGTTTTAAAATGCCCACTTTTGCACTTAGGACAGAAGAAACGAAATGAGGGGGGGGGGGGGGTAGGGGATGCACACCGGGGTCCCGTCGCTCGGGCAATACCCCAGATGGGACCTTGGCGTGAAAAGAATATAAGTGTTTCTCTCTGTCTATCTCACTTCAATTCTGTACTGTATCTCTTCCTCCCCCAAGTTGACAGTAGTATATCCGTAGTCAACCTATGTCATGTATGTGTCTTTTCTGAAGATCACAATTGTCTTCATCTGTCACGTGTTGTTTTACACCATGTGGACCTCTCCCCATAATTTTCCGATTCGTTCTGCGTATCTCATTCACTCTTTTTTGTAGCTCTCTCTCTCTCTTTCTCTCTCTCTCTCTCTCTTCATTTCTCTCTCGCCTACCTAGAGTTCTCCCACCATTCTCTTTTCCACCTTCTCTCTGTCTTCGACGTCCTTGTGGATTTTTTTGTTGTTGTTGATCTTTCCAAGGGTTTCTCGCAAAATTATCTCGTAATATTACATTTCATATAAATTAATTTATTTTAAGGTATATGTTCAGAGTTATCACTATATACCATAATTCGTGAAGGGGCTTTCAGATATGTCGATGCATATAACTGTCTTTTCAAAAGTCAGCCGCGTGTAAAGCAGAGAGAATGTTAAACATGTCTTAGATTCCGATGTTAATATCCTACCCAACCCTGGAGATTATATATTTATTTGTCTTTATGACTTTTTGTTTATTATATTGATTTCATTACTTCTTCATGGCTCAGTTGTAGAGCCGTGGTCTCGTAATTGGAGGACCCGGGTGTGCAACCTAGTGGTTGAACTATTGCCCATTGGTAAGGCATTAATCCTCATTACCAAGTCCCTTGGAGAGCACTTAAAGCCGTCGGTCCTCTGGTTGCTTACTTACAAACATACACATGCTTTCTTAGCAGTCAGGTTAAATAAACCATCAAACATTTTCAAACCTTTTCATCTGTTTCCCCCCTGCACGGCCGTAATATGGCAAAAGGGTGTATCTGAGCTCCGCAGCGGAATAAACAAAATCGAGAAAAATGGCTTTAAAGTTTGGGTATTTGGATTTGATGTGGAAGTCACAAGAATGGATGTTCGATGATGGAGTTTGTCTTAATTTTTGCTTTATACCTTAAATTATTTTTGTATATGTTTTATTTTTTGAAATTAATTATCACCAGGATTAGAGTCAGTTTTTTCTAGATACACCCTTCCGCCAACAAAACCTGACAAATGGCGCCTTAGTAATAATGACGAGCAAGGGCATTGAGTAGCTGTTCTGAATGGTGCAATCGGATAGTCCGGTGCTCTCTCGATGAAAGGACCGCGAGTTCGAATCTCGGCAGAGGTTTATATTACGAAATTTTCTTTTGCTGATTTAAAAATAAGATGACTGAGTAAGAAAATACAAGTCCGATACTTGTATTCTCTTTCAAAGTCTTCAAACAGGGGTTTCTGACGCGTTAGGGTTACGGAAAAAAAGACGCGGGCGGGATGAGACCATGCCTTAAGGGAAATCACGCCGACCGCCCTCTCTTACTCCATACAAGTAAACCACGGACTGTAACCTTTGTTAATAATAATAATAATCCGCTTTTATATAGCGTCTATACAACGATGATGTCTCTAAGGGCTTTACATATATATTATCCTATTCCCCCGCCCCAATTCTTTTTTTTTCTATTGTCTCATAAGAAGGACAATCAGTATACCACAGCCCTAGCATGTGGACCTGTTAATGTATTTTTTCAAGAATAAGTCTAAGATAAGATTAACAGATGATTAAGTACGCTTTAAATTCACGGCTTAAATATATATGATTATTAATGTAGAAGTTGATGAAAGTAAAAGCGCAGATGCTCAGTTACTTCTTTACACATTATACTCGTCACACCTTCTTCCACCTTCTCTCGCTCTTCATGTATTCCCACTCTCCCTAAGTGTCGACATTAATCCTGTCTTTTTTCTAAAGCAATTTCACTCACTACTTCATTCATTTTTGCCTCTACATATCATCTCTTTATAGTTCTCACACTCTCCATCTCAATTTCATTCAGTCTTTCAGGAATTTGCTGCAGTTTTTCTCTCCCTCTCTCTGTCTTTATCTGTTCCCACTCTCCTACTTTACCTTAATGTCTATATTAATCTTGTGTGTATTTCTAAACCAATTTCATTCACTATTTCATTTATTTTCCCTCTACATATCTTCTCTACCTGCCGTTCTGTCTTTAATATGGAATTATATTCATCTTTAATATTCTCCTTTCATCGTCATCTTTTATTTTGTTATTGCATTTGTTCCAAATCTGTTTTCAGATATATTCAGAATAACCAAATAACGACTTTTTTTAAAAGGTATCTTCTGAAGACAGACCCATTTCAATTTACAGTGTCAATTTGGGGTTAATATGTATTCATATAAAAAGTGATTTGCAGTAGATTCAATCCCTTTCAATGTTTGTAATTAACAATATCATCATCATACTAAGCTTTGTTCGTCTTTTTCGGGGGGGGGGGGGCAGGATAAACAAAACTGCTAAGAAACTGAAAAACATGATATATTCGCCGAAAGAATAAAAGGTATGTTGACAAATTTCTTTTAAAACAATCAATAGCCTAGAGGCTAGTGGCAACAATAAGTTTATTATAACAGTATTACAAAAGAAAAAATGAGTTGAATAAATATAGAAACAAGAGAGAATTGAGCCAAATGAAAATAAGAGAGAAGGTCCCTTGCTTCCCCCTACTGTGAAGAATATATATATATATATCTGATCATCATTATCAAAACTATACTTTGGATATTTTATAGTGAATGTACGTCTGCCTTATATTTCGATCCTTTAACGCTATTTCAGCGTTTTTACCACACACCCTCTTTTCTCTCAGTCGTTGTTTTTGTTTTTCTCCTTCACTTCTCAATTTCATTTGTCTCTCTCCTTCTTTTCTCCACCACACTTCCCCTTAAGGATAGTACATGCATTACAATATATAGTCAACCTAGAGACGTGTTCGAAATTAGTACAATAATTTCACTTAAACAGCTAAAACATCAGTGCAAACCAAATTCATGTCGAGAAAAATACAAATTTGGAAAACAGCATGATAGAAAACTGTGAAATGCTCAAACTCACGACGAAGGAACCAAAGTTGCTCAGACCCTGATGTGCAGTTTAAGTAACATTTAAAGAAAAAGAAATATAGGTTTTGTTATATTTTCCAAATTCGAATTCCACCGACATTCCCTTATACAAATCTTGAAAGTATCCATCGCAAGCTTGCCGCAGGCTTGCGGGCCAGCTCGCCGCAAGCTTGCAGGGTTCCAAATATTTAAATGAGTTAACAAAATATTCAAATGAGCTATAAAAATAAGCGTGCCCCAACCTTGCAGGTTAGCTTGCCACAACCTTGCAAGCTTGCAGGCAGTTTGCAAGGTTGCAATTAAGCTGGCAGCTAAGGTTACATTTGGCAAGCTTGCTGCAAGCTTGCTGCAACCTTGCCGCACCTTCTGGGCAAGCTAGCGGGCCAGCTCGCCACAGGCTTGCAGCAAGCTTGGAGGGTCCCAAATATTTACATGTAAATGAACTAACAATGCCGCAGCCTTTGCGGGGCTAGCTGACCTGCAAGCTTGCAGGAAATTTGCAAGGTTGCGGATAAGCAGGCAGCTAAGGTTACATTTGGGAAGCTTTTGTAGGTTTGCTGCAACCTTGCCGCGCCTTCTGGACAAGCTAGCGTATAATCACAACCATTTAATTAAGGTTGCAAGTTAGCTTGCAGGGCCAATGCAAATTATTGGCTGCAAGCTTGCCACAAACATTCCCTACCAGCTTAATTACAACCTTGCAGGGATGGTTGCTGCAGTAATAATGAATGTAATTTGGCAAGGTTGCAAGTAAGCTTGCAGGTAAGGTTACATTTGGCAAGCTTAAAATTCTCTAATTGCTTAAGTTCAAACTCGCTGATTGAAGAGTCATGAAACAACAGCTTTAACTTCTATGATCTGTTTATTCCTTTCTTCATCCTCTTCCGTACTAAAGGTGACCAGAGATCAATGACGAGACACCAAAGTACGTCCATCAGTCAGCGCCCATAGGTTGGCGCCCATTTAGATCAGCGGTTCGCTGAACAAACAAATAAACATAAATACAGTGTTAATATTCATTTACCAACAATATGCATGAATCAAACATGACTGAGTACCTCATTAATAATGTCAATCTATGCACACAGAGAATTAGTGTCAACTACTACTGTGAGTAAATATTACATGAAATACCTTTATTATCGTTCATTAAATTTGTGGATTAATTGTTAATCTACAAACGACTGCTATTTAATCACCAATTTAATATTAAGTGACCGTATATATTAGAATACGCCTCTGAATATCTTATATCAACTTATTAACATATTGTGCATGTAATTATTGTTTAGAACATCATTCTATAATGTCTTGCGGTGAAATACATCGCATACTGACATGAACATACATGTACAAGCTAACGCAAATTATCACAAACTATTAAGAATTAGAACCTGACTAAATCGTCATCAACCATGATGAATTGATACGTGATTCCTATAAATTAATTCCAACAGTAACACTCAAATGTGAATAAAACATAACTACAACATAACTTTATAATAACCTACTATTAATGATCTCGTGCATACATGTATGAAAGTGCAGAGATCATCAACAACTCAATACAATATCGCTGATATGTTATACAGCCATTCACAGAATATAATGAGAATGGCCCTTTATATCTCACTCTCAGATAAAGAATATCCAAGGTAATATTTCTTATTGAAATCAATTAATAATATGTTCTTCTGAATACAAAGCACACAATAATATAGAGTATAATTATAGAGAATATAGAGTATATCTCCTTGTAGCATAATACTTCACACGAATCACTGTCTATCACTGTAGGTTGGGTGGTATACAAGACTATATGTACATGTACTGTATATGCAATGCCATGCTCGATTGAGAGCAAAGTTCCAAATTCCATCACTCTACTTTAAGCTTTAAATATACAGATATGAGTGAGTTACAGAACCAAGTAGTATGGTATAAGTAACATCACATATATAAACTTTGATAATAATGCAATTTTAACTTACCAACTGTTTGCAATCCTGGGGAATTTTCACAATTTACAGGGAGGAATACTATTCCTTGACTGCTTTCTTTTCAATATACTGCAACTTTGAATCTTCTCTTTGTTCTACTCTTTGGGTCATGCTTCATCCCTACCACTATCATACCCCCCACTATCATACCCCCACTATTAAAGCTTCTTGGTAAACAAGGAGCTCAGGACACATACATGTGTGGCATAACCTTGTATGCTTCAATTGCTTGCCTCTGCAGAGGGCATTAATTTAACAAACCTAGTCTTGTGCTACACCTTGTTATGGGGATTCTCGAGTTGGCAACTTCGCCAGCCAGCATCTGTGATGTCATAGTGGACAACTCTCCATTTATATTGTACACAGAATTTCACAATTTCTTCATTACAAAAAAATAAAATTCTTTTGATTTTTTTGTTCCAATTATGACATGGCTCCATGAATTCTGAAAGCATTTTGGGAAGAATTATGTTGAGTCTTGATTTGAAATTTCATATACAATATGAAGAGAGTTAGTTGTCCGCACTGTGACATCATAATATATGCAACCTTGCAATGATTCATTCCATCTTGCAATCTTCTCCGCAACCTTGCAATACTTTCAATTAGTTTTGCAATCTTGTCTGCAACCTTGTGATTCTTTCATTTGGTCTCGCAATCTTGTTTGCAACCTTGTGATTCTTTCATTTGGTCTCGCAATCTTGTCTGCAACCTTGTGATTCTTTCATTTGGTCTTGCAATCTTGTCTGCAACCTTGTGATTTTTTCATTTAGTCTTGCAATCTTGTCTGCAACCTTGTGATTCTTTCATTTGGTCTCGCAATCTTGTCTGCAACCTTGTGATTCTTTCATTTGGTCTTGCAATCTTGTCTGCAACCTTGTGATTCTTTCATTTGGTCTCGCAAACTTGTCTGCAACCTTGTGATTCTTTCATTTGGTCTCGCAATCTTGTCTGCAACCTTGTGATTCTTTCATTTGGTCTCGCAATCTTGTCTGCAACCTTGTGATTCTTTCATTTGGTCTCGCAATCTTGTCTGCAACCTTGTGATTCTTTCATTTGGTCTCGCAATCTTGTCCGCAACCTTGCAATACTTTCAGTTAGTCTTGCAATCTTGTCCGCAACCTTTAGTTTACTTTAGTTTAGTTTAGTCTACAACCTTGGAATTATTTTCATTAATACCACAACCATATTTGCAACCTTGCGATAGTCTGCAAGCTTGCGATAGTCTGCAAGTTTATGGCAAGCTTGCATGAAGCTTGCAGCAAACTTACCAGGAGAAGGCAAGTTTGTATTATGCTTGCGGTAAGATTGCGAGAAGCTAGCGCAAGCTTGCAGTCATTAATACAAGCTATTTAAGGTTGCCGCAAGCTTTCCGCAAGCTTGCCGCAACCTATGATTTTTTATAAGGGTTTACAAACCATTACTACACAAACAAGACTCCAGGTCACTCGTGTACCTGCAGAAATGCGACATATAAGTTGTTGTAGCAAAAGGTCTTGTGAACCAAAAGGGAAAAGTAATTAGATAAACGGGGTCCGCCCGCTATTCATAAGGACCGCTATTCATAGAAAACCGCTATTCATTTAACACGCGTTATGAATAGCGGTCCTTATGAATAGTTATGAATGGTGGTCCTTATGAATGGAGATCCTTATGAATAGCGAGGTAATTTGTCTATGGTTTGCTCGCTATTTAGAAGGACCGCTATTCATGCAAAACCGCTATTTATTTAATCACGCGTTATGGGTCCTTATGAATAGCGGTCCTTATGACTAGCGAGGTTACCCCAGATAAACAGGTACAATTCTTCCACCCCAACCAGGTTTCTGGGCCAACCCTAGATTTAAAAAAAATACATGATTACAAGTATAATAACAGTGTGGCTTCCACTTCCAGTTTATCAAGAACTTTGTTATTAATCAATATAAGACCGTGTTTACATGTGTACATTCTAGAATGTATTTCGAATGTCCTGTTATGATTTAGGGGAACTGCTTATTATTGTATAACTTAGGGACTTGTGCCCCTCCTGCTCCCTGCTCCACTGCCTCTCATTGTGCTGATATCAGTGGGGCATTTATATATATAGGATTTCTCGTTCAAATTCGTAAGCTGGCCACACGAATTCATTTTATGTGCATTCAAATTCACCGATTCTGCCACCGTAGCTGTGTTTTATCATTCAAATTTGTTTTTAGCATTCGATTTCATAAAACTGTCATTCAAAAACATTTTGTTTGCATTCGAATTAAAACGTGTTTCGTCTTTGGAGAATTTTCATTCAAATTAAAGCGAGACGATTCGCGATTACGTAATAACGCCTTCCGTGAATTCAAATTCATTTCTTTGCATACAACTTCACACGCTTTGCAGACAAAATAAACACGTTAATCATGTTAATATCACCCAATCTTCATATAATTCCGCTAGCTTTGTTCCGTGCTATATTCATTTTAAATTATACGGTATAGTGAGCAACAAACATTTCACTTGCTCCTACTAGGGTTGTATACCCACTAAATCAACACTATTTAGCAACTGAACGATCATATATAATTTTTTTATACCTAGTCACATCACCGACATGTAGAATTAGCAAAGTGTGTGGTGTGGGACATTACATGCTGGGACATCGCTTTATTTTCATGTTTGTTTATTTGTTCATTTTTTTTTGTTGAAAATTTATTCGGCGGTCATGATCTCTTTTGGGCCATTTACATTTGTGTACATTATATTATGTAGTCTTTCTACCACAGTCATAATCACAATCACCATCCTAATCGTGGGGGTGGGGGGGGGGGGGGGGGGGGGGGTGGCATGTCCCCCTGTGCCCCGCCTGTTGATACCCATGACCTTTAGGTGGTATGCAAGAAGTTATTTCTTAAACACATCACCGGATATTGATAAAGAATAAGCTCACTTTTGTTAGATGAGGAAAATGTGCATATACCATATGTGTGTAATGATAGGCGAATTTGAACGAAAACTATGCTATGTTGAATGGCCAGGTGTGAAATTGAATGATCCGGACGTCCGCTTTGCCAGCGTTGACTAATTTGAATGCAAACTGCGCATTTGTAACCGGTTGTTATATTGAATGATATAAGTGCAAACTCCATTGACCAAAGAAGTAATTCAAATGAACGAAGTGCCATTTTGAATGACATTCTCAAGCCTACATCGGTATTTCGCGAATTTGAATGACCCATGTATCAAAACGAATGAAAAACTTACGAAGTTGGCCGAGAAAACCTATATTATATGAAGCCTCTCTGATTATTTGGAACTAGGTAGGCCTATGTGGCTCTTGTGTGGATTTTAGGGCACAGTTTGTTAGCGACATCGGAGTATATAGGTACAATATATTAAATATATATAGGTATATAGGTAGGGGACTTATCAGAAGACAAAAGGGGTGCTTATCAAAAGAGAAAATAATAATATTAGCAAGAAAAGAGGGGCACTTAAAAAAAAGGCGTTTATCAGAGGTGAAAAGGGCAATTATAAGGAGAAAATTCACTATTAGAACGGAAAATGGGCACCAATCAGACGAAAACAGGGAAACTTGTCGGATTTCAAAGGGGACACTTATCTGAGCTGAAAATGGGCATTTATCACAAAGAAGAAGGGGGCCGGTATACGAAGGAAAAGGGGTACTTATCAGAAGTGAAAAAGGGCACTTATCAGAAGGGAGCATTTGCTCTGACTGTGTGGCTTCCATTCCAGTTTATCATTAACTTTGTTATTCATAAATTTTAGACCGTGTTTGTGTACATTCTAGAATGTATTTTGAATGTCACCTTCACGGTACATGTAGCCTAAATATACTTTACAGTTTTCATCAAAGCCATAATTCAAGGCAATGTATATTTGAGTTTTATCTAGTGAGGTAAAAGGGAAAAGTAATTAGATAAACAGGTACCATTCTTTCACCTTAACAAGGTTTCAGGGCTGTTTTACTCTACAGTTAAAGACCTCAGCCTGACCCAAAACAACCATATATTGACGTAAAGCTTAGTAAACAAAGAATATAATTACCCTGGGTATTCATAAATTTTCGTCTCCGTTTATCCATAAAAAATAAAAAAGATATTTTTTTTTGGTCCGCCCCCTCCCTATTGCGTAACAAGAGAGGAAACTGCAGGGGGTCGCTAGACGTGTGACGACATGTCATGTATACAGCTCCGAGTGCGTCTACACGATATGTCGTCATCAAATTTTCACCCCCCGCAAAGTAGCGTTCCTCAGAGACGGGGCCCTCGTCAGAAAAACCACCGGGGCTCAACATTCGGGACGCTGTTACTCATTCCACAGGAAACGGAATCTCATGAAGTTGGTTTCAATTTGTTCAGAAAATATATAGCTCCCCGTGGATGAATAAAGTGTATATTTCAAAATTCGGTCAGGCTGAGGTCTTTAAACTGTAAAAAGCAGTATATAACTGTAAAAAATATATTTAACTGTAAATGATACAGTATTTTACTGTGCAGCCGGGTTTGCCAGTAATTTACTGTACTTCCTACAGTAATTTTTTTATAGTGTACTGTGAAGAATATATTTATCTGATCATCATTATCAAATCTATACTTTGGATATCTTATAGTGAATATACGTCTGCCTCATATTTCGATCCTTTAACGCCATTTCAGCCTTTTTCCCACACTCTCTGTTGTGTGTGCACACCCTCTCTTCTCTCAGTTGTTGTTTTTGTTTGTCTCCTTCACTTCTCAATTTCATTTGTCTCTCTCCTTCTTTTCTCCACCACACTTCCCCTTAAGGATAGTACATGCATTACAATATAGAGTCAACCTAGAGACGTGTTCGAAATTAGTACAATAATTTCACTTAAACAGCTAAAACATCAGTGTAAACCGAATTCATGTCGAGAAAATACAAATTTGGAAAGCAACATGATAGAAAACTGTGAAATGCTCAAACTCACAACGAGGGAACCAACGTTGCACATATGGGGCGCCAAGTGTAAAGTGGCTATTCCGTTACAAAATTGCGACTTATAAGTTGTTGTAGCAAAAGGTCTTGTGAACCAAAAGGGAAAAGTAATTAGATAAACGGGGTCCGCCCGCTATTCATAAGGACCGCTATTCATAGAAAACCGCTATTCATTTAACACGCGTTGTGAATAGTGGTCCTTATGAATAGCTATGAATAGTGGTCCTAATGAATGGAGATTCTTATGAATAGCGAGGTAATCTGTCTATGGTTTGCTCGCTATTTAGAAGTACCGCCATTCACACAAAATTGTTATTTATTTAGTCACGCGTTATGGGTAGCGGTCCTTATGAATATGTGGTCCTTATGAATAGCGGTCCTTATGACTAGCGAGGTTACCCCAGATAAACAGGTACAATTCTTTAACCCCAACAAGGTTTCTGGGCCAACCCTAGATTGAAAAAAAAATACATGATTACAAGTATAATAACAGTGTGGCTTCCACTTCCGGTTTATCAAGAACTTTGTTATTAATCAGTATAAGACCGTGTTTACATGTGTACATTCTAGAATGTATTTCGAATGTCAGCTTGACGGTACATGTAACCAAATCAATTCAAAGTTTGGGGCTCGACCGTTTAGACTAAAAACAACAAATTATTATTGGCCCAAGCAAATATGATTACACGTATAAAAGCAGTGTGCAGGGGGCGGTACGTCTTTCAAAGTGGTGGGGACACCAACAAAAAATGGGCACTTTGGGGGAAAAAAGGGCACCCTAAAAGGGTGAAAACAAGGCGGAAAATGCCACTTTGAGACATTAGTATACCGCTACATTTTGATTAATACACTATAATCGAGGATCATTTTCGACACATTATTGTTTATGTCCTAATATGGTTCTAGACAATGGTAAATGCGAGGGAGCGTAGCGAGCGACCTTTGGAGAAAAAAAAATTAGAAACAATTGTCCTTCTTCCTTTTATGATTTAGGGGCACTGCTTATTCTTGTATAACTTAGGGAATTGTGCCCCTCCTGCTCCCTGCTCCACTGCCTCTCATTGTGCTGATATCAGTAGGGGAATCTATTATTATATGAAGCCTCTCTGATTATTTGGAACTAGGTAGGCCTATGTGGCTCTTATGTGGACTTTAGTGCACAGTTTGTAAGCGACATCGGAGTATATAGGTACAATATATTAAAGATATATTGGTATATAGGTAGGGCACTTATATCAGAAGACAAAAGGGGCGCTTATCAAGAGGCATTTAGCAGAGGTGAAAAGGGCACTTATCATAAGGAAAAATTGCACTATTAGAACGGAATATGGGCACCAATCAGACGAAAACAGGGAAACTTGTCGGATTTCAAAGGGGACACTTACTTTGAGCTGAAATGGGGCGCTTATCAGAAGGTGAAAAGAGCACTTATTAGAAATAACACGATAAGAACTACTTTCGAACAATAAACTCGAGGGCAATTTCAAAATCCTATTACACTGCCCATAGAAATCAGGTTCGGATTATGTAATACACCATTGTAATGTTCGCACATTTCTAAAGGTGATAGACAGGGCTATTGAAATTGTCTTGAGTTTATTTTTGGAAAGTAGTTTTTATCGTGTTATTAATAAGAATGGGCAGTCATACAAAGAAAATGGGTCACTTATCAGAGGTGAAAAAGGGCACTTATTAGAAAGGAAAATGATACTATTAGAACTGAAAATGGGCACTAATCAGACCTAAAACAAAGGCACAGATTTCAAAAGGGCCAGTAATGTCTGAAGTTAGAAGGGCACTTATCAGAAGGGAGCACGGCTCTGACATTGCGGCTTATCATTAACTTTGTTAGTAATCAATTTTAGACCGTGTTTGTGTACATTCTAGAATGTATTTTGAATGTCACCTTCACGGTACATGTAGCCTAAATATACTTTACAGTTTTCATCAAAGCCATAATTCAAGGCAATGTATATTTGAGTTTTATCTAGTGGAGCAAAAGGGAAAAGTAATTAGATAAACAGGTACCATTCTTTCACCTTAACAAGGTTTCAGGGCCAATCTGCCCTAGATTAATATTACACGTATAATAACACTATGGCTTCCACTTCCAGTTTATCAATAACTTTGGTATTAATCAATATTAGACCGTGTTTACATGTGTAAATTCTAGAATGTATTTTGAATGTCAGCTTGACGGTACATGTAACCAAATCAGTTCAAACTGGTTCGACCGTTTGGATTAGAAACAAGATAAAATATGGTTAAACGAAATTAGTATTGGCCCAATCAAATATGGTTACACGTATAATAACAGCGTGCTTCCACTTTGATTTTGTCAATAACTTTATTATAATCAATATTAGACCGTGTTTACATGTGTACATTCTAGAATGTATTTTGAATGTCACCTTCACGGTACATGTAACCCCAAAATACAGTTTTCTTCAAAGCCATGATTCAAGGCAATGTATATTTGAGTTTTAACTTTTATCTCTAAGGGTAAACGTGTTTCTATCTGCCTATCTCACTTCAATTTGGTACAGTCTCTCTTCATCTCTTCCCTTCTCCCCCTCACTACTTGTCTACCTGTCAGTAGTATATACATAGTCTACCTATGTCATGTATGTGTCTTTCCTAAAATCACAACTGTCTTCATCTTTCATAGTTTCTTTTTTACACCATGCGGACCTCCCTCTCATTTTCCAACTCTTTCTGTATATCTCACTCACTCTTTTGTTTGTATCTCTCTCTTCATCTCTCCCTCGCCTACCTAGAGTTCTCCCACTCTCCATCTCAATTTCACTCATTCGTTAATTTGCTATAGTGTTCTCCACCTTCCTTTCTGTCTTTGATATTGAGTGATATTCATCTTTATTACTCTCCTTTCATCTGTCATCGTTTATTTTTTTTATTGCATTTATACCAAATCTGATTTCGGATATCTTTAGAATAACCAAATAACGACTTTTTGAAAAGGGACATTGTGAGGACAGACCCATTTGGATTTACGTTGTGAATTTAGGGTTAATATGTATTCATAAAGAGTAATTTGTAGTAGATTCGGTCCCTTTGAATGTTTGTAATTAACATTATCATTATCACGCCAATCTTTGTTCGTCTTTTCCTTGGGGGGGGGGGGGGAGGGCGGGTTGGAGGATAAACACAACTGCAAAGAAACTGAAAAACATTATTCCCCGACAGAATAAAAGGTATGTTGACAAATTTCTTTAAAAACTCATTAGTGGCGAGGGAAGTGGCAACAATATCAGTATTGGTAAACAAAATTGAGTTTAAGAAATAGAGTTGAGGCAGAATTGAGGCAAACGTAATGAGAGAGAAGGCCCTTTGCTTTTCCCTACTGCGAAGAATATATTTATTTTGTCATCATTTTAGATCTACAGTTCGGATATCTTATTACCCGAATCATGAGTGAATGTATGTCTTCCTGATATTCCTATCATTTCACGCCATGTTAGACTTCTTCTAAAAGTCTATTTTTAATTTCTTGTGTTTATCTTCATCTCTTCCACACCATGCTCACCTCTCTCCATCACTCGTTTCTTAGTTGTGTGTTTTCTCTTACTATTTAATTCATTAAGTTACCGGGGGAAGGGGGGGGGGGGGGGAGGGGGTCAAAGGGGTGTTGAAATCCTGCTCTATATCCGAGGGCAGGGGCGTATTTTTTTCTGGTATGTCAGTGTTTACTTTTTTTAAACAATTTTGATTGGGACTATTACATTTTATTATTTGAAATGTACATGTTAATAAATTATTCGTACATATTAAAATGTATTATTAGATGGGTAAGGGAAATCATGCCTACCGCCCTCTCTTACTCCATACAGGTAACCCACGGACTCTTACCTTTGTTATGTTATTCCCCAGTGTTAGTATGCCCACTTTTGCACTTAGGACAGAATTAGAAACGAAATGAGGGGGGGGGGGATGCGCACAGGGGTCCCGTCGCTCGGGCAATACCCCAGATGGGACCTTGGCGTGAAAAGAATATAAGTGTTTCTCTCTGTCTATCTCACTTCAATTCTGTACTGTATCTCTTCCTCCCCCAAGTTGACAGTAGTATATCCGTAGTCAACCTATGTCATGTATGTGTCTTTTCTGAAGATCACAATTGTCTTCATCTATCACGTGTTGTTTTACACCATGTGGACCTCTCCCCATATTTTCCGATTCTCCTATTTTTTCTCCGATTTTCCTATAATTTTCCGATTCGTTCTGCGTATCTCATTCACTTTTTTTTTGTAGCTCTCTCTTTCTCTTTCTCTCTCTCTCTCTCTTCATCTCTCTCTCGCCTACCTAGAGTTCTACCACCATTTTCTTTTCCACCTTCTCTCTGTCTTCGACGTCCTTGTGGATTTTTTTGTTGTTGTTGATCTTTCCAAGGGTTTCTCGTAAAATTATCTCGTAATATTACATTTCATATAAATTAATTTATTTTAAGGTATATGTTCAGAGTTATCACTGTATACCATAATTCGTGAAGGAGCTTTCAGATATGTCGATGCATATAACTGTCTTTTCAAAAGTCAGCCGCGTGTAAAGCAGAGAGAATGTTAAACATGTCTTAGATTCCGATGTTAATATCCTACCCAACCGTGGAGATTATATATTTATTTGTCTTCATGACTTTTTGTTTATTATATTGATTTCATTACTTCTTCATGGCTCAGTTGTAGAGCCGTGGTCTCGTAATTGGAGGACCCGGGTGTGCAACCTAGTGGTTGAACTATTGCCCTTTGGTAAGGCATTAATCCTCATTACCAAGTCCCTTGGAGAGCACTTAAAGCCGTCGGTCCCCTGGTTGCTTACTTACAAACATACACATGATTTCTTAGCAGTCAGGTTAAATAAACCATCAAACCTTTTCAAACCTTTTCATCTGTTTCCCCCCTGCAGGTTTCTTCAGAATAATCAAATCACTACCATTAGTGAAGGGGTTTTCTCAAATCTGACCAATTTGAATTTCCTGTAAGTATGTCTGGATTTTGGTTTGATGTGTGTTCATGTAATTATGTCCATGATGTATATCGAGCAAAGTGCAATACTCGATTTTTGTATTTACTTATAACTATGTCATGGTCATTACTGCCCTCAAGTAAACATACTGTTTTAAACATACTGGATATGACATTCTCATGATTGGAGATATTCTCTTGCCGCCAGTCCCTCATGTATTCATTGCATGGGACTGTGACTCCTCATAATTATAATTAAAGTGTTCACATGAGTATTTAATTATCATAAATGTAAATCCGAGATCGTGAAACTAAATTTATACTAGTTCTTCTAAAAAGTCTATTTTAAGTTTTTCATGTTTGTCCTCATCTCTTCCACATAATGCCCACCTCTTTCCATCATTTATTTATCATTTTCACTTACTCTTCAATTACTTAGCTTACGAGGGGTGAAAGGGGGGGGGGGGGGGTGTGGGGGCGTCCTGTCATATAGCCGGAGGTTCCCTAGTAGTATGTAGCCACGGCCGAACCGGGTTTTTATTCGTTCTGTGTGCTGTTTTTTATCTTTCTTTTCTTTGTTTTTCGAATGATTATTTTTTTAGTTTGTCTGTTATCCTTTTAATTGTTAGGGTTTCGTGTATTTTTTTTTCGTATTACGTTCTCTTGTCTTTTTTTGTAATTGCGTGTTGTTTGCGTGTTTTACACACAAAATGGTCAGAATATATTCTTTCCTAATTAATATTTTTATCTATATACTTATGCAAATATTATCTGAACGAACTGTCTGGACCAAAGAGAATGTCACGGTAATAATTTAATTTGATTACTGATGTAATGTAAAAGTTACAGAGATTATTGACTTACCTTTATTCTATCACCAAACTACGTATAATTACCTTATTTGATTTTTGTACGTTTTGCTGTAATGTTTTATTGAAAAAAGGTATATCATTTATGGCCAGTGAATTGCCAACTAAATAATTCATCATTGTACAAGATTAAACCGTCATACCTTGTTCAAACCTTTAAACATAAAATAAATTTTCTCATTTGGTAAAAATATTTTTTTTAAATTATATTTCCGAAAGGGTAATTTACCTCAAATAATTATTGGGAAAGCTGAAATTTTTTAGGCAAAATGCGAGCCTATTTTTCCTCTTCATTTTTAACATTTACACCCCCGGTATAAATGGAGAACCCTGAGCATGCCCTCAGAATGGGTGGATTTATGTTTGATTGGCGATCCATACAGTAAGGAAAACAGTTTTCATATGCCCTGCCCTGCCTTGCTACCACCGAAAGGATCAAAAAGAGGAAGGGCGGTACATTGCACACCGGGGTCCCGTCGCTCGGGCAATACCCCAGATGAGACCTCGGTGTGTAAAGGGTATAAGTGTTTCTCTCTGCCTATCTCACTTCAATTTAGTACAGTCTCTCTTCATCTCTTCCCTTCTCCCCCTCACCGCTTGCCTACCGGTATATAATATAAGCACGAAAGCTCTGGCGTTTTAGCAAATTTGCGAGAAAGATAAAGGGCTCGTAGCAAACAATTTTCTAGGCTGAAAGTTATAGTTCGACACCGTGACTGCTTTACAGTTAATTGGACATAATACTGCACTGAATGTAACAGGGGTGGGTGCACGGAGGGGGAGTTTCCCCCTTCCCGCGCGAAGCGCGACAGCTCCGACGTTTTAGCAAATTCAAGAGAAAGAGTGCACATGTAAGAGTAAACATGTAATTCCAAAGGCCATTTAAAAAAATAGGTATGAATGGTAAATTGAAAATAGCTGGTGAGGAAATCAAAGAAGTTGATGTTGCCACTTTTGTTGGAATCAACATTGATAAACATCTGTCTTGGAATAATCACATTCGTTTTGTAAATCAGTGCATAAGAAAGAAAGTTGGAGTGATATTTTAGGTTGCGACATTTTGTACCCAGGCGCACTTTAATACTGCTATATAAAGCCTTTATACAACCACACATTACCTACGGAATATAAGTGTGGGGAAGCACTTATAAGACTAGCCTGAGAAGCATATTGTATTCACAGAAAATGGCGGTCCGTGCTATAACATTCAGTGAATGGAGAACTCATACGACTCCTTTGTTCCAAAGTCTGCGAATCCTTAATGTATATGATTTGCATGACTTGTCAATTTCTACTTTCATGTTTGATTTGTATAATAACAACTTGCCTCATACTTTAGTAAATTACTGTGACACTATACAGCATAGGTACTCCACAAGGCAAAAGGAAAGTGGACAGTTGCGTCTACCAAAATTCAGAACGACGCAAGGTCAATTTTCATTGTCTTTCATTGGTAGTGAATTTTGGAATAGATTACCTTTTAAAATCAAATTAACCAGGTCTAGAAGTAGGTTTCGGAATTCTGTTACGACATACTTGCTGAGTAAATCATAAGTGAAAACGTTTATGTAAGTAGTCTGTATATGTACAAGAAATGTATTTAACATCATTACTTTCTACTTTTTGTACTTCATTGTAAACTATTATTATTTTTAATTTGGGTATTAATTGAACTTTACCAAAATGTTTGTTTGTTTGTTTTTTTTTTTTTTTGTGGGTCAGGCTCGACTAGCACATGTGCTATTATCTGGCCCCTTTTACCAACCAATGCTTTTCTTCATTTATATGTAAATATCATTTTTTTATTGTATGTAACAAAAATGTATTGTAATTAAATGTTGTTGGTGGTAAATAAATCAAATCAAATATATAACCTATAATTCCTAAAGCTTTGCACCTTATAGTGAAAATAAAATCTGGTTGTTCCCATATTTATCAGTCTTTTTAAAAATCCAAAGTCAATTAAGAATGTAAAAGTCTCACAAAGTGGAAAAAGTCTTATATATTCAGGATGAACGATGGGGGTCATTTTGTTTAATTCATTTTCAATCAATAGATACCAATATGAGATGGTTCCAAATCAAGATTTTAAACAGAATATTATATACGAGAGATGCATTTTTGAAATATGGTGTGCATGGTAACTGATAAAAAATGCACCTTTTATAATAACAGTAAAGAAACTATCATACACGTGTTTCGTTTTTGTCAGTAATCGAATGCAATATGGTCTAAATTTGAGTACTGGGTACTACATAATACTGGGGGAAAAGGTTATACTTACAAATCAAAATAAGTTGTTTGCATTTTGCGGTATCAATAACAATGCACTGAACTGTATACTAATGGTTGTACGACGAGAAATATTTCATGCCAAATTACAAAATCAATAACCTTCATTTGAGAAAAGTATATTATTAGCTGTAAAATTACGAAATGGAAAAATACACATACCAAACGAATCTCAACGAAAAGAAATTACTGAAGAAATGGTTTCTATTCAGAAAATGTTTTGAGAGTGTTGGCAGCGTGACAATATGAAATGATCAATTTACTATGTATTGTTTTATATCATATGTATAAGTCATTTTGTTATTTTTCTCTGCCCATTCAAGAGAAAGATAAACGGCTGGTAGTAAACATTTTTTTTAGGCGGAAAGTTATAGTTCGAGGCCCTGGCTGCTTTTCAGTTATTTCGACGCAATACTGTACTGTATGTGACAGGGGTTGGTGGGGGTGGAGTTTCCCCCTTCCGCGGTAAGCGCGAAAGCTCTGGCGGTTCAGCAAATTTGGGAGAAAGATAACGGCTTGCAGCAAACAATTTTTTAGGCGGAAAGTTATAGTTCGACGCCCGGACTGCTTTTCAGTTATTTGGACGCAATATTTCACTGTATGTAACAGGGGTGGGTACAGGGAGAGGAGAATTATTTTCCCCTCCCCGCGCGAAGCGGGAAAACATTGAAGTTTTAGCAAATCTTGAGAATAAGATAACGGCTTGTAGCGCCTTTTTAGGCCACTTTCTCTCACTTCACCCGCTTTTTAGTTCCCCCTTTTTTAAGTGGCCGAATGGGGGGGGGGGGGACCATGGCCCCTTGTGCCAGCCCCTGTCTACGCCAGTGCCCACTCTCCATCTGAATTTCACTCATTCATTAATTTGCTACAGTCTCTCTCTCTCTTCATTTTCCCCACTCTTCCCCTTTCCCTACAATTAATGTCTTTATTAATTGTGTCCTTTTTCCAAACCAATTTCACTCACTACTTCATTTGTTTTGCCTCTATACAGTGCGTGTAAAAAAGTATTTCCAACTTTGCTAGCTTTTAATTAAAGGAATATATCCTGTATGGGCTTCAAAAATATGTTATAGTAAAGAACAACTTATATTCTATCCAATGATATCTTATTCATAACCGTGCTCCAGCGGATGACTGGACATCGTTCCTTGTATTCTTATAGTCTTTAAACTCAGTAAACATTTGAGTTCATGCGCTTTTCAAGAAAAACACCTTTAAATCCACCTTATGCAGGTGAAACGGTGCAACACAGCGAGTTTTTATTTATCATGAGACAAAAAAGTGAGAAGGCTGTTAATTTAAATTGAGATTACCATATGGATTGAAACAAGGCCATGTTAAAGCTTAGATATATTAGATCGCTGTAAACAATGAAGCATTGAAGCACGAAAGAAATTCAACTTCTGAACGGATTTTAGACGAAAGTAACACATTCGTATGGCTTGACCTATATTCGTTGCATCAGCCAAAACTTGGTACAGGATGACACTTTTAAAAAACGCTGGTTTTCAGTTATCCGTGGCAGAAAAGTCACCATGAGTTATCATGAGTTTCCTAGGCATGGCCGAGAAAAACGGCGCAAAGTACCGCTCCGTATCGGTAAGATTGCATCTATGAAAGGGCTAGGCAAGCGCTAGTTGGAACTGAGCTGAAGCATGTGGTGTTTTGTTACTTTCTTATTAAGTTTTTAAATACAGATGCATATACAGTATTAAATGTTTACTTGATTCTAAATGTAAATTAAAAGAGAGGAGTCAGAAATACTGAATTTGAATTACATGTATAACGTCATTGGCAACAACAGTCAAATTTGACTGATTGCCGATACCATACAACGAAAGAAGAAGAAGAATTTAGACAGAAAACAAGTTACTCTTAACCATGGAATGGATTTCACGATCACATTGGTTATAACTTTTTAAATTAGAAGGTATCAAAGATGAGTATACTTTTTATTGATACGCATATCTTTTCTGAATCCTTCTCTGTCCTTATATAATTCAGATTTAATACTCTTCTTTCATCTGTCATGTTTTACATTTTTACTGCATTTGGTCCAAATCTGCTTTCAGATATCTTCAGAATTACCAACGACTTTTTGAGAAGGGGCCTTCTGAGGACAGACCCATTTGGATTTACCTTGTGAATTCGGGGTTAATGTGTATTCATATAAAGAGTAATTTCGAGTAGAGTCAATCCCTTTCAACCTGTTCAATGTTTTAATTAATAATATCATTATTATACCATGTTTTGCTTGTCTTTTTCGGGGGGGGGGGGGGGGTTGGAGTATAAACAAAACTAATAAGATACTGAAAACATATACATTGTTTGCCGACAGAATAAAAGATATGTTGACAAATTTCTTTATCAAAAGTCATTAATGGCGATGGAAGTGGCAAAAATATCGGTTTTACTAAACAAAATTGACTTTAAGACAAACATGTCGGAATTGAGGCAAAAGGGATTGAGAGAAAGGGCCCCTTGCTTTTCACTAATGCGAATCATCAGTTTTAGAATTACAGTTTGGATATCTTATGACTCTAATTACGAGTGCGTCTATGTCTGCCAGATATTTCGATCCCGCAATTTTAGCCTTCTAACAGTCTATTTTTCATTCTTATGTTTACCTTCATCTCTTCCACACCATGGCCATCTATCTCCATCACTCATTTTTCCTTCTTGTGTTTCTTCCTATTTTACTTAATCTTTAATTCATTAGCCTATGGGGGTGGGGGGGGGGGGGGTCAAAGGGATGTGGTGTTTTGTTACTTTCTTATTAAGTTTTTAAATACAGATGCATATACAGTATTAAATGTTTACTTGATTCTAAATGTAAATTAAAAGAGAGGAGTCAGAAATACTGAATTTGAATTACATGTATAACGTCATTGGCAACAACAGTCAAATTTGACTGATTGCCGATACCATACAACGAAAGAAGAAGAAGAATTTAGACAGAAAACAAGTTACTCTTAACCATGGAATGGATTTCACGATCACATTGGTTATAACTTTTTAAATTAGAAGGTATCAAAGATGGGTATACTTTTTATTGATACGCATATCTTTTCTGAATCCTTCTCTGTCCTTATATAATTCAGATTTAATACTCTTCTTTCATCTGTCATGTTTTACATTTTTACTGCATTTGGTCCAAATCTGCTTTCAGATATCTTCAGAATTACCAACGACTTTTTGAGAAGGGGCCTTCTGAGGACAGACCCATTTGGATTTACCTTGTGAATTCGGGGTTAATGTGTATTCATATAAAGAGTAATTTCGAGTAGAGTCAATCCCTTTCAACCTGTTCAATGTTTTAATTAATAATATCATTATTATACCATGTTTTGCTTGTCTTTTTCGGGGGGGGGGGGGGGGGCGGGTTGGAGTATAAACAAAACTAATAAGATACTGAAAACATATACATTGTTTGCCGACAGAATAAAAGATATGTTGACAAATTTCTTTATCAAAAGTCATTAATGGCGATGGAAGTGGCAAAAATATCGGTTTTACTAAACAAAATTGACTTTAAGACAAACATGTCGGAATTGAGGCAAAAGGGATTGAGAGAAAGGGCCCCTTGCTTTTCACTAATGCGAATCATCAGTTTTAGAATTACAGTTTGGATATCTTATGACTCTAATTACGAGTGCGTCTATGTCTGCCAGATATTTCGATCCCGCAATTTTAGCCTTCTAACAGTCTATTTTTCATTCTTATGTTTACCTTCATCTCTTCCACACCATGGCCATCTCTCTCCATCACTCATTTTTCCTTCTTGTGTTTCTTCCTATTTTACTTAATCTTTAATTCATTAGCCTAAGGGGGGGGGGGGGGTCAAAGGGATGTGGAAGTCATTTCCTATACCCGGACGGAGGGGTCTTTTTTCGGGGTTCGCTCGGCATTTAGAAGGACCGATATTAATAGAAACCCGCTATTCATTTAGTCACGCGTTATGAATAGCGGTCCTTATGAATAAGTGGTCCTTATGACTAGCGAGGTTTCCCTTTTTTCCTGGTATGTCAGTTTTTCCTTTTTTAAAACTTTGATTGGGACTATGATATTTTATTAATTGAAATGTAGGCCTACATGTTAATAACTTATACATCAAAATGCATTATTAGATTGGTAAGGGAAATCATGCATACCGCCCTCTCTTACTCCATATAGCTAACGCATGGACTCTTACCTTTGTTAAATCATTAACCTGTCTCGAAAGAAGGACAGTTAGTATACCACAGCCCTAGCAGGTGGGTCTGTTTTTCGTTTTTTCAAGAATAAGTCTAAGATAAGATTAACAGAAGATTAAGTATGCTTTAAATTTCACGGGTTATTATTAATGTAGAAATTGATGAAAGTAAAAGCGCAGATCAGTGCTCAGTTTCTTATTTACACGTTATACTTCTCACACCTTCTTCAGACCTTCGAACATAAGAGCTTTAAAATGAATTTGCTTATTTGGTAGAAATAATTCTATTCTTTTATTTTTCAAAAATGAGAATGACCTGCAAAAACTGTTGGAAAAACTTATATTTAGTAGGCAAATTGCGAGCCTGTTGTTCCTCTTTAGTTTCCCCAAATACATTGCAACCCCTCCCCCCTTGCGGACCTTTCCCCATCGTTTTCTAACTCTTTCTGCGTATCTCATTCACTCTTTTGTTTGCATCTCTCCCTTGCCTGCCTCTAGTTCTCCAACTCTCCATTTTAATTTCGCTCTTTCAGAATTTGCTACAGTCTCCCCCCCCCTTTCTCTCCCCCCAAACATCTATAATTCTGTGTCTTTTTCTAAAGCAATTTCACTCACTACTTCATTTGCTTTGCCTCTATATATCTCCATTGCCTCCCTTTCTGTCCTTATAGAATTATATTCATCTTCAAAATAGCCAAATAACGACTTCTTGAAAAGGGACCTTCTGAGAACAGACCCATTTTGGATTTACGTTGTGTTACGAATCTTATGCATGTATTATATAATTATCATCATGCAACATAATTTATATACAACAAAGGATAATATTAAACAAAAATAACATAATATAAGAGTGAGCTATAATTTAGAGTAGAAGGATTCATAAGATAAAAGGCTGGGTGGACATTCAGTGATACTTAGAATAAAAATAACACTATAAAAACTACTTTCAAAAAATCAACTGAATGAGATTTTCAATAGCCCTGTTTATCATCTTTAGAAATGTGCAAAAATGCGAACGTTACAATGGCGCATTACGTAATCCGAACATGATTTATACGGGCGGAACAATAGACCTTCGAAATAGCCCTTGAGTTGATTTTTATTCAGTTTGAAACGTTTTTTTCTTCTTTTTCATATAAACGTATGACCTGAGGTATAGTGTTTCAAATGTTGGGTAGACTATTAGTAACAGATTTCTGAGAGAATTTAGTGTATACTTTCCATAAATGAAATAAATTACGAATCCTAGTTTCAGGGCAATAACTTGGTTACTGATTTGAAACAAGGCTGATATGTTATCAGGACCATTCATATAGGGACCTTTAATGTATTAGCACAAATTGAAACTTATCATTAATTGCAGAAAGGAAATTCATGAAAGTTCAATTAACATTCAATTAATTTTAATGCTAATTTTTACCCCTTGCCTACCAGCCTCCACTACTCGCTGTATCTCACACTCTTGTGTTTGTTACATATGTATCCCCCCTAAATCTATTTCTTTTTCTTTTGTCTCAAAAAAGGCATCTTCACTTTAATAAAATTACGACCATAGCAGGTGGAGCCTTCTCCGGATTATCAACATTACGTTCTCTGTAAGTATGTTAGATATTTCGTGGGTCAGATATACATATCAATGACTAACATGACCAAATAAATGAAAGTGAAAGTGAAAGCGTAGACCTCAGTTAGTCCTTCATATCATACGCTACACATGTGCCTTAGCATATCTTTGAACATAACCAATGACTTTATTTGCTCTGTGTTTATTCTTTACTTCTTCCTCCTCGGTTTTTATATTTCTACGAGGAATCTGAAGGGGATTTGAAATGTTACGCGCACTGGATATACGTGGAAAAATTGAGAAAAGTTGGGGTCCTTACGTCAAATTTTGACAGATGTATCACGAATAAACCACGTTAAAACCACGGAACAAGTACGAATAAACCACGCAAAGAACACGTAAAGCAACGTAAAAGCCAAATCTGGCCCAAAATCGCGCTGTTTATCTGCAATTCATTCGTGATTCATGCGTCAATTACGTAATTTTATCGCGATATGTGCGCCGAATACGCGATATAAACGTGATACATCTGTGGTACATGCATGAAAGGTCCGTTAAACATACGTGGACATACGTGGAACGGTCGTGGAAAGCCTAACATTTGCGTATGCATATCGCAAAAATCACGCACAACTGCATAAGATTTACGTAAGAATTGCGTTTCAACTACGTAAAATACGCGTAAACTGCGTAAATGCCAACCGCCAAAAAGTTTGAGCAGCTCAAAACCGAAATCACGTAAAGACCCGTCTGCCGAAATCTTCGACGGACATCTGCGCACATCGACGAATGGAAAACTCATGGAACACTTATGAATTACGTATATCTCGCAACTTCAGTCCAACCTTGGCAACCTTGAGCAATTTTTGTTTAATTTGAGCATTTTTTTAATTAGCCCATTTAGCATAATCATCTAATTAGCATATGTGCAATATGTAATATGTTGCTAATCTTAATCGAGAAAGCCTGAAAACATAAATAATACGACTTTTCTAGGGTGTTCTATGACGAGGAATTCATTTATGACACTAATTTTTATTTTTAAGTGATTCAGTTATCGCAAATAGCATAATTAGCATAATTAAAGTAATTAACATATGCGCAATATATGGAGTTCTTTGTCATTGTTTTATCCAGAAACCCTGAAAACATAAATATTACAAATTTTCTAGAATTCTCTATAACGAGGAATTCAGTTATAACACCACTTTTTTAATTTCAAGTAATGCAATTGACGTAATTAGCATAATATAAGCATAATGAGCTAATTAGCATATTGGCCATATATTGAATTTATAGCCTCTGTATCCCTGAAGCCTGAAAATACTGGTAAAAGAACCTAATGAGGGTTTTTCATGATGAGAAATCAGCTATGAGACCCATTAATATGTAACGTGAATAAATAACATATATATGTACTTATTGCAATAAGCCTAATTAGCATATTTGTAGAATATCAATTATCAACCTAAATCACGGAAGCCTAAAAACGTGGGACATACAACTTTTTTTACTGGCCTTCATGGTGAAGCGTTCATATCTTGGACCAAGGACGATGATGGCGTAAGTAAATGTGCATTTAGCACATTCATCTAATTTGCATATCTAATAAGCATAACTTAATCTAAATTGCGGGGATATTAATTTGAGGTACCTTAGCAAAGAGGGGTAAATTTAATATCCAGGCGATTTGGGTTTTTTTCTACACTGACAGGGGTATAAATATTCATTAACTTCTAAACCAATCATAGATAAACACACAGTATAAACTTACATATTTGTATTACTGGTGTATTAGTGTACAAGGCAGGCATTATCTCAGCAGTTCAGAGTACTGGCAAGGGGTTGTTTTGTCAGCTAATGCTACATTTGAGAAGCTTGGTCCAAAGAGTCAATCTGATTTGATAGCGGCCGGGGAAGCTTTCATCTGCCTTCCTGTTGCTACATCCATGGCAGAAGCACGGTACCAGTTATACACACGGAAACGTGGAAAGCCCCTCAAAGTCATGGCTATTCCGCCAACACATGTAAAACTCTCTCTGCATATTCCAAGGGCCCATTATGCAGTCATACTGAGCAAAGCGGCGAATGAAAAGGAGGCACCGAGAGTATATATTAAAGGTTCGGTTCCAGCTCGATCTATTGCAAAAGGACCTGCAGGACTAAAGTAACTACTTGATGTCTTTTCCTGCAATTACAAGGCTGCAGGAAAAGCATGCAGCACACACAACTGCAGCTTCCATCGCGAGAGATTGTCTTGCTCTGTGTACGGCAAGTGCAAGTTTGGAGTGAACTGTTGCAATCCAAACAAGTCAGAAGATGGCGGAGACGATGAAGACATTAACAAAGACTCACAAGACGAAGAAGAACTGTAGTGAACTCCACTCTGCCACTAATGTTTGCTGAGGTTAGATTAATGTGGCAAGGATTGTAACTTTGTAATTCACTACCTATGCATCTGAGTAGAAGCACTATACCTTAGACTGCCATGTACCATTAATACCATTAATATGTCCAGATAATATACAACAAATTCTCTTGATTCTGTCCCCAACACCTATAAACTCAAGGAAGAAAAAAAAAAGAACAACATTCTAAATATACTTTACTACCACCATAACTATCTTTCAGTCGACCCAAACTATTTGATTTCTGTCATTACTGTTTATTATGCTCTTATCACTGGTACAGTGGGAAATGACAAATGAATACCTACGTATTCTGCTCTGTCGGACATAAATTCAAAAGGCCATTAGGCAATTGCCTGATTAATATGCTAATTATTTTTCATGTCAACATGGCTGACCACGGAGATAAATATTGGTCATTATAAAAATGTAAACACCTTAAATCTGTCATCCCGGAATTTACTGGATTAAGTATCAAGTCGGGTATAGAGCTCCCGAGATCCATGGATAAGTTCCAGCAACCTTTGTCATTCATGAGTTCAGCGATGTCCCGCGTCTCCTAGAGACCAGTGTCCATCCTTAATGAATCGACATGTGTCCTCCTAGGTATCCCTCTTCTTGCATTTCCATGAAGGGGTTCCCACGGGACCACTGAGTGTAGTGTGAGCTCTGGATTCCCTCTGAGCGTGACCTGAAAGCTTCAATCTCCTCTGGGTCACTTTTGAGCTGACCACTGGAAGGTTTCCGTACAGCTTCGAGTTCCTCCTTCTCGTTGCATACTGGTTGACGCTCAGAGCCATCCTTAACATTCTAGTGTAGCAACCATCAATCATCTGAGTAAGTCTCTTTGTAAGGGTCCAGGTGTCTGACCCATACATTAAAACAGATTTCACCGCAGCTGTGAAGAGACGTATCTTTAGGTCTTTGCGGAGGTCTGATTTCCATACTGACTTGAGGCTGCGACATGCTGCCCAGGCCTTCTTCACCCTGACCACAACATCCTCCTCTGTGTTCCTGATCTTTGCTCCCAAGTACAGGAAGTCATCCACCAATTCAGTTGGCTTTCCACCAGTACTCACGATCCCTCTGGCTCCAAGATGTTCTCCACCAGATACTTAGCCTTGCTCTCATTTATCCGCAGTCCTACATTCATAGATAACTCCTCCACTTCTCTCAGTAACTCCTCTTCCTCCTTTTATTGCGTTTGCCAACAGAACTATGTCGTCAGCAAACTCAGCATCTAACATCTTCTAAGCCTTAACTCTACTGCTCCGAGCCGGAGTTACAGTGAAGCCAGAGTCCTGGTATTTCTCCAGTGCCAGGCGCATGCAATAGTCAATTACGATCACGAAAAGATATGGAGCTAATATATCACCCTAGAGTACTCCAGTCTGTATCTCAAAGAACGCTGTCATCCCATCGCGTGTGATGACTTGGGCACTGGTGTTTGTGTACAGCAGGGATATCAGGTCCACTATTTGCTTAGGGATTCCATTAGCCTGTAGGATGTTCATCAGGCGGGGTAACCTCGCTAGTCATATGGACCGTTATTCATAAGGACCACTCATTCATGATGACCGCTATCCATAACGCGTGACTAAATGAATAGTGGTTTTGTATGAATAGCGGTCCTTCTAAATACCGAGCAAACCATAGACAAATTACCTCGCTATTCATAAGGACCCCCATTCATAAGGACTACTATTCATAACTATTCATAATGCGTGTTAAATGATTAGCGGTCGTTTTGAATACCGAGCGGACGCATCAGGCAGTTTCGGTACACAGAATCAAAGGTTTTCTGAAGTCAGTGAACACCATGATAGCAGGAAGGTTGTTTGCTCTAGCACCCTCAAGAATCCTCCTAAGCATGAAAATGTGACTGGTGGTGGATCTTCCCTCTCTGAAGCCATTCCGGTTGTCTCTGAGCTTCTTCTCAGTCTCTGGCTGGATACGGTTTAGAATCATCCTGAAGTGACGTCAGTGAGATACCCCTGTAGTTGTTGATGTCAGAGAGGTCACCTTTCTTTGGTACTGTGACGATGTTACTAATCCCCTATTGACCTGGAACAACACCTTTCTGCAGTGCCTGATTACAGAACTCCAGGATGATATCACTAAAATCACATCTCTTCATCACCACCGGCGACACTCCGTCATCTCCATACCTCTTACCCTCCTTGAGTTTCCCCCTGGCTCTCTTAAGCTCCTCACTGGTAAAAGGCCCTGTCCCGATATACATTTCCTTGAATAGCTGCCTGATCACCCTGGTGTTCTGTGGAAGGGTGTTGTCCTAGTAAGGTCTTAAAATGATCCAGCTACTTTCTCTTCCTATCCTTAGGGCATGTTCCTTGGATCTGACTCGAACTCCCTCTCTTCCTCCCCGTGATCACGTTGACGACCGTCCAACTCTCTTTGCTCTTACACCCGTTTGCTGCTCTCTAAACTCTCCTGATCTTCTTAATCAGCAACTCCTCTCTAGCTTCAGTGTAGTTGGCATAGAGTCCTTCCTTCTTATCCTCAACACACTTCTTCCTCTCCTCCGAAGTATCAGTATGGAACTCGTCTAAAGCATCTCTGAGGTGTTCTCTGGCTGCACACATTCTGGGATCTTCAGAGTAGTCATCTTTCATCTTCATCTTCCTCTTCGGCGCCAAGGCCTCTCCAGCTTCTGCTACTGCAGTGGTGAAGTATCTGTACCTCCTCGTCGCACTCTCCCTACTTGCCTCACACTCGCAAACCTCATCCTCTCTACACAGACCATTGAACCTGTTCCTTACCTCCCCAGTATATATTATCTGCAGCTCCTGATCCTCCTGGACTGCGGCCCAATCATATGGAATTCTCCAGGGCTTAGATTGCTCTTTCTTAAGCTCACCCGGACCTTACTTATAACAAGCCAGTGATCACTGCCTAATGGACGGAAGTAATTTAGGGCTCTGTGTCCAGAACACTATTCCTCCACTTCATCCTCGCCAAAATGAAATCAATCTGGGATTTGATCAGATGCATTTCAGAGATGTAGGTCCATATCTTCCCTGGTTTCTTCCTGAACCTCAGGTTTGTTGCCTCCAGGTTCGCCTCCAACAGGGTGTCCCTCAGTAGTTTCCCATTTCGTTTAGTATTGTTAGGAAAGTACCAGCAGGGATCTTCATTCCTCTCCTTGCTCAGATGTGCGTTGTAGTCACCCAAAACAAGCAGGATGTTATGAACTGGTGTGGTGTTGACAGTCCTACACACTTCTTTGTGGAAGTCCTCAGCATTCTCATCACTGTCCACCTCTGTTGGACTGTAGATTGAGATGACGGTCAGCCTTGGCTTTACATTGAGGGTCATCCTAAAAACTATATCAATAAATGCAAATATGTAAATTTACTTATGCTAATTAGGCTAATCATATTACATATACATGGAATATCTTCTCATAAACTAATTTGTCTTTAAAAAGTGTTTTGAAATGTTGCATTGCACCATTTTCAGACTTTCAAGATAAACAATGACAAAGAAGTATATAATATTGCACATAATTACGCTAATTAGCTCAGTATGCTAATTATGCTATTTACAACAATTGCATTACTTAAAAATAAAAACTGGTGTCATAAATGAATTCCTCGTCATAGAAAACCCTAGAAGATTTGCATTATGTTTCCAGGATTTTTGGATAAAAAATGACAAAAAAGTCAATGTTTTTTATACTAATTAGCTCAGTATGCTAATTATGCTATTTACAACAATTGCATTACTTAAAAATAAAAACTGGTGTCATAAATGAATTCCTCGTCATAGAAAAACCCTAGAAAAAAATGTATTATCTATGTTTTCAGGCTTTAAGATTAGCAAGGCTTTAAGATTAATAGCAACATATTACATATTGCATATTCGATGATCATACTATTTAGGCTAATTACAAAAATTGCTCAAGGTTGCCAAGGTGGCAGCGAAGCTGAATATTTTCCTCAATACCCATTTACAACACGAATCAAAAACAACAGCAACAAATATTGTACTCAATATCTTTTTTCAGGTCTGAAAAACTTTTACTGGACTATATAACCCCTTGTTGTCTGTTTTGTCTGCAGAGTCAACACTGTGTGCGATGATCATGTGGCAATAGGAAAGATTAGACAAAAATGTTCATCACAAATCTGATTCGACAAATGACTTCCAAACGGTGGTCCGTACTCTACTTCAAATACATGTATACTAATGCCTCCTTAAAAGCATGGCCATGCCTATGGCTTTGAACAGTAGTTGTGTAGTCCTTTTCTCTCTCTCTTTCTCTCTCTCTGTCTCTCTTTCGATCGAAAAGGCATCTTCAGAATAATCAGATCACAACATTTCCAGACGGTGTCTTCTCGGAATTGACCAGTTTATATTGGCTGTAAGTGATCTGACTCGTCTTCATGAAGAAAAAAACAATACATGTCCTCTTATTCGCCTCCGATTTAAAAGAGTATTTACTACCCCCCCCCCCCCCCTCCCCCCCCCCCCCCCCCCCCCCCTCCCGAACATTCCAGTCTATCGACGTTGATTTATAAAATCGATTTAAATTCGTAAATATCAATCAACTTCCACCATGTATTGTTGTATATTAGATTGTCCTTTCATTTTAAAGTTACGTTTACAACTGGTCGGAAATACACAAGCGTGTTTGAAATAAAGCATTAAAAAGAATACTAGCAAGTATTTCGATTGGAAGGTCATCATGGTCATAGGCGATACTTTTGATTTTGTTCTTAGTTCATACCCATACTCTTCAGTTGTCGCATTTAATATGACAATATTGATAGAAGCATGGATTTTCAGACATATTTGTGAATGACCATGCTTCTTTTGCTCTTTGCATATATCTCTTTTCTACGCCATGTGTCTTAACTGTTAGTTCCTATATGACTGTCGAAGTGCCGGGAAAAAAACTTAATTCCTTCGATTTCAGTTTAATTTTTATGATGAATATTTCCGTATGCTATATGCAATACATTGAAAAGAGCATTGCTTAGAGTGTAAATGTCACGCAACTCAACCCTATATAACCCGGGCTATTTTGAAACTGCAAAGCCGGGGGGGGGGGGGGGGGGGGGGCTAATTTGGCCCCCTCAGATCTCGGCCATTTATAGACTGAATGCGACCAAACTTGGCGTGTTTATGTCTCATCATGTATTGTGCAAGAATGCATAGTCAAATTTATGATATACATTGTTTTTCTTATTTAATTATGCAAATATGCAATTTTTTTCAAGGATTCTCATTTTTTTCAGTCCCCCCTCCATTTATTGACAAAATGCATTCATATTTGGTATTTTTGTAGCTTGTCATATAATCTAAAAGATAGCTAAGTAAATTTGATTACGTGTATTGAAATTTCATATTCATAATTAGATTAATTATGCAAATAAGCTAATTTTAAAATTATTGGAAACTGCCATTTTTTTTTTACATTGGTCATGAATATGTGCTATATCTCCGCAACCGTACCTCGATTTTCACAAATAGGATCTTAAAATGTGCGCGAGACATGAAAGAAAATGAAATATCAGCACGAGATCTTTTCGCGTTTAAAAAAATTATCGCCAAAAATGTCGAGGGGGGCTAAATTAGCCCCCCCCCCCCCCCCCCCCCCCCCCCCCGGGCTATTGAGGGTTAAGACATCCAGCCCAGTTTAAAATTACATGTACTAAAATTAAACAAAAAGCTACATTACTGCTTCGGGTTTTTTTAAGAAACAAAAAGCAAAATAAAAAAAATGTCCCATATAGATTTTGATTGTTTGAATGTGTGTGTGTGCGTGCGTCCGTGTATCGTGCTTCGAACCCTTCCGATGCCGGCGCCATTCGAAATCATAATTCCGGGGGAAAAATTGATTCACCCGCCCAGGCTATAGAGTTGAATTATTCTCTCTTTTTTCAAACGCAAATTCAAGTTTGCAGTCTTCCACCAAGACTATTTTGGCTGTCTCATAATTCTATGTTACTTCGTTTTGTAGGAATTTGTCGTCTAATGCAATAAAAAGTCTTGATTCTATCGACTTTTCCGGACTCGAGGGTCTTCGGTACTTGTGAGTAAAAATAATTCGTCCTATAATATACCATTGCAAACAACAAACAAACAAACAAACAAACAAACACTATGCTCCTTCGAATAAACAATTAAATTTTCCTGCAAAATTGTAATGCTATATCATTTCCAATAGAATATAGTGCCGTTACATTACATTATGAATGTACCTTTGGCAAAAGTATAAATGGGGGACGGGGGCAATGTCCACGGCATCAATCGAACAAAAGAAGAGGAACTTTTGGGGAGTCAGAGGACGTAGTATTTACTTCGCCACATTTTTAACTTCCTTGATGCAAATAATAACTAAGTGTTCAAACAAAAATAAAGAAGCTGGATATAGATCAACAAGACACGAAAAAAATCTTTAAAAAATATAACTTGTAAATGGGCCTTCGAAATTACAATAAACCCAAAATTTACAATACAATTTGAAAATGAGGTATCCTGTTTTTAATTATATTTAACGTCAGTATTTCTATCACTCTGACCATGTTCTTTCATTTCGTCAAATGAAATTAACATTTTATACTGTTTGATTCTATAATTTGAAAGGTTTCTAAGCGGCAATCCATTCCATGACATACAAGATGATTCATTCGCCGGTCTTGATAATTTGACACACGTGTAAGTTGCTACCATGTATGTGCATAATTATCTTCCAGGAATTATACAAAACCAGGATAGGCTTATACTATTTCCATTATTACCTCTCTTATCCAAAATCACTGAGCACCATGTTCTGTTTTAGCAGTTTTCTAAAAATCACCTTTTGCCATCTTGACCTGATGGATACAAAGCACTCGGGTAAAATAAAACAAACACAAAAGAAAAATTCAAACCATTGATTTTTAGCGTGATGTTTATTTTAAAGCTGTCTGAAATCTTACGGTAATGGAATCTTTAGTTTGGGGTGCTTTTCAATGACTCCCTCCTTCTCTTCCTTTTTTTTGTACCAGATTTTTGATTGATATAGATCTGTATCTCGTGCATCCTATTGCGTTTTCTAACCTGACATCTTTAGAAAATGTGTAAGTATGCTTTTGCGAACGTATCTGGAATTCATTGAATAAATAATGGTATATTCAATCGGGTTTTTTTCAACTGCATCACATAACTATATCTTTTTTTTTAATAATGTACTAAAAAAAAAGGATATGTATGTAATATATAAGGTTAATGAAAATATATAAGGATTAAACTGATAAAGCACAACGAATGCGGTATTGAAGAAATTCAGTTATCTGCGAATACAGTGCACTAGGCTTTCTAAATTTATGTACATGGTTATAAATTCAAATCATATTTTTGTTAAAATTCAATTGGAGAAATAGGCTTATGTCGACACCATAAGAAAATGAATGTGCTTATAACCAACATGAATGTAACCAACCCGAGCGGGCAAGGTAATATTGATGATAAGTCAGATTTTTCCAGTTTTATGCTCTTAGCAATTTGAAAAGTGTAATTTGTTTTTCTGGGTCACACTGTCACATGCAGGCGTAGCCAGGATTTTTCAATCGGGGGGGGGGGGGGGGGGGGGGAGCAGACATGAAGGATCCAACCGCATAGCCAGGATTTCATTTTAGGAAGGCGGTTGTGAGCACGCAAAGAGTGCGAAATTGGTGATGACCACGCAATGCGGGCTCTCCAGGGGGTTCGTGCAGGGAAGGAGAAGTTTTCTCCCTCCCGCGCGACAGCTCTGACGTTTTACAGCAAATTTGAGAGAAATATAACGACGTCCGGACTGCTTTTCAGGTATTTGGACGTATACTGCACTGTAACAGGGATGGGTGCAGGGAGGGGGGGGGGGGGGGAGTTTCCCCCTTCCCGCGCGAAGCGCGAAAGCTTTGATGTTTTAGCATCTTTTTAGGAGGAATGTTAGTTCGAAGCCCTTGCTGCTTTTCATTTCTTTTGGACGCAATACTGCGATGCATGTAACAGGGGTGGGTGCAGGGAGGGGGAGTTTTCTCCTTCCAGCGCGAAGCGCGAAAGCTCTGACGTTTTAGCACCTTTTTTAGGCGGAAAGTTATGGTTCGACGCCCTGTCTGCTTTTCAGTTATTTGGACGCAATTACTGCACTGTATGTGACAGGGTTTGGTGCAAGGAGGGGTCCCCTTCCTGCGCGAAGCCCGAAAACTTTGATTTTTTAGCAAATTGTAAGAGAAAGAAAACAGCTTGTAGCGCCTTTTTAGGCCGTTTTCTCTCACTTGCCCCGCCTATTTTGCTCTTGCTTTTTGTTTAGTGGCTGAATAAGGGGGGCAATGACCCCCTTGTGCCCTGTCTACGCCAGTGCTCACTGTATTGGTTCACACGAGCTTAAACTCGCGTGCAACTCCTGAAAACTCCAGGAATTTCTTGTTGTACGAGTTGTGTATGAGTCCTCTACGAGTCAACATTGACTTTACGACGATATTTGCACGAGTTACCCGAGTATGGTATAGAGTTTAATCGACTACGAATTGTATCGATCTTCCCCGAGTTATCACGATCTGTTTACGAGCTTTGTACGAGTTGTGTATATGTTCCGTAAGATTGAGATAAGAAATAGGGGCCTTACAAAACGGGATGGGAGAGCAACAAGACGGGGGAGAGTTAACCGACCGTCACGGTCCTCGCACTCTCCTGTCTTGTTTTTCTATCAAGTTACGAAAAAGTAGAAGGCGACACACTGCAGTGTTCACGCCCACAATCACTTCCTGTCCCCAAGGACGCAAAAACGACGTTACGATTTCAGGACGGGAGCCTTTGAAGACGGGGAGTCGAGCGAAAAATCCGTGTGCGCATGTATCTCTCTCTCTCTCTCTCTCTCTCTGTCCTTTTTGATTTCAGAACGGGCGAAATTACGTCCGGTCTTAAGGGAAGCCGTATTGTTGTTGTAACTGTCGATTGAGGGCGTGAACACTATGCAGTGCGTCGCCGTTCACTTTTACGTAACTGATTGAAAAATAAGATTTTTCCATCCTGTTACTCTCCCGTCCCGTTTAGTAAGCTCCTTAATATCTCAGGTTACGGGCCGGCATCACCACGTGATCCGGCTGCACTTGTGCACTCGGAATAGGCTCACGCAAAACTCATTGTCACTCGCCATACCCTTCTTAACTCGTGCCAACCTCGTGCACAACTCTTGGTAACTCGCAATAAAGTCGTTCTAACTCTTGGAAACTCGTACAATACTAGAGTTAAGTGGTGAGTAACCGTGTGACTTAGAAAGAGTTCATCAGAAGCTCACTACAACCAATGCAAGCATTAAAGTCCGGGAGCCAGGGGGGTCAACCTAGCTGGAAAGGAAACCAATTTTCATGTGCATGAATGTAAAGATCGCATAGTCCGATATAACGAATTGACCGTCTGGCATGTTCTATGTGGTGGGTGTGGCCAGGGGGAGGTCACAAAGTGGTAAAAAAAATGAGCTAGATCAGCTGGAAAGGAAACCCTTAGAAACCTATATCAAAAGATTCGCCATAGTCCCAAGATACATGAATGGACAATGCCAGACGTTTTAAGTGGTGGGGAGTGCTTGCCAGACGCCCCTAAAGTGCCCCAACCCCAATATTGAGCTAGATCAGCTGGAAAGGAAACCCTTAGAAACCTATATCAAAAGTTTCGCCATAGTCCGAAGATACACAAATGACCACTGCCAGACGATTTATGCGGGTATGGGGGGTGCCCGCCAGACGCCCCAAAGGGGGTCCAAAAATTGAGCTAGATCAGCTGGAAACGAAACCCTTAGAAACCTATATCAAAAGATTCGCCATAGTCCCAAGATACATGAATGGACAATGCCAGACGTTTTAAGTGGTGGGGAGTGCTTGCCAGACGCCCCCAAAATGCCCCAACCCAATATTGAGCTACATCTGCTGGAAAGGAAACCCTTGGAAATCAATATCAAAAGATTCGCCATATTCCCAAGGTACATGGACAATGCCAGACGTTTTAAGTGGTGGGAAGTGCTTGCCAACGCCCCTAATGGTCCCCAACCCCCAACATTGAGCTAAATCAGCTGGAGAGGAAACTAAGAAACCTATATCAAAAAAGATTCGCATAGTCCAAAGATACACAAATGACCACTTCCAGACGATTTAAGTGGTGGAGAGTGACTGTTAGACGTTACTAATATACACCCCTATATTTTGAGCGAGATGAGACCTGTGCAAACGAGAGTTTGTTGGAACAAAGAAAAAAGCAAAAACAAACAAACAAATAAGCTTTGTCTATAGACTTACATAGATACTGCCAGAAATTATCATGATTATGTATTGTGAGATCTACCTGCCAGACGTCCCCCCCCCCATTCTTCCATGTAAAGAAGGACACTCAAAGTGTGCAAATCAACAGTCATTATTGTTTTTCTTATTCCTTTTTTTTACATATAAATGGGATATCTAGACGTCAGACAAACGCTGTAAAACCAGCAAAATATGATTGATTTAACGCACGTAAGGTGTTTACACCTATATGTACCTTTTAACAAATGAATGTGGATTATGGTTTGTGTGATTGTTAATGATTATAGTATGTTATAATTATAACTGACATTAGTTCTTGACTGCAGTGGAAAAAAATCTGTTTTGCCAAGTATTGTCGTTATAAATTTGGGCCGGTTCACTGATTACACTATCTACAGTAGATAGTAGACCATTCTGGGGCCAGTTTCTGTGATTCTTTTTGTGCGAATGGAGAGAGGAGTTTTATATTAACACAGTATAATATTTGTATATATGACATATTGGTATAGTTTGAAGTTTGAATTTTGAATTTTTATTTGTTCCACTTTCACATAAAAAACAATTCAGTTATTACTAGCATATAAGCGTCAATTTCAAAACGTACGAGTAAAGAACTCAAATCAAGTATAAAGTGCGGTAAATAGGTGGAAAGTTTAGAGAGATATACATGTAGGAACGAATGGGGGGGGGGGGGGGAGAGATATTTGTAAACGAGGAGGAGCTTAAATAAAAAGCATATAGCTTGTAAATGATTAGGCTCCCGTTTAAAGTAATTGTGATTAATATGTAATAAAAAGCGATACGGAATAGAAATATCAGATTTACTAAACGATCCCGAACAAGGAGAGCAATGCTCATAACGTGGAGGAAAGAAAAGAAAACGACGAAAGAGACTAAAGAAAAGAAAAAAAAGAAGAAGAAAGAAGCGAAAGTAAAATTGTAAAGGCAGGACAGTGTAACAAGAAGAAAGGCTATGTGACCATCACCTGTAAGATCCAGCATGACAGAATTGTTGGAGGAGCTATCAACCAGTTCGTTTTTCAGGCTATTCCAGAATTTTGGTCCAGTAAAGGTGATTGTTTTGTTTACAAACACGGTTGGGGCTCGGGGGAGGTGGAAATTGTTTGTCTGTCTAGTTGGGTAGGAATGTACCGCATAATGTTGGGTTGGAAAATAGGAAGGAATCATGCGGTAAATTACTTTTCGAGAGTTCGAATATATAAATATTCCAAGATTCCAAGATTCCAAGAAAGTACAAGTCAGATATCTCAAGAATATAGAAAAGCTCATTTGTATGTGCACGAAATCCAACATTTTTTACAATTCTTACATTTTGAGGGTTATGGAGCTATTTCCCCATGCAAGTACAATAATTAAGATATAAGACCTTGTTCAATATACACCTGAATTACATGAGTTTACATCAACAATAAATATGAACTTTCCGCGTTTAACTTAGTTTACTGTTTATATAAACACCAAAAAATCTGATAGACTCATCCTCGGAATGATATAGAATTACTAAATTTGTTTAATTGATGAGCGACAATTATTTGTTAGCTTTCATCCAGTCAAAAGTGCAAATTAATTCAGTGTTTACAATGTTCAGAAGTGTAACAGGGTTATGGTGAGAGCAAAAAATATTGGAGTCATCGGCAAAGAGGATTATGACAAGACTGCAGATGAGTTTTGTAGATCGTTAGTGTACATAAAATAAACAGGAGCGGGCCTAACAGAGAGCCTGGAGGGATACCACAAGTAATTGACTGAAGGGTCGATTCAAAACCATTCATCTGTTCATGTATACATATTGTTTTCTATCACTAGGTTAGTTCCTGAACCACTCCAAGGCATTTCCCTGGATACCATAGTGAGATAACTTATACAACAATATATCATGATTTATAGTATCAAAGGCCTTGGAGAAGTCCAAGAAAATACCTGCAGTGTGTGCCACTGTCTATAGCTCTGGCAAATTTATGAATATTAGAAGCCCATGCGTGAATGTTGAGGCGCGGAGAGGACATGATTGTTGGTCACCTTTCGTGAATAGGTATGACCTTTGCAATCTTCATTTTATTAGGAACAACGCCGTTTTTTTAGTGATAGACTAAAAATATGTGTTAAAGGAGAAACTATTTCATGAATGATATTTCTAATAAAACATTAGTTATACCATGATACACAGACCTGTTTCTATTGTACATTTTTGACATGTTCACATGAAACGTATGAATAGTATATTTAATTGAAACTTGGTCATCGTATTAAGAATCATATTCCGCACATTTTAATACCGACCAATTATGCACCACACTGTTTTCATAACAACCGTTCAATGCAAACCGACACGTTTTTGATATTTTTGGCGTGAAAATTGATTTTATTTTATATTTAACGTTTGATATGGGTTTCAAACAATATTCAGACAGTGAATTTATATTGTACATATCTTTGATGCATGTAAACACCATTTTGATAATGGACATCTTCGTTGCTTATCCGCAGAGTGCCCTGCAAAGTACCATAAAACCTCGGTTTTGTTAACATTTGAGATTTTTGAATATTTGTTAGCACATTGATCACTTGAACCTTTCCTTTTAGGCTGTTACTTTTTAATTCCTTATCATGATGCAATGAAATTTGGAGATAATATTCAGAATGATATTTCGCATTGTTTGAAACAGTGGATATATGTTTACGTAAACTTCAGTTACCGTGGCAGCCTTTATGCAATTACTCGTCCTACATAAATACCCTACCTGAATTTCTACTAATATGCATTTGAACAATTATCCCAAAACAGCCGTCAGGCAGGCTCATAGATCTATAAGACACACTGGACCCGATATTTGGAATTCACTACCTATATAGTTTATATTCAAGCCCAACAAAGTGTATTTAATAAAAAAGAACGCTTAAAACATTATCTTTTTTCATGTATTGCTAGCGATATACATGTACAATATTATTAATCAATTGTTTGTCTGTAAATATGCGAATGTTGTATATTTACTTCAAAATGACATAAAATATTTACAGACTAACCTTAATTGTTCCTACTCATTACAAGACAGTCTACATTATTAATGCCTGTATCTGCAACATTCGTAATTATGCATAGAATATACCTACAGGTGTTTTTTCAGCACGTATCATTGTACCTTTACAGACCTTATGTTCCTACTGTGCTTATGACGACCCCTTTTTCTATATAATTATGATTTTATGTGACCATACATGAAGATTGCAAATAGAAATGAATCAAATCAAATCAAATGTATTCTTTTATACGGAGATTGCTCTGAACGTGAAGAGTTCAGCGTAAATATGAGTGAGATATAACAATGAGTTATGGTATCGGTGGCAAATCTAATTCACCAAAATAAACAGAGATCAGGTGTAACCATTATTCTTTATTACCCTTTTTGTACCTTTATGTGTGTATCCGAATATGTCACTAGGTTTTTAATTGGGCCGAGCGACGTTCCGATTCTTTCTAACTAATATTATCTGTCTAACATCATATTATGTTGAACATGTTGAATGAAATATGATGAGATGAGGTATTTCTATGAATATAATGAATAACTTGACATTAACAGAGTTATGAATAATACAGGCTAAAACTCTGAAAAAAGTGTGATTTCTTTTATAAAATCCAAAGTCTTGACCCCAACGTACTGGGATGGAAAGCTTTAGACACTATGATTTGAACCTTGAACTTAGAAGGCTACATATTTGATATAAACATTGACGATTGGACAATACTGACATCAATGTTACACACATTTATGTTTGTGGATAAAAGTGAAATCTGATTTATCAGGAATTAAGTATTGATAACAAAGCCTCTGTGTAGACTATGTAATTTGAAATGCACAGCTATAGCCTGATAGCCGGTTACATTTTGCAAAGTAGTCATTAGATATCATTGTTAAAATACATGTATCAGGATATTGTGATGTTTAAAAAATCTCTGGATCTTAACAGCAGTTTGTAATATCAAACGATAATCAGGATACGATTTTAATACGTTTCAATAGGTCTGGCCAATTAAATATTTATCATTTTTAAAATGATTGTAGAGACTGGAGCTTTTTCCTGGAGAGTTTTCAGTGAGGTACATACATTTGGTTGGTATCAAAATGAGCGGAATATGATTCTAAATAGGATGAAGTTTCAATGAAATGGTTTATTATCGTCTGTATAAATTCTGAGGAAATCATTAAATCGGCAAAAATTTGACTAAAGCTTGCGCTAGCGCTTTTTGAAAAAAAAAAGGTCTGAACATTTTTGAATGAATCTTATAGTTTACAACTTAGATCAGTAATAGAACAAGTAATAAAACAGTTGCTGGTGCTTGCAATAAACATATGAAATTATAACGTCAATACTAATACGGTTTTTACCAATTCAGTCAAGAATTAATGTAAATTATATAACAAACTATATGAAAAATCTCAACAACCCATAATTTTCACTGTTAAAATGTACTAAATATATAGGAGTAAACTCCTTACGTGCGTTAAATTAATCATATTTTGCTGATACAGCGTTTGTCCGACGTCGAGTATCTGGCAGTGGTCATTTTGTGTATCTTTGGACTATGGCGAATCTTTTGATATAGGTTTCTTAGGGTTTCCTTTCCAGCTGATCTACCTCAATATTGGGGGTTGGGGCACTTTAGGGGCGTCTGGCAAGCACTCCCCACCACTTAAAACGTCTGGCATTGTCCATTCATGTATCTTGGGACTATGGCGAATCTTTTGATATAGGTTTCTAAGGGTTTCGTTTCCAGCTGATCTAGCTCAATTTTTGGACCCCCTTTGGGGGCGTCTGGCGCGCACCCCCCCCCCCCACCTCTTAAATTGTCTGGCAGTGGTCATTTGTGTATCTTTGGACTATGGCGAATCTTTTGATATAGGTTTCTAAGGGTTTCCTTTCCAGCTGATCTAGCTCAATATTGGGGGTTTGGGGCACTTTAGGGGCGTCTGGCAAGCACTCCCCACCACTTAAAACGTCTGGCATTGTCCATTCATGTATTTTGGGACTATGGCGAATCTTTTGATATAGGTTTCTAAGGGTTTCGTTTCCAGCTGATCTAGCTCAATTTTTGGACCCCCTTTGGGGGCGTCTGACGGGCACCCCCACCACTTAAAACGTCTGGCATTGTCCATTCATGTACCTTGACCACTTTGTGAACTCCCCCTGGCCACACCCACCACATAGAACATGCCAGACGGTCAATTCGTTATATCGGACTATGCACTTGGGGGGTCGACCCCAAAAGTGGTAGGTATGTGCCGCTGGCAAGAAATAAAAATGGGGCTTCGGAACGAGCGTATCATGCAAAGTATGGTCTTCAGAACTACTAACATTTAAAAAAAAAAAAGGGGGGGGGGGTCTTTGGAACTGGATTACCGTTATAAATATGCTACGAAACTGGTTCCCACAAGGTCCCATTAAAGGGATACGCAACCAGGCAGCTGTGGGGAAAGTCAGGCACCCGTACAGAAAGTTTGTGCGTCGAACGCGTCCTTTGGACTACTGGGATTATATTTCGGACCTGCACGAACCCGACCGAATCTCGCACGAGAGCTCGAGCTCAGGTGGAGCGTGCATGTTGCACGGCGACTAGTCTGTCCGAAGATTGCACCCCACGGGGCAACGGCATGATCAGGTAACGAACACGGTGCCCTCTCGCGGCATAAAAACGTCCACAATCTGCGATTGAGTATCCCTTTAATACGCTGATTGTGTCATGGCAAGTCTAAGGTGTATGTATTCCTATAAGGGGGTGGGGGTGGGTTAATTTACGTTTGGAAACTGAATTCCTGGGGGGGGGGGGGGATTGGAACCGGATTGGAGCTAATGGGAAAGCCCGCAGGAATTAAGCACCTGGAATGAAACTCATTTTCAACTTTTCACCAAAAATGATGTTCGAAACGGGCCGGGGAGGGCCAAAAAGGCCGGAAAGACGAAATAAAAAAAAACGGTGCTTTGGAACGGTTTTCTCTCTTTTTCTCAACGAGCATAAATGGTATGTTTTGGAACGGAAATTTGAGTGTAAAAATGGGGGCCTTCTGGGCGGCACATACCCACCGCACACTATATACTGAGTGCCCCCCCCCCCCCCTTCCCAAGGGTCTGGACTCGGTCTCCCTGGTGTGACTAGGGTATAATGTATAACGAAATGCATACATTTGTTGTTGTTTTGTTATTCCCTCAGAGTGACTTCAGACAGCGGCATTTGTTGCTTGTTGGAGGGAAGTGAAAATACAACGTGTAACAGCACAGCCATCCCCAATCCTCTTGATACCTGTGGCAGTTTGATTCCAAACAATGTACTTCGAGTAGCTGGCTGGATTCTAGGATTATCTGCTCTCGCTGGAAACTTTGTTGTCGTCTTTCTTCGTCTTCGTGACAAGGAATTACGTAGTGGTGTTGTTCAAAACAACTTTATGATAAGCCTGGCAGTTGCAGATGGGACAATGGCTTTGTACATGCTGATTATTACCTCAGCAGACCTATATTACGGTAAATTATACTTCTTGAGCGCACCACAGTGGCGCGAATCTCCTCTCTGCAATTTTGCGGGGTTGTTAGGGTTCGTGTCGAGCGAATCCTCTGTTTTCACCTTAATGTTGATAACAACAGACAGGTTGGTATGCATTTTAAATCCATTTGGACGATTTAAAATCACTAAAACTGGATCTCGAGGGTTAATTTCTTTAATTTGGATCGTTACAGTGCTAATTGGGTTGATCATGGTTACATTGCATTCGAAAATCGATGGATTGTATGGATTATCTAATGTGTGCCTTGGATTACCTTTACACATTGAGCCTGGTGAAATAATCGTTTCGATCAAGAATCTGTATGATCAGAACGTTCTTGTTGGTGTCGATACCGAGCTCACTTCTTCAAAATCTGAACCTATTTGGTGGTTCGCTCTTTTTATTTTCGTGGGTGTGAATCTCTTCTCATTTATTTACATAGCGGTGAGCTATATCATTATGTTCGTAAAGATCCGGCGCAGCTCTCAAGCCACCCGCAACACAGCTTCTCGTAAACGAGAACTTACGGTGGCACGACGTATGGCAGTCATCATACTCACCGATGGTTGTTGCTGGTTGCCCGTCATCGTGATGGGTATCCTAACCCAAACAGGTTTAGTGACACTGCCTACGTCAGTGTATGCCTGGACGGTGATTTTCATCATACCTATCAATTCCAGCCTTAACCCGTTTATTTACACATTTATGATTTACATGGATGGTAAGAAGACTCCCGGTGCAGCATCACCTGGTAATAGACCTGCAGTGGGTCAACCAAGACGCGTTGAACTGAAAGAGATCCGTAGTGAAAGCAAAGGAGCGGATATTGAAGAAGCAAACGCGTGAGCTTTTGCATATAGCACAGGAGGCGTCATTTCTAATGCGGGGACATAATCCCAAAGTCATGCCAACGCAACGGAACGGAATGGTAATAATAGTAAAAGTAATGATAACAATAATATAATAATAATAATAATAATAATAAATTTACCTGAACGGTATCATTCGTCCGACTCAAGCGAGGCGATTTCTTAGCGACCTAGTAACGATATGTCGTCGTGCCAATTCGTCCGGTAGCCAGGGGGTCAACCTAGCTGGAAAGGAAAGCAAATTTTCATCTTCATAAATATAAAGATCACATAGTCCAATGTAACGAATGTTCTGTGTGTGGCCAGGGGAGGTCACAAAGTGGTCCAAAACTGAGCTACATCAGCTGGAAAGGAAACCCTTAGAAACCTATATCAAAAGATTCGCCATATTCCAAAGATACGCAAATGACCAATGCCAGACGATTTAAGTGGAGAGTGTAGCTTTTGGTTATTATGCTACTGGAAGCTAGAATTATCGTCACAGAGAGTGTGTGCAAGACTCCCCTATGGCAATCCATCCACCATTATTGAGCTAGATCGACTGGAAAGGAAACCCTTAGAAACCTATATCAAAAGATTCGCCATAATTCCAAAGATACACAAATGACCACTGCCAGACGATTTAAGTGGTGGAGAGTGCCTGCCAGACGCTCCTATGGTAATCCAACTACCATTTTTGAGCTAGATCAGGTAGAAAAGAAACCTTATGGAGCCTGTGGCAAATTACTCACTAGAGTTACTCACTATCCCATTCATATGATGTAAAATCTGATAAAATTCTATATCATTGATTTGACATCATATGAATGGGATAGTTCGAACCTATGCCACTAAGGGCACTCCGGTGGTCTAGTGGTTGTGACACTGGTCTAGTAACCCAGAGGTTGCGGGTTCGAATCCCGCTCGGTCTGCCTGTGATTTTTTTTCACAGCAGTCGAGCAACCTATCACACAGCAGTTGCGTGTGTTACCACCTTCTGGTGGCCGTTGGAGACAATTGAATAATTAACTTCATTATTTCATGTTACCCAACTGATTAATTCTATACCATTGATTTGACATCATATGAATGGGATAGTTCGAACCTATACCACTAAGGGCACTCCGGTGGTCTAGTGGTTATGACACTGGTCTAGTAACCCAGAGGTTGCGGGTTCGAATCCTGCTCGGTCTGCCTGTGATTTTTTTCACAGCAGTCGAGCAACCTATCACACAGCAGTTGCGTGTGTTACCACCTTCTGGTGGCCGTTGGAGACAATTGAATAATTAACTTTTATTTCATGTTACCCAACTGATTAATTCTATACCAATATGATGTTAGACAGATAATATTAGAAAGAATCGGAACGTCGCTTGGCCCAGTTGGAAACCTAGTGACATATTCGGATACACACATAAAGGTACAAAAAGGGTTATAAAGAATAATGATTACTCCTGATCTCTGTTTATTTTGGTGAATTAGTTTTGCCACCGATACCGTAACTCACTATATACGTATGCATTATATCTCACTCATATTTACGCTGAATTCTTCACGTTCAGTGCAATCGCCGCATATAAAAAAATACATTTGATTTGATACAATATGCGTAATATGATTCTTAATACGATGACCAAGTTTCAATTAAATATGATATTCATACTTAAAGTTTCATGTGAACATGTCAAAAAGGTAGAATAGAAACAGGTCTGTGTATCATGGTATAACTAATGTTTTACTAGAAATATCATTCATGAAATAGTTTCTCCTTTAACACATATTGTTAATCTGTCACTAAACACGGCGTTGTTTCTAATAAAATGAAGATTGCAAAGGTCATGCCTATTCACGAAACGTGACCAACAAGACAAAGGTATATTACCGCCCTTTATCACCCCTAACAAGCTTCTAAAAAAATGTAGAAAATCGTTTATTCTGGACGTTTTTAGATAATGCCCTCTCCGGGTCTCAACATTCACGCACGGGCTTCTAATAAACATACAATTGCCAGAGCAGGAATTTTCCGACTATCGCGCTCCCCTTTCATAGCTAATGCTATCGATTTCAACGTATAAATTTGCTAGGCAATGACATTTCTTTTTAATTACTATTGTCTTAATTTCCTTTATATCCATTATGACATTTGACTGGAAATGCATTATATTGTATATATTCATGTAAATACTTTTACTCAATCAATGGTGATAAAGTAGCCATTATACTTGGCATATTCACGTATTTAAAGTATTCTTATTCTTGAGTTTTATGGTAGTTTTAGATGATACTAGGGTGATTAAAATGTTACAGTATCAGAAACAGTATTTTATACACTGCGCCTTTCAGAAGAAATCTATTTGGTGAGTGGTGACCCATTTCAACCATTTGAAATGCATAACAATGAAATATGATCCGATGGAAAATATTTTTTGTTTAAACAATATAGAAAGTTTTCTGTATAATGACCCTCGTTTTCACACCTGTAGTGAAATATTGACTGGAAATGCATTATATTGTTAATTGTTAAAGGCATTGGCTACCTTTGTGAGCAGCTGATTAAAAAAATTCTCAAACCAAGATGAAACTCAAAAACCCTGAAAACAACCATTATTTGGAATGAAAAGCTGTAAGTACAACGCAAACCGCGATTTTATAATTTCGCGTCTTCGAGAGACCGTTACTCTCGAGTTAAAAAAAATAAGTTGTCTGGCTTCCTCTGCGTTGAGATCGTGTGCATTTTTTTTCGGAGAACATGACAAGACTGTCAATCTACTCGCATTCAACATGTATTATTCACACGCTACGAAAATTGCATAAATCGCTATTCAATATAAATTCAAACTCCAAGAACCGACCGTTAAAATGATAGATTTTCTTTCCAAACATTGACTTAGATTTTCACTGTTTTAAAATACTTCCCAAAGGTATTATGACTTAAGACTCTCATAGCATTAATTTAAAACTATAACTCACATTTTATACAAATTTCAAGTAACAGAATGAGATATTTTTAAATTCCTAACAATGCTAGCCAATGCCTTTAATATTAAATATGATTAGATATTATAAATTGTAGTTAATACAGAAAGTTTTATGTATAATGACCATCGTCTTTACACTTGTGATATATTGACTGGAAATGTATTATATTGTAAATATTACACACAGAATGTGTAAC